>JACFYI010001280.1:327920-430383 GCA_014898755.1 Handroanthus guayacan
AATTTCACGGGGTGGTTTATGCAAAAAGCTCATTATAAGTTAGATCTGCAGAAAAAGTCCTAGAACTAATAAACGCCTTTGGAGAAACTGTGACTTGTCCGTGCACCATTTTCGAGCAACTCTTATCTCGAACCATGTCCTACAATTCCTTTGGCTGCATTCAAAACTCAAGCTACAACATCCGAATATTCAAATTGTTATGAAAGTTTGATCCGTTTTCTTCATCTATTCCAGACAAGACTGTAATTATGCAGTGATTCAGTTTCTTGTTACTGTTTTTGTAATAATGAAAAAAAACAAACAAACAAAATTCTTCATCTTTAATATATCGCATTTGTTCACACAGATGATGTTGCAAATGCACACATATTCCTCTTTGAACATCCAGAAGCCAAAGGGAGATACATTTGCTCCGCTGTTGAATCACTTTTGATAAGTTAATCGAATTTATTTCCCAGCGGTGTCCTCCGTTTCAAATCTTGAACAAAGAGTAAGCTAACTTCAACGGCTTTTGCTAGTTTTTTGTTATAAAGTTAAAAGAGAAAAGCTTTAAAGTGATTATTGCCCTTTTCCTTGCAGTTCTTTAATTGATGCAGTTAAAATCAAAAGCCTTTCATTGGAGAAGTTGCTGGATACTGGTTTTGGATATAAATATGGACTTGAGGAAATGTTTGATGAAGCAATTGAGTGTTGCAAAATGAAGGGAATTCTGTGATTGCGTTCTTCTCATGTCTTAGAGCATTTTTGTGGTGCTTTTGGGATTCTATAACTTCCATGTGTGCTTATGTAAATACATGGTCAACTTCAGTATTTCCCCATAAAATCTCTGGCAATGTTTATTTTTGTTTGTACAATTTTGAATAAATATTATTTAAAAGATATCTTAAGCAGGTTGGGCAATGTAATAGTGGTGTTGAGAATGTTATGAATATTTGTTTATACTTTAGGTGGTAAACAAAAATAATTTTGATGATTGAAATAATATTTAATTATGTTTTGATTAAGATAATTTTTAATGTAGATATCAAATCAATTACTTTTTTATGTAATGAATGAAGAGAAATTTGATTTAATTGAAACTACAAAGTGCCTTTATGACGGGTTTATTATGAACCCGCACCCACCCTGAAGTTGGCAAAAACCAGCGCCTGCCCCACACGGGGCGGGGCGGGGCCAAATTGCTATCTCTACACACAATCACACAGCACGACAACTCCTTTTTGTGTGAGCAGTGAGCACAAGAGTCCCTCCAAGCCTCATTAATATAGCATTGCTGTATAATTTCTAATTTGAGCCATAGTTACTGTTTAAATAGTAATTTGGCTTGCTCCTTTAATATTTTGATAGTATCAATCAAACTAAATTATGCTATCAATGTAGAATATTTTCTTGTGTCATAGTTACTATCAAAAGGGCGAGTTCATCATTGTAAACTCTATTAGATTATATAATTTGAAACGTTAATATCTGCATATACACAAAAGTCTTTTAATTTCTAAGTAGTTTAAAATGATGACTATGTACAGATTTCTTTTATTACTAAGAAAAATATTCATCTATCTAGAGTTATATTTCAACTGTATCTAAGTTTGCATCGTGAAGCTGCTATTGAATTTTAATTCATAAAAAAAAAAAAAATATTCAAAGTCAATTTTCATGGGATATTATTTGGTAGAAGTCCCCTTTTCGCATTTACGTGTTTGGCATTTTTCAGTAAAGTAAGCAAGAATAAATTAACTCTCTTAACTCTTATCCTAATTTCCTCTTTCTAACAGCCTTACCAAAACTTTAAGGGATAATTACAACACAAGGGACGAATCCGTCGTCATTCCATATTCCCAATCAAACTCATTCATATTGATTGACCCACTTTATCACAAGTGGTTTTAAACTAACACGCACTTTAGAATAAATTCATATATTAATCCCATCATAGTCATAGTGACGACAGTTCCCTTCACCCCTCAAAATATCATCATGATAATTCTTCTCCTCCCACAATTTGAAATCCAAGTGTCACCAAATCTAAACAGAACCAAAAAGTAAATAAATAAGCAAAACAAGCAATTAAGATGCTGCCATGGAAGTGAACTAGGTTTAACAGAGGGGGGAGAGAGAGAGAGAAATGGAAGAAAGTGAGAAGAAAAGGGAGAAGAAGGGAAAAGTATGTGTAACAGGTGGAACAGGTTTTGTGGCATCGTGGCTTATTATGAGGCTTCTTCAACATGGCTATACTGTCAACACTACTGTTAGGTCCCAATCTGCTGGTTAGTTTAATTAATCCTCTTTTTTTTCTTTTAAAAAAAAATAATATTTGCTCATTATTTTTTTTACAGGATTTTATTTGTTAATTATTTTTTGTTATAGGTCTGATTTGCCAATTATATGGAATACAGTGGTTTTTTTTTCACCCCTTATGTTTTATTCTGCATCTCTGAATCGAGCCAAGTAATCTAGAATGTCATCTCAACTAGATGGACTCATTTTCCCGAACTCCGTTGCTCAATATTCACAAAATTGGCTTCTCTGGAACGAAGAAAAGCTCAAAATTTCTCGTGGCAGCTTCAAAATTAATCTACAGATTAGTGAAAGTATGTAATATTGTTTTGGACGCTTATCCATTCATGTCAATTTCAGGCAGCAAAAAGGACATCAGCTTCCTTGAAAATCTGCCAGGCGCACAACAAAATCTCCGCATTTTCAATGCGGATCTTGAGAATCCAGACAGCTTCGAAGCAGCAATAGAAGGATGCATCGGAGTGTTTCACGTTGCTCATTCAATAGACTTCGAAAACAAAGAAACTGAAGAAATGATCACGAACAAATCTGTTAAGGCAACCTTAGGCATTCTGAAAGCATGTCTTAACTCAAAGACGGTGAAAAGAGTGGTGTATACTTCTAGTGCAGCGACTGTGATGTTTAATGAAAATGGTCCAGATGTATTGGACGAGGGGTGGTGGAGTGATTTGGATTATGTCAGAAAGATGAATCTTGTTGGAGCTTCTTATCGTGTGTCCAAGACGGCTACTGAAAGGGCTGCTCTTGAATTTGCGGAGAGTAATTCGTTGGATGTTGTGTGTGTGCTTCCGACACGGATACTTGGTCCCTTTGTTTGCCCTGGTTGCCCTGGATCCGTGAGGATGTCGCTGGCTATGATTATGGGTATGTTATCTTGGTCTTTTACTCAAATTGGGCTTTTGGAAAACAAGGAAACGTGTTAATAAGGTAACGTAAGGTTTGAACACTTTTGACGCTGTCAAATATTGATTAGAATATTTTATTTCAAAATGGTGTTTTATACCTTATTCCTTATATTTTGTGCATTCCAATGGAATAGTAGATGAAATGTGAATTGGGATAGAAGATCCAAAGTGATCAAATACGGATTGTATGGGGTTTACTTGTAATATTTGTTACACTTAAAATATTTTGATAATTATAGGGTATTGAGGTAATAATCCCCATTAATCATTTCGGGACTCATAGCCCAATGGTGTCAACTCTCAAGTCTAGTCAACATCATTGAGTCAATCCACGTGGCCTCATCGTATAGCCACTGTAGAGCAGGTTGAATCGCACAAAAATTCAATCTATGTAAGAAAGCATCGATTATGGAATGTTAGAAAATTTTGCATCAATAACAAGGACATGCTGGTGATTTTAGTCTATGTTACCTATCATCCCATTGACAACTCTCAAACGATCAAATCAGTCATTGACACAATAGAAATGTTGTCATAATCTTTTGCAGGAAATGAGAACCAAATCAAATATTTTGAGACTATCCCTTTTGTTCACACGGATGATGTTGCGAGTGCACATATATTCCTCTTTGAATATCCAGAAGCCAAAGGGAGGTATATTTGCTCTGCAGTTGAAATCACTATTGATAAGTTAATCGAATTTGTTTCCCAGCGGTATCCTGAGTTTCAAATCGTGAACAAAGAGTAAGTTAAGTTGCAATAGCTTTTGCCAGTTTTTTTGTTATAAAGTCAAAAGAACAAAGCTCTAAAGTGATTATTGCCCTTTTTCTTGCAGTTCTTTAACTGATGCAATTAAAGTCAAAAGCATTTCATCAAAGAAGTTGCTGGATACAGGTTTTAGGTATAAATATGGACTTGAGGAGATGTTTGATGAAGCAATTGAGTGTTGCAAAAAGAAGGAATTTCTATGATTGTGTTGTTTTAATGTCTTGAAGCTTCTCTTGTGGTGCTTTTTTATTCCATAACTTCTATATCTGATTGTGTTATTTTCCATGTCTCACAAGTTACAGCTTTTTTTGTGGTGCTTTTTTGGATTCTATAACTTCTATTTGTGTTTATTTTCAGGATGTAAGTAGAAATAGTTTTGATGAGTGAATATTATGTTTTGAATGAGACAATTTCTAATGTACATATCAAATCAATTACTTTTTTTGTTTAGTGAATGCCAAGAAATTTGATTTACAAATATGTTTTATATATAATTATAAGGGATAATTACACTTTACCCCCTGAACTATAGGTCTTTTTACATTTCACTTACCGAATTTTTTTTCGTTTCAAACTACCATACCAACTTTCCAAAAATTTACATGTTGCCCCCTTGAGTGGTTTCCAGTGAAATATTCTAGCCATAGTTCACCACGTGAAAGGCACGGCTATTTTTCTGTGAGATGGAATATTTACACTTTACCTCTTAAACTATGCAATAATTACACTTTACCATTTAGTGGCCAGAATATTCCACTGGAAACCACTCAAGGGGGCACCGTGCAAATTTTCGAAAAATTTGTATGGTAGTTTGAAACAAAAAAAAGTTCAGTGGGTGAAGTTTAAAAAGACTCATAGTTCAGGGGTAAAGTATAATTATCCCTAATTATAATTATAAAGTTTATATATAATTGACTTGTCTTGAAAATTGGAAGAGGTTTGTAAAATAGTTAATAAAATGTCATTTTGAAGATCTGAAAAGATACTCATGTTTAAATATGTTTTATATAGGAATGGCTTATAGCTGTTTTCACACAAAATTATAAGTTCGACCCGTAGAAAAGACCCTAAATTTGATAAACACGTTTGGAGAAATTGTCACAAGTCTATACTCCATTTCATGAGCAACTTCTGATCTTGAATCACGTTTTACTTCGGCTGCACCCAAAGCGTAAGCTACAACATCCGAATACGCAGACAGCTGTGGAACTTTGAATCCCCCCCTTCCCACCAACTCCCTCTCTTTTATTTCAGGCCAGATTGTAACCATTCAGTGATTCAGTTCCCTAATATTGTTCTTATGGTAACGAGTTCTCACCAAATTTATGTACCACATGTTGTTTTCCTTTAGAAACAACTTTTGCAGCGTCAATCTTTTAACTCTACCTATTCTTTAACATCCATCTGACTGCCTTTACCTTTCTCCATCCTCTTTAACATATGCGAATTTCGAAATTTTTTGTTAAATGGGCGGTACAAAATTTTCTCATATGACATATCATTAGGTAAAATTTCATTCCTAGTAGGCCTCAAATGTAGTAGGTTGATCCATCCGGTCTAAAGTCCAAACGCAACGATCTTCTAAGCCTCGCCCATTCTGTGAACAATGAGCCCAAGTCTTATAATATGGTATTATATTTACATATATGATTTGAATCATACTTAATTATCCAAATAGTGAATTCGCTATTGCAACCTTTCCATATTATCAATGAAATTAAAGTGGCACTACCATTATGTAATATTATCCTTTATGTGCCATAGTTACTACCTAAAGGAAGAACCCATTATCATAGCCGCTTTTGGATTATGCAATCTAAAAAGTTTCTGTTTGAATACATGAGTTTCCAGATTTCTAAATAAGTGGTGGAAAATTATAGCTATGTGTTGCATCTTTCGTTAATACGAAGATTGTTCATGTACCTAAAATTATTTTCATCGGATATTAATTTGATTGGTTTAGTAGCCTCCTTTTTGCTCCTATGTAGACCTTGTGCTTAGCATTTTTTAGTACTGTGATTTAGAAGAAATTCTCTTCTCATAAATTCCTTTTTCTTATGACCTTACTGAAGTTTGATCATAATTATTGCTCAACTTCTAACTATTAAACTATTATCACAAGTAAATTCCAACTGCATCAACACTTTAAGAAAATGTCCAGAAATTAATCCCATCATAGGCTTAGTACGGATGTCTCCTATGACCCAATCAACCATCATTAAGATATTTCTTCTCTCCCACAATTTGGAATCCACGTGTCACCAAATCTAATCAGAAAAAAAGAAAAGAAAAGAAAATACTGTGAACTACTTTTAACAAAATACTGTGAACCAGTTTCTCAATCCACACACAAATAGAGAGAGTAACAGCAGAAAGAGATGGAAGAAAGTGAGAATAAGAATGAGAGGAAGGGGAAAGTATGCGTAACAGGTGGGACAGGTTTTGTAGCATCATGGCTTATTATGAGGCTTCTTCAACATGGCTATGCTGTCAACACTACTGTTAGGTCCCCATCTGCTGGTTAGTTCAACTCCTCTTTTTCTCTTGAACTAGTTCAATTTGGTAGTGTGGTTTGAGTCAGGATGTTTATTCCTCTCAAGGCTATGGGTTCAGTTGATTTATTAGGCTGGTTAGAGTTGATCTTTAAGAGGGTTAAGTTTTGATTCAAAGTATGTAGTTGAATTTTCAAAATATAAGTCACGATATGAGCGTGAAAGGATTGAACCCAAGTTGTGCTAGAATCCTGTATCGGCATGTTGTATGCATAAGGTCTCCCGGGAGAATGCTCACCACTTGAACTAACTCTTGGATGAATTAAGCCCCGGTCCATTTTGAATTTGGAGATGGACTACTCATTATTTTTCAGCCATCTATTTTATGTTATCCACGTTTCAAATGTCCAGGTTCTCAACCTTGATATGCGGATTCTATTTTAGAATTCCAAATTCGTAAAATGGATAGGTTATATTACCAGAAAGTTACTATATGTATCATCATATTGTCAACGATAACAATTAATTAACATCTAATTCAAATGATTTTTATGATTAATATAATAATTTATATAATATTTTTGTTTTAATAATTGATTATTTTGTTTAATATTAATAAATATCATTGTTGATTAGTCTCACTCATTAAGAAACAAATAATTTTAATTGATAAGAAAATAAAAGCTCGCAAAAGCCGGTTCACAAAGTTGTAAACATCTATATCTGAACTCGAGCTCAACTATGAAGAACCGAAGTCAAGCCAGATCAAGTTATCTTTCCAACCCAGAATGCATCTAAATTAACTGTCAATATTGTGAATTAAAATGAGTGTGTCGACACATACATCTAACTTTAGCAATCATATAAATCTTACTCTGTACCTGTAAATGAAGACAAGTAATTTAGAATGTTAAATAGGCTCAGTTTGCTGAACTCTGTAGTTCTGTATTCATAAAATTGTCTTCTATGGAACCAAGAACACCTCAGATTTCTTGTCCTAATTATAGCTTACAAATTGATATGCAAATTACTGAAAAAATGTCCTGAAAACGTTGTACAATTTCAGGCAGCAAGAAAGACATTAGCTTCCTAAGAGACCTGCCAGGTGCAGCAGAACGTCTCCACATTTTCAATGCAGATCTTGCAAATCCAGACAGCTTCGAAGCAGCAATCAAAGGATGCATCGGAGTGTTTCACGTTGCTCATCCGATGGTCTTTGGAAGCAAAGAAACAGAAGAAATGAACACGAACAAATCTGTTAAGGCAACCTTAGGCGTTCTAAAAGCATGTCTTAACTCGAAGACGGTGAAAAGAGTGGTGTATACTTCTAGTGCATGGGCTGTAGTTTTTAATGAGAAGGGTCCTGATGTATTGGACGAGGAGTGGTGGAGCGATGTGGATTATGTCAGAAAGATGAACTTTTTTGGAGCTTCATATTGTATGTCGAAGACCGTTTGTGAAAGGGCTGCTATTGAATTTGCGGAGAGTAATTCGTTGGATGTTGTGACTGTGATTCCGACATGGATACATGGTCCATTTGTTTGTCCGAGTTGGCCTGGTTCGGTGAAGTCGTCGCTGGCTATGATTATGGGTATGTTTTCTTGGTCTTGTGCTCGAATTTGGCTTTTGGAAAACAAGGAAACGTTTGTTTTAAGGTATCTTATGTGTGAATGGTTTTGATGCTGTTAAATCTTGATTTAGGGGTAGAATCTATGTCGTAATTTGATCGTGCATATACTTTTAGGGGATGGGATCTCCTATTTCAAATGGTGTTTCATCTCCTATTCTATACTTTTAAATACATGCCACGTGTACTGTATTTATTACTAAACATTAAATAAAAAAATATTTAATACACGTGACATGTATTTAAAAGTATGAAATAGGAAATGGAACACCATTTGAAATAGAAGATCCCGTTCGTACTTTTAGGGAGTATAATCGTAATACACATGAGGTGTTATAATAGTAGTTATCTAAATCATGAGGGATATTAATGTGGTAATTATATCAAACCTCGAGGGAGTTGAGGCAATCACCCCTATTAATAGTTATGGGACTTGTGTAACCTAGTGGTCAAGTCAACTCTTAAATCTAACTAACGTCACCAAGTTAATCCACGTGGCCTCATCATATGATGGAGATCAAGCGTTTTGAACAACGCATCAATCTGACCTGCATCAAAAAGCGTGAATCTTGGAATGTTTGAGAATTTTGCATTATTACATCATTCTAATTTATGTTACCCATCAATGGATAACTTTCAAACAATCAAATTAGTCACTAAATAAACAACAAATGATTTTAAAAATTAGAGAAACAGTTATAACTTAGCTACCTAAAAATTTTGATCAGTGGGGGCAGGGTGTATTTATAGGAACATGATAAGGAACTTTTTCACTTAATGAAGGGTCCATCCTATTATCGTGAATCCATAATTAAAGAGTATTATTGAACTGCTAAATTACCCATTGTACCTAATTCACATTTGACAAAATAGACATGTTGTCATAATCTTCTGTAGGAAATGAGAATCAAATCAAATATCCTGAGAATGTCCCTTTTGTTCACACGGATGATGTTGCAAGTGCACACATATTCCTCTTTGAATATCCAAAAGCCAAAGGGAGGTACATTTGCTCTGCTGTTGAAATTACTCTTGATAAGCTAATCGAATTTCTTTCCCAGCGGTATCCTCAGTTTCAAATCCCGAACAAAGAGTAAGTTAACCTGCAACAACTTTTGCTTTTTTCTTTTCTTCTCTGTTTTTTTTTTTTAGGTTATAAAGCCAAAAGAACAAAGCTCTAAAGTAATAATTGCCCTTTTCTGCAGCTCTTTAATTGATGACGTAGATAAATTCAAAAGCCTTTCATCAAAGAAGTTGCTGGATGCTGGTTTTAGGTATAAATATGGACTTGAGGAAATGTTTGATGGAGCAATTGAGTGTTGCAAAAAGAAGGGATTTCTGTGATTTTTTTTTTAATGTCTTAAAGTACTTCCTTGTGGTGCTTTCTGATTCTATATCACCTAGTACTGTATTTGAATTATAATACTATTTATATTTTATATTAATACAGTTATCAATAAAATATATTATTGTAATTTTCAAATAACATTAATATTGTCACTTTTTTAAATAAAATGGCACTGTCTTTTCTTTTTTATAGGGGAAATACAGGTTTAAATCCCTTTGGTAGTGTGTGGACGTTAGTCTGCTGTATGATAGTATTTTTCCACCGAATGGTAGCTTAGCAAATTTGACTTTAGTTCATATAATTAATTTTTGAAATATATTTATGTAATAATATTGATATATAAATGAATATAATCACTTTTCTAAAAATAAAAAAAAAAAATGTTAATATTTCTGCAATTAAATCAACGTCTGAATCATGAAGTAATTATCCTCATAAATACGGTTCCATACTTAAGACTAGAACCTCCATTTCCCGGTCAGGTGGGTAGCTGTCATAGTGTCAAGTAGGTCGGCGAATTAACTGCTAAGATTTCTGTGATTGGGTTTTTGTTTATTTTTCCAAGGAGAAAAGAAAAATGAAAATGACAACCTTGCAAAGGCAAGTGTAGTGCATTTATAATTAAGATATGCTGGTACCTGTAGTATATTCGACCGGTATGCTAATTTTTTTCCTTTTAAATTTAAAAATATTTATGTATTTTTACATAATAGTATATTTTTATAATTATGGAATACTTTTAATTGAATTCATGGTATACATTAACCCAATTTGAAAATAAAATAAAGAGAAAATAATAAAATCAGAAAAAATGAAAGAGAAAAAGAAATATAAAGTCCATCATCATCTTTTAATATATGGGTAATTTCACCAACTCATTAAAAACATACAATCAAAATAATTATCTAAAAATCTCATATTTAATATAGTGTTACTAGCAATTATGCAAACAGTGCTAGTTTATATAAAATATTATTTAAACAATTTTGTTAAAACATATTTTATTTCTTTCAAATAAATGGAATATGGAACATGAAAATAAAAAAATATGACCATTCAAAAATATTAATAAAAAGCCATAGTATAGGAACAGTTACAACCAAAGATATATAGTAGGTAGTGATTGTAGTTAAAATAGTGTTAGTTGTAGCCGTAAAGCTAAAATTAGAAAATCATTTGATATTCAAATGGTCAGTTTATACACAAAAATGTCTTTATTTTTATAATTATATAGATATACATATCAAAACGCTACCATCGAATGAAATGACACTGTCTTCTCTTCTTTAACAAAAAAAAATCGAGGGTCAATCTCCTTTCCAAGCAACCCTATACCCTAAAACTAAATAAAAGAAATAATTAATGCAGATAAATCGCGTTGTTGATGCAATTAAATTATTTTACAGACAAATTTAAGGAGCAATAAATTCATGTGACAGTAGGAAATTCTGTGAGGAAATGGCAAGCTCAGCTTATAAATGTCGACGTTTGCTAGTCAACATTGTGGGGGTCTGATATCATTGAAGAGCTGATGGGATTGGTTTTTTTTTTTTGGATAACGCAAGAAATGCATAAATAAGCTAAGCAGCAAATCTGGGGACAACAATGTACAATGGATGACCTCCATCACAGAAAATAGACAAAGGGAGGTCAACCAAATTACAAAAACCAGAATGATACGAAAACTCGGCCCATTTAGCAAGTTTGTGGGCCGCAAAATTACAGTTACGCGAACAAAAGCGGAATTTCCATTTCGGCCAGCATGCCCAAAATCTCTTAATCCTATGAATGGGATTGGTTGATGTTGCGTTTCCGGGCTTGACGGTTTCTTCTTTCTTTATTTTTTATTTTTTATTTTTTATTTTTTAATTTTTTTCACTTTTATTCATCGTGACTTCTTCATTCATGTTTCCTGGCATTTTCAAGAAAATCTATATTACATATAAAGTACGAGACTTTTAATAGTTATTTTGATAATATATTTTCATTTATTATATCTAGAATATCTCTTAATGAACCAAATTACTACCCGCGACCAAATAAAAAGGTCATGATCCATTAATTTATTTCTATATACTGAATTAGTTATATATTTATATCAAATAATGCATTAATACTATTCTAACTATTAAATACAAAGTAAAGTTTGCATCATATTTAACAGATATAAATTATACATTGATTATTTTATCTAGTATGTAATGAACCCAAATAGTGATTATTTTATATGATTCTATATTTTCATAATGATTTGTTAATCGTCTCTCTTTCTCTCTCCAACGAAAAAAGGGTTACCTAATATTTACTAATGAGCATCTTTTAGATATTTAAAATAGTTTATAATATTGTAAGTAAAAATTGGTCAAATAAAATTTTGACAAATATTTTAAATTTGATTTATAGATACAAAACTCTAGCTATATTTAATTTCTTTCTCGTTTTCTTATGGGGAGAAAATTAATTTTGAAAATATATAAATCATGTGCTATCATGATATATATACAGTGGCGTAGAAATGGTAATTTCATGAAGAAAATGACATAATTAATTTTTTTTTTTGAACTAAAGTGCTATTGTTTAATAAATAATTAGTTTGCCTTAGAAAAATCACACGGCCTAATAAAGTTTTAGCATATGTCAAAATAAGAATCAAGGACCACATAAAACTGGTCAATTAATTTTAAAAACGATTATGATGTTTACTAACTCTATTTTTTAAAATACAAGGTAGATAATAAGATCAATTATTTCATGTTATATATAACTATTTTCTCTTTATTTTATAGTGGTACCACATTTTCACGTATTAAAAAATTATAATTCTCAATCATTACCACACTAATTTTTTACTAATTGTGCATGGGAAGAGAGACAAATGACATATGGATAGTTGACGATCTCTCTTTTTATAATGTTAATTAATGAACTAATTGATATAACTAAACAAAAAATAATACTTTGGCTTATATTCTAAGGTTAATAAAAAATTATAAGGATGTATACTTGTCATGTCTTCACAAGATTATGTTCTGGCATTATTGTATTATTTGCCAAAATAACTTCGTGATACTCGTGATATGATATATACATATAGAATTTAAAAATAATTAATGGCGATTCAGATTCATGAAAAATTTGTCAAAGGCAGCAAGTAAAATATAAGTGTCACTGACGATGCATATTCCATCACACAAAAATGCTTCTCTCTCTCTCTCTCTCTCTCTCTCTCTCTCCCCCTTCATTCCACCACACAAAAATGCATATTTCGTGGACGTCGGCATAAATGATAACTCTTATAAACATAAATTGTATTGTCACTACAAGAAAATATTCCATTAATTTACTAAGGAAAAATTCAATGCAAATTTAAGAATTCATCACAAATTATTTCGTTATTATTCCATTGAAATTCGTAATAAAACTAACTTTTATGATGGAATTACCAATGATAAACTAAAAATCATTATAGAAATTAATTACAAGTTCGTTACAAGTGTCATGATTCATACTTATTTTGCTCATTTTTTAAATCCATTAGGAATTTGTTGGTTCTAAAATTTTGGTCAGTACTTCATCTACTAATTTTTCAATATCAATTTGTTAAGACCACCGTTTTGTTTTATAAAAGACTTCGTTATGATCATGAATAAATCAGCAAAGATCACATATCCATATAAAATTAGTTTTTTGGACCGTTAAATGCAAGACAATTTTTATTGAACATAGAATACCTAGACAATTTTGCCCCTAACCCCCTATATATACCTCCACCCCTTTTAATTCTATTTTCTCCACCCACCTTCATCAAACTCTATTATACCAACAAGAGCTGAGCACAGAACGAAAGAAAAGTTTTTGGGTAATGTTGAAAATTCACCTTGAAAATTTTAAGTTAACGATTCAAATCCAAAATTTTACATTCAAAATGTAAATTTACCATCTTTTTACATATTAAAATAGATTATATATATATATGTATGTATATGCATAGAGATCCGCCAAAACCGGCAGATCTATTTTTATGTCCGGCAAACATTGCCGCATATAAACAACATGTCTAAAATTTGATGGTGGACATTTGTCGATTGGTCAGCCAATAAGTGGCGGACCAAAGATAAAAGATTAAAAAAAAAAAAAAATATGTCTTGTCGGTAGTGGCGGACCTAAGGGAAAAAATTTATGTCCGCCAATATATTGCTGCCGTTCGATGGCGGAAATTGGGAAGAGCTTTGGCACAAATCGTCGGACCTCGAATGAAACCTTTGTTGGCGGAACTCATTATTGGAAGAATTTTGCTCCTAGTCTACTTTGCTCATATTTATTGTGGGAACAGGATCTCCTATTCCAGATGGTATTTTATCTTCTATTCCATGCCCTTAACTACATACCACGTGTATTATATTTATTACTAAATATTTTTATAAGGAAATATTTGATACACGTGGCATGTATTTAAGGGTATGGAATAAGAGATGAAATATCATTTGACATAGGAAATCTCGTCCCTTTATTGTGCTAAAATTTGAATTTGAATGTAAGTGTATTTAAAATGAGGGAAAGAAAAACTTTTTAGGGGTAATTATTTAACTACATGCAAGAACAAAATTGTTCAAGTAAAAACTATTCTTCATGACCCTAGATGTTAAAAGCATTTTTATTTTTATTTTTATTTTTATTTTTTTGACGGTTTAGAGGTTATGAGCTTGATTCTCATAATGGATGAAGCTAATTTTCTACTATATATTTGTTAAAAAAAATTTCTATTATATATTAGGGAGATGTTAAGGGCTTCATTTGTTGTTGTATTTAATCATTAATGGTTATTGATGTATGGTGAAATATTAATTCAATGTAATTCAATGTACCAATAGTTTCCTAAAAAAAGAAAAAAGAAATACCAATTTTATGGGGAATAAGAAATTAAGAAAATGACATGCATGTCCATATGTGACTCTTTTATTTATTTATTTATTTTTATCAATTAATATCCATATGAAGTCATTGAGATAATATGGTAGCCGGTAGGTGAACTGTACCAGAAAAAAATATATGGTAGGAACAGGCAAAACCGAAAAATAAGTATATATGCACGCAAAACAAAATTCATGCACTACTGGCGCATGATTCTGTGGTCCGATTTTTCTGAGCGAGATACCTTTTAGATAAGCTAAGAATTATATTATAGTATTAAGGTATTAATTAATGATTTAACTAATAGTCTATAATCAATAAAACATAATCGATAACGAAATTATCATAGGTTCCAAATTTATTATTTGATAAGCTTTTACCATAATTTCAATATATATATATATATATATATTAGGAAAAGGATAAAAAATAACTCATTACCCCTCAAGTCATCGAGTGAGAAAAATGTGAAATTAATTCTAACGAAGTGAAATGTGTGGAAATGCTTTTGAATGAGTAATTCCTCGTGATGTGATTTGCCTATGACGGAGTCAGACTAATTAAAAAGTGAAATGTCTATTAATACTTGATTAAAGTTGAAAAATTAAATCACGTGTTCAACTTGGCTTCCATTTTCTGCAACCCAGACTGAGGAAGCCAGTTGCTATTTCTCGGTGCAAATTAATTGTGGATGACGCATCTAAAGGGGCATCCTTGTATTGCATTTCATACATCCTTGGATGTAAGACAAAGACAACGTGTTTTGTGGAACTTTTTGCTATCCAGAAAGGGCTTCGACTTTGTGTTGAGCGTCAAATGTTACATAATGTCTGGCTGGAGGGCATTGGTCATCCCATCGTATTCTTATATCAGTTCAGCATATTTTGAAACGAATGACAATTTGCCTAGCGCATATCATCTGTGAGGGTAAACAGCGTGCTGACTTCTTGGAATTTCTTGTATGCAACAATATGGTTCGTAGAAACTGTCATGAATGTCGAAAGAAGGCCAACGTCTAGTTCTATAGCACAATCGTGGAGTGGTTGCAGCTGTTCCACACTTTTTTTTCTTTTTTTTTAATTTAAAGTATTAATTTTGTTCTAAAGAAAAAGTGCAAAAAATATTAAAACATGTAAAAATTCCCATTTTGTTAACGGCAAACCATTTTGTAGGGAGAGCTCGAAGGGAAGATCTTTGGCCTTAATAGATTAGACAAATTTAATTTTCTTTATTTTTTATTTTGGCGTTGTAAGTAGGAGAATTTTCTCTTCCTTATTCTTGTAACATTTGTCATTTTCATACAATTTATGAGTAAGGGTGTGCCTAATCCCCACCTCAGCATAGGCCGCTTTTCCAAAAAATAAAAGAAAATCATAAATACCATCCTCAATTTCTCATGACCCCAAAGATTATAAGTTCAATTATGAGTCAAGATGTAATGATTAAATATATTAATCTCTTCTTAACAAAATATGAATACGTTAACAAATACCTTTCTTATGATTAACAAATACCTTACATAATTGTGCATTTAATGTGAACCAGACCAATGAATTTTTGCCCATGTGCTGCAAAAGATCTTTCTCAGTCAGTCATCAAAAGTGAAACTACAGGAATGCCCTCCATCTTTGCGATTATATAAGCGGATGGCCGGCTTCATATAGCATACACCCAAGACAAGAAAAAAATAAGAAAGAGAAGAAAAATGGTAGAGGGTAACGAGAAGGGAAGGGTATGTGTTACTGGTGGAACAGGTTTTCTTGGCTCATGGATGATAAAAAGGCTTCTTGAAGATGGCTATTCTGTCAACGCTACATTAAGAATTGATCCAGGTAAAATCACTCATGTTTCTCATCTTTTTCTCGCGATAACGACTTAACGATGACAGCGTTCGGGTGAGTTTATAAGCTCTTAAAAATATTTTATTGGCATTGAAGCTTATGAGATACATAAAATGTTTGGTAGTTATTTTTAAAGCAAAAGCTTATAAGGTCTCCAAGTAAGATGTCATAATCTTATGAGTTTTTTCAGAAAAAATTAAGGAGCTAAGTACTTGCTTATTTTTAATATTTCAACATGTTCCTTTGATTTTAACTATCTTATTTACGAGGACGTATTACTAATATATTATAAGATTTAACATCTTATAAGTTCTAAAGATATTTTATAAATGCGGGAGTTTATAAGATATTTTAAATAAGTTATTATGATGTTTTCGATGCTTATTGTATCTCAAAAATACATTATTAAAGTGTTCTGAAAAAAATTATTTGGAGTTTACGTGATATTACCAATGGAGAATTTTGCCACTATTATTATGATTAAATTTAACGGACTAAACCAAAATCTTAACAATGAGTCAGGAATTAAACATCCTTTTTCTTTGAAAAAAATATAAAATACTAATGTCTTATTCTTAAACTCTTAAGCACCTCATAACATGTTGAACCGATCACCCGACCTAGTTATTATCGAAGCTAGTTGTTCTTTTCGATAATACAAATAAAGACAATCTTCCTTTGTAAAATGCTCCATCAATCCACAATTCTCACAAAAATTGAACTCAATGATTTCCCGTACCAGAGCGCAAAAGGGACATCAGCTTCCTGACAAACCTGCCCGGCGCATCAGAAAGACTACAAATTTTCAACGCAGATCTCGACAAACCCGAGACCTTCGCTCCCGCCATTGAAGGATGCATCGGAGTTTTCCACATGGCTCATCCTTTAGATTTCGCCGAAAAAGAACCCGAAGACGTGAAGATCAAAAGAGTTACCACTGGATTAAAGGGCATCTTACAGGCCTGTGCAGATTCTAAAACTGTAAGAAGAGTTGTGTATACTGCTAGCATATCCACAGTTGCTTTTAGTACAGCCTCTGGCTCGGACATCATAGACGAAAGCTGTTGGACTGATGTGGAGTTTGTCCGAAGCTTGAAGACGTTTGGAGGACCGTATGTTGTTACCAAGACATTAACGGAGAAGGCTGCTTTGGAGTTTGCTGAGGAGCTTGGTTTGGATCTTGTTTCGGTTAATCCTACTTGGATTACAGGCCCGTTTATTTGTACTCATTGCCCTGATTCCGTCTACGTCTCTATGGCCTTGATTTTTGGTATGTGTTATGCTAGGCCTACTTCCCTTGCCCTTCATTTGTTTTCACTGCTTTGATTACCGTACGTCTCTATAGTCTTAATGATTCAAACTTTAAGGAGGTTCTACTAAATTAATCTTTTTTTAAGATCTTAAATTGTTTATTCTTTTTTAAAAAAAAAAAATTCTCACCATAATAAGGGGCTGACGTCTTATTATCTAAAAAAACCCCGTTATTGTAGAAACTTATAAAATATTTCAAATAAACATAACCAAACATCACTTAATTTGACGACGATGTTTCTGACTCTGGTTTAGGTGACAAGGGACATTATCAGCACCTCAAGGACACAAGTCTAGTACACGTAGACGATGTGGCTAGAGCCCATATAAACCTCTTTGAGTATCCAGAAGCAAAAGGGCGTTACATTTGCTCCGCGGTTGAGTTTAAAATCGAAGAGTTGTGCCAATTCATTTCTACTCGATACCCTGAATATCAGATGCCAACTGAAGAGTAAGTCGGAACTTTCCTTCCACTATTTTTCACTGATTGTCTTTCTTTGCTTAATCAAAAATTTTAATCCGGACAACATTAATTCCTTCTTGGTGCAATAACTTATTTTTAAAATAAGATTTTTGTAATAAGTTCTTAGTCATAAGTCTGAATCGAGGTTGTTTCCGTTAATTACAGGTCTTGGAAGGATTTGATACCTCTAAAATTATCAGGACTTTCGACTAAGAAACTGCAGGAAACTGGATTTAAGTATGAATATGGGCTGGAGGAAATGTTTGATGGAGCTATTAAAAGCTGCAAAGAAAAGGGTCTTCTGTAACTTTAGCTTGTTTTCTTATTATGGAATTGTTGTTTCGTGTTGGCATTGTTCTTGAATCGTGTGTGTTTTGAGCTATTTTCTGTTTCTTGATGATGATGTCTGGATTAATGCATGGTGCAAAATAATGTAGTATTGAAAATTATCTAAATGGAATCTTTCTATTTTTCACTATTTGAGGCAATTTTTGTGCACGATTTGGGAAATGAGCCCGAGATGAAGGAGAGGATATCTTTCATTTTTATTTAAACATTGTTAGTTTAGTCAATATATTATTAACACTGTTGTTAGGGATGCAATCAATTCGAGCTGACTCAATAACTATTTGAAATTGAGCTTGAGACTGAGTTGAACTCAAGCTTGATTTGTATAGGTATCGAGTCGAGCTTGAACTAAATAATTCTTGTTTATATATTTGCGACCCAGCTCGCGAGTCCACTTTTTCTAAAATATATATATCTGTGTGTGTAAATGTAAAATTATAAATAATTAAATTAAATTATTTATTAAATACTTAATGTTTTTGAACTCCAATTCAAGCCTAAGACTCCAACTTCAAGCCAAATGAACCAAGTTGAGATTGAAGCCTACTTTTTCTCGACTTGTTAAGCTCAAACTCGAGGAAATGGTCAAAGCTTAACTCAATTACTCTGCATCCCTCACTCTGACACTTTAACTATATAAACATAGTATAGATACCAATTATTTATATTTTTCAATTCTTTTAACATTTAGCATGCTATCCTATTATTACATTAATCAAAAGTATATTTGAGATAAAATAACAATTATCAATCCAAAATAAGTTTTTAAAAAATACATTCTTTAAACAGAAAAGGTATAAAATTAGATATTTTTTGTCCCATACCTACTGTACTCCACTAAATACCATGCCACTTACCCATCCGATCAACCGTTCAGATCTTCCATTTATGGATCACTAAATTCATGCAACAATACTCTATATTGTGCCAATAAAATAAAATAAAATAAAATAAATAAACAAAAAATAAAAAATAAAAAATAAAAATCAATAAATAAGACGATCACTGAAGCTTTATGAGCAACCATTACAAATTAAGCGCAAAAAAAATGACAGTTCGCATATATATTTTTTGGTAGATTGTTTGTGAGAATGTTAAATATATATATATATATATTTTTGATAAAAGTGAGAATGTTAAATATTTATTTATGTAATTATAAGAGAATTTCATAAGACACCATTTTTTGGTAAAGTCATATAGTCTTTTTTGTTTTTTCTTTTCTTTCCTTTTTTTTGTTTTTTCCCCTTATAATAATCTCTATTGCCCACTCTTGCTATCCTAATCATTTAAAAGAAAAAACTTCAAAGAATTTTGTCTTGATATATTAAATAGGATTATAGGAATGGCGTTGGGGTCGTTGGGGATGAGATAAATGAAGAGGTGCCCGGGGTTGGTTAGGATGGAGTTGGACCGGTTATGTTTGTAGCCATAAGCCAATAATGGCTAAAATCATTCATTGTGTCAAGTTTTTTTTTGGTTGTGTCAAGTTGATTTGTTATGGCTTATCAAATAAGAGACCAACTGACGAAGTTGGTCTGTCATGACTTGTCAAAAAAACTAACAGACTGGACAATGGTGGCTCTTGTGGGCCCCATTCCAATTCTTATAAGGGTGCATTTTTTTTATTTTTTATTTTTTGATAAATTTTATAAGGGTGCATTTGCTGTAGATCTCTTTGTAGATGGAATATGCGTAGAATCAGTTATGATCCTCTGTTTTAGAACGATATTTTATTTTTATTTTCATATTTTAAATATACATCAAGTGTAGTAAATATTTTTTTATAAAAATATAAAGTTGTAGATGTTATTCACTTAGCAACAATTATACAATGAAATAGAAAATAAAACACGAATTAGAATAAAGGATTAAGAGTGGAAATTGAATGGAAAAGTAGGAGATAAGTGTTATAAGATTATTTAGTAATAATAGTAATGTATTTATTCTAAAAAATTAAATGAGTGTTATAAATTATATCAATATAGATAATATGCTTTTGAAGCTAAAATTCTCAGCATTAGGGGGCGACTTTTTGGGCTGACAAAATTTGGGCGGGATCAATGCATTCTAGAGAGCGACTCTTGGCAACAATCACTTGGATTAGGGTGGACTGGACTGTCGAATCTCTTGTTAAGAAAATTCATTGTTTTTCGCATACTTGGCCTAAGTGGAGATTCCGTTTTATTTGCAAAGATTTTCACAATCTTGTTGGATGAGTTAAAAATTATAATTTTTTGGATCCTGTTCCATTCAATCTTTTCCTATGTGAGTTTAAAACTCTTTGTTACAACCTCGAGGAAGAAAAGAAAAAGAAAAAATAAAAGGAGAAGTAAAAAGGTAGTGTATGAGGGTAGAATACCCTTAAAGAACACGGTTTGTTCGCATGGTGGCTGACCACCCAACTCAAGTTCGAGGTACTTGGATCTTGCTAAATTTAACATGGACATTTAATTCCATGCCCTTGGGAACAACGTAAATTCTATTTTTTGTTTTTTATTTTTAGAAATAATGATATGGAGTTGATGTTAATTGTCATTTTATTATTGCAATTGGGAATATATTTTCAAAAGAAAATTTTCAAGTTATCAACAACAAAAATATAGAAGTTTATGGTGTATCTACAAACCAAACAAAATAAAAGGGTGAAAAAAGGAAAAAAGAATACCAAGGTGGGGCTGCTAAAATAATTTCGTCGCTAATTTTGCATATTTACGGTAAAATAAACATACATCATAATCATTAATTTTTAAATTTATGCAGAACAATTGACCCCTATACTATGTTGTCGAACCTAATTGTACGGGTCTGTGATCTTAGCGAGAGCAATGTTTCTTGACCGAAAACGGTTTGTGCTATATTCTAACCCTAGATCAAGAGTGGTTTTGGAGCCACGAGGATACTTAAATCTCTTTATGGATGATCCCTAACTTTGAAAAGAAAAAAAAAATCCTTCTAGTGTGAACCAAATTAATATTTAGAATAAAAAACAAGCAAAAGACACAGATAGAAAAGAAAATAGGATCACTAAATCACTTTCCCCAGTAAATTCATCTTTTATCACATTGATAATTCCTTCTTCCCATTTTCCCCACATCTTTCAATTTTTTCTCCCTTCTCTGTTATTGCATTCTCAAAGAAAAAAACCAAGGTAAATTTCGTATTTTTTCTGTTTTTTACTTTTAAAAAGATTTTCGTGATTACTCTTACAGAGAGAGAGCGAGAGAGGGAGATGTGGAGGATAAGAAGCAGAGAAGAGTATGCGTGACTGGGGGAACAGGGTTTGCAGCGTCATGGCTTATCATGAGGCTTCTTCAGAATTCTTACTCTGTCAACGCAACTATAAGGACAAATCCAGGTTTAATCCTTTTTTCCCCCCTAAATTTCTCCCAAACCTTATTCTTTATCATTGGTTTAAGACCATAAGTCCAGAATATTGAAATAATTGGAGAAATCGGGTAATAAGTGGAAATGCAATTCCTAGATAGACTATGTTTTGTTATGGCAAGTAATCTCATAAAATACTTGAATCAGAGTCCAGAGTATTGAAATAATTGGACACTCTGAATTCTTAATTCTGGTAGGTTGTCTACGGATTCCAAAGAAATTCAAGATTTTAGTTTTTCCAAGTGCTGAATTTGCTATCCAAAAAGAAAGAAAGAAAAATTTGCATACATTGAGGTTAGTTTGTGAATTTCAGTACTATTTAGTATTTACCACAATATTCTCTCAGGAAACTTTACTTTTTAAGGTTGCCCGGATAATACTTCTATTGAATAATCACACCTAGAGCCTAGAGGGTGTTGGCTGAGGTTAAGTTCTACAAAATATCTTATAATATGTTTCGGAAACTCGAAAAATTGTATTAGGTAACTTCATAAGCACAAAAGAATAAGAAGTTAGAATGTTATGACCTTTTCTTTTTTTAGAAGAAAACATAACAAGTTTCTAACTTATTTTTATGATCTTTATATGTTTTTTTTAACTATATTAGTTATGAAGGTGTCATTGCCAACTTTTATAAGCTCAAAATCTTATTTTATCCAAATATTTTACTTTTTAATTCCTTAATTTCATGTTAGTTTTGTTAGTTAAAAAATTGACATTTCTATTATGTTATAAGCTCCAAGATTTTATTTTACTCAAACATTTCAACAAGTTATTTTAAAATAAGAGGAAACGTTTTAAGAACTTGCAACATATTTCCAAATAAATTTAGCCAAAACACCTCTAGGTACCACTTATGTACCATATAACCAAGGAAAACAAGGAGAATGTCAGTTATTCTATTCAATAACTTCTTGTTCTTTCACAATCTATGATGTCATAATAATATCAAGAACTGGATTGCTTTTCAGACAGCAAAAGAGACATGCATAAGCTACCTGATGTATCAACCCGGCGCATCAGAAAGATTGCAGATTTTCAACGCAGATCTTAACAATCCCGAAACTTTCACTCCAACCATTAAAGGATGCATCGGAGTTTTTCACGTTGCTCACCCAATGGAATGGGATGAAAAAGAAACTGAAGAAACAAAGACCAAAAGAGTTATCGATGGATTAATAGGCATTTTTCAGGCGTCCCTTGATTCAAAAACTGTGAAAAGATTTGTATATACTTCTAATGCAACTGCAGTTGTTTCCAATGGCAAGGATTTGGACATCATGGGCGAGGATTCCTGGACTGATGTGGAGTTCATGAGAAGTTTAGGGCTCTATGGAGAATCATATGTCATAATCAAGACATTAGCAGAGAGAACAGCTTTAGACTTTGGTGAGAAACATGGATTGAATGTTGTTACGCTGTTTCCTACCTGGATAAATGGTCCTTTCTTTGGCCCTTGTTGTCCTAATTCGGTGCGTGCATCTCTGGCCTTGATTTTTGGTATGTTACTTGGATAAAAGAATACTTGACTTTATCGTATCCAACACTCATTCGGAAAAGAATGTCCTAAGGGGGTGTTTAATACCAAAGATTAGGCCCAATTGTGGTAGGTAAAAATACTCTAATTGCTTGTTTGTTAAGTGAGATTAAGTGGCGGGCCGGCCCGATTAATAAATGCAGCCCGACTGATTTTGTGGATTAGCCCACTTTGTAATCTCCCCCAACACCCAGAGATTAGGGAATTTTTTGCTGAGATTATAATACAATTTCCAAAAACACCCTCCTTAATATTAATTAACTTGTTATTTGGAATATCAATATTTTATTGAAAATAATATATAATTTTTTAATTAATAGTGTAATTTTTATAATTTATACTATATATAAAACAAGATGGTCAATGATTTTTTTTTTCCCATCATGCTAAATATACAAAAATAATCTTATTACAAAAAATAATGACAAAGTAGTTAGAAAAAATAATAACAAATTTTTTTCTTTGATTTTTCTTTTTTGATATTTATTTTTTATTTCATACTTTTCTTCAATTATAATTTTCTCTCTCCTAATTTATCTTTTGATTATATTATTTTACATAATAAATTCAAGTAAAAATATTTTATAATTAAGAAATATTTATCATTATTAAAAGTAAATCAATACTTTTAATTTTGTAAAAATAAAATGTAGGGACACATATCAAGTGCACCGAATTTGCTAGTTTGTATTAATTTCTATTGTTAACAATTATTTATTACTTAGAAAAATAAAATAAACATTTTGAACAGTCGTTTTCTTATTTTGAAGGGGGGGTGTTTAATATTCACAATTTTCATTTATGTGGATCCTAAATTAAAAAGAAAAAAAAAACAAAAGTTCAAGTAGAGAAAAAAGGAAAAAACAAAACACAAAATAGCATTTAATTTAAAAAAAAAAAAAAACTAACCAAGGATATATTTGTAATTTTGCACCTAATAGCCCTTAATCCATTCTATCAAACATGACACTAACAACTAATTGAAATTGAACAATCTCACTTAATCTACCCTACCAAACAAAATATTAGTGATGCTAAATACTATTATCTTTATTGGGCTCAAATACCATAATTTAAGCTAAATACCCTATCAAACACCCCCTAAGTATTACGAATTTCCTTTTGCAGGTGACCGGGAAAATTACAAGTTCCTTATATTTTCCTATTAGAATACCCTTATGCGAAGGGGAGATATATTTGCTCTGCTGTTGAAGTTACTATAGACAAACTCTCTGAATTTCTCTCTTCCAGACACCCTGAGTATCAAATACCAACTACAGGGTAAGTTTCAGTTTTTCTTTGGCGCTAGTTCTTTTGTTTTTTTTCTTTTTCTTTTCCTTAATCAGAAGACATGGATATATACAGGTAATCTTGGCCTTAATGCAGTTCTTTGAAGGGTATATCACCGGTCAAAATTTATGGGCTTTCGTCAAAAAAGCTTCTAGAAACTGGATTCAAGTATCAATACAGCCCAAACCTATAAATGAGTAGGCCAACTTGGACTCCAATTCCAACCCAAATGACCCAAACCAAGAGTGAAGCCTAATTTTCCTTAGCTTGTTGAGCTCAAGTCTGAAAATATGATCAAAACTCAGCTCGATTAGTCTGCATCCCAACTCTTGCATTTTTTTCAATTATATATACATATTATGGATACCAATTATTTATATTTTTCAATTCTCTTAACATTTAGCATGCTATCCTATTATTATGTTAATCAAAAGTATACTTGAGATAAAATAACAATTATTAATCCAAAATAATGTTTTAAAAAATACATTCTTTTAACAGAAAAAGTATAAATTAGATATTTTTTGTCATATACCTGCTGTACTGCACTAAATACCATACCACTTACCACATGCCACATACCAATCCGATCAACCGTTCAGATCTTCCATTTATGGATCAATAAATTCATGCAACAGCACTCTACAGTGCCCAAAAAAATTAGGGAAAAAAATTCAATAAATTAGACGATCATTGAAGCTTTATGAGCAATTACTCCAAATTAAGGGAAAAAAAATGACAGTTCGTATAAATATTTTTTTGTAGATTGTGCGTGAGAATGTTAAATATCTATCTATGTAATTATAACAGAATTTCAAAAGACACCATTTTTCGGTAAAGTCATATCGTCTTTTTTTTCCTATAATAATCTCTACTGCCCACTCTTGCTATACGAATCATTTAAAAGAGAAAAATTCAAAGAATTTTGTCTTGATATATTAAACAGGAATGGCGTTGGGGTGCTTGGGGATTAGATAAATAAAGAGGCGCCTGGGGTTGGTCAGGATGGAGTTGGGCCGGTTATGTTTATGGCCAATAATGGCTAAAATCATTCACTGTGTCAAGTTGATTTGTCATGGCTTATCAAATAAAAGACCAAATTGGTCTGTCATGACTTGTCGAAGAACATAAAGGGTTGGACAATGTTTCCCCTTGTGGGCCGCATTCCAATTCTCATAAGGGCGTATTTGGTACAGGTCTTCTTGAAATTAGAACTTGAGCCTAACTTAATTCCAAAAGCTAACTTGTGAGAGTGAGAATTGTTCAGGACCATATAAAGAGGCCAAAACTCTTATATTTTTTCGATGTGAGATTCTAACACACCTCCTATATACCCAGGAATGAATATTTGGAGCGCAAGATAACATGAAACGGGTGGATAAACAACATATACCCAAGAATGAACATTTGGAATATGGACTAATATGAAACAGACAATGAATAGCCCAACATCAAGAATGAGTCTGACTTTGACACCATGTTGGAAATGAATCTTGAACCTAACTCAACCTTAAAAGTGAGCTCGTGCGGTGAGAATTGTCCAGAACCATATAAAGAGGTCACAACCCTTTTACATTTCCGATGGAGATCCAAATAGGTCTCATTACCTTTCGTAGATGAAATATGTGTGGAATTACTTAGAATTCTTTATTTTAAAATGATGTTTTATATATTAAATATATTTTTGTAAAAACATAGAATTGTAAATTTTATACACTTGGTAACAATTATGCAATGAAATAGAAGGTAAAACATGAATTAGATCAGAGGATCAAGAGTGAAAATTGAATGAAAAAGTAGGAGATAGGTGTTGTGAGATTATTTAGTAATTAGTAATAATAGTCATGTATTTATTCTAAAAAATTAAATGAGTGATAATTAGGGGTGGCAATGGGGCGAGGCGGGGAGGGTTTTCCCCCTACCCACGCCCGCCCTGCAGGAAAAATAATGCTTTAAAACCCACCCTGCCACGCCCAGTGGGTTCTGAACCCCAAAATCCTCCCCTGCCCCACCCCGCCCCGCTCCGTACCTTTTTTTAAAAAATTAATAATTAATAAAATATTACTATAAAATTATGTAAAATTATTTTTAAAAAATATATTTTTTTAAAATAAAATATACATGAAAATCAATCAAATCTAAAATCACTCAATAACACAACATTTATGAGTTTAACCAACATAACAACATAAGAAAAAGAAAAATATCATAACATATTTTTTAAATTTTTAGACTTTTAGTAAATTTTTTTAATATTATAGATAATACATAAACTATTATATATTATAATATATATGTGTATAATATATATTTTATAATATATATAGTGGGGCAAAGCAGGTACTCGCGGAGCCCGATTGGATTGCCAACCCTAAGTGATATAAATTATATCAATGTAGATGATATGCTTTTGAAGCTGAAATTCTTGGCATTGGGGGGAGACTTTTTGGGCTAACAAAATTTGGGCCGCGTCAATGCATTCTAGAGAGTGACTTTTGGCAACAATCACTTGGATTAGGGTAGACTAGACTGTTGAACCTCTTATTACGAAAATTCCTTGTTTTTGGCATACTTGGCCTAAGTGGAGATTGGTGGGGTGCAGGATGGATGCTGCCCCATTGGAGAAGCACCTTGGTTGGACGATACGTGTCGTCCAACCTTTTAATCTCTTTTGTTTTTTTTAAACTTTCTTTTGCTTTCTTTTAGATTTCCCTCTCTCATCTCCCAATTCCTCTCTCTCTTTCACTTGGGTAGCCATCAAATTTCAGGTTTAAATCTCGACTCTCTCATTAGTCATTAAACATTTTTTCTAGTTTTTTCCTTTTTTTTAAATTTCTTTTTTTCCCCCTTCCTCACAAGATATCAGATTTTTATACATTCACAAAAACAAAATAGAAAAGGCAAAAAAAAAAAAATCATGATAAATCAAATAGGTTGAGTTGAAGAAGGAAAAAAGTGGGCATGTGTCTTGACTAAAAAAGTGGGAAGGGGGGAAAATTGCTATTTAAAAAAAGGAAAATGAAATTAAAAAAAAAAAAAAAGTTTAGTAGGGTGCTTCATTTGGATCTGAAACTTGACGCCTGCCTAAGTGAAAGAGAGAGGAGTTGGGAGATGGGATAGGGTAGAAGGAAAATTGAAATTTTAAAAAAGGCAAAAGAAAGTTAAAAAAGGGCGGGAAAAAAACAAAGAGTTTAAAAGGTTGGACACTTCCTCACTGAGGCAGCACCCAGCATCCACCTCACCGTGGAGATTTCGTTTTGTTTGCAAAGATTTTAATAAGGTCACTCACAATCTTGCTGGATGAGTCAAAATTATAATTTCTTGGATCTTGTTCCATGCAGTCTTTTCCTATGTGAGTTTTAAACTCTTTGTTACAACCTTGAGGAAGAAAAGAAAAAGAAAAAATAAAAGGAGAAGTAAAAAGGTGGTGTACGAGGGTAGAATACGCTTAAAGGACACAGTTTGTTCGCATAGTGGGTGACCACCCAAGTCCGAAGTATTTGGATCTTGCTAAATTTAACATGGGCATTTAATTCCATGTCCTTGGGAACAAAGTAAATTCTATTTTTTGTTTTTTTTTTTAATTTTTAGAAATAATATCGAGTTGATGTTAATTGTCATATTATTATTGCAATTGAGAATATATTTTTAAAAGAACATTTTAAACTTTTAATTTTAATGTTAAAATATCAACAATAAAAATATAGAAGTTTATGGTGTGTCTACAAACCAAACAAAATAAAAGGGTGAAAAAAAAGGAAAAAAGAATACCAACGTGGGGCTGCTAAAATTAATTTCGTAGCTAATTTTGTAGATTTACAGTAAAATAAACATACATCATAATCATTAATTTTTACATTAAGCAGAACAATTAACCCTTATACCGTTTCATCGAGCCTAATTGTGCTGGTCTGTGACCTGAGTGAGAGCAATATTTCTTGTTCGAAGACGGTTTGTATTATATTTTAATCTTAGACCGGGAGTGGTTTTAAAGTCGCAAGGATAAATCACTTTAAGGATAATCTCCTATAATTTTAAAAAAGAAAAAAAAATCTTTTTAGCGTGAAGCAAATTAATATTTAGAATAAAAAAAAACAAAGACGCAGATAGAAAAGAAAATACAATAACTAAGTCACTCCGCCCCAATAAATTCATCTTTTATGTCCGGCAAACATTGCCCGATATAAACACCATGTCTAAAACTTGATAGTGGGCATTTGTTGATTGGTCAGCCAATGAATGGCGGACCTAAGGAAAAAATAAAAAAATACGTCCGCCAATAGATTGCTGCCGCTCGACGGCGAAACTGGGGAAGAGGTTCTGCACAAATCGTCATACCTCAAATGAATCATTATCAGAAGAATTTTGCTCATAGTCAATTCGCTTATATTGGATGTGCCAAAATTTGAATTTGAATGTAAGTGCGTTTAAAATGTGGAAAAGAATTTTTTTTTAAGGGGTGATTATTTAAATGCATGCAAGGATAAAATTGTTTAAGTATCATGCGTAAAATTTGTCCTGCAAAAAATACTCTCGTTTGAATATTTAATCGAATTATTTACTTAGAATAACACACCATGATCCATATCTAAATGACAATAAGGCCAATGCTGCTGATTCGTTTTCCATATGTCAACACAATTTAAATCACATTAAATTTAATCACCCAATTTAGCGATGAAGCGTTATCCTAGTAGTATGGTGAATGACTCATGATTCTAGAGGTTATTCGCTCAATTCTCACTGGTATGTGGAGCTATTTTTCTACTATATATATTTTTTTTTAAATTTCTATTGTATAATTGAGGGATGTTAAGAGCTTCATTTGTTATTGTATTTGATCATTGATGGTTATTGATGTATGGTGAAGTATTGATTCAGTGTATCGATAATTTCCTTGGAAAAAAAAAGAAAGAAAGAAAGAAAGAAAGAAAGAAAGAAAGAAATACCAATTTTATGGGCCGGGAAGAAGAAATTAAGAAAATGACATGCCTGTCCATAGTTGACTCTTTCATTTTTTTTTTTCTTTAATCTATTATCAATTAATGTTCATGTGAACTCATTGAGATAATATGGTGGGTGAACTGTACCAAAAAAAATATATGGTAGGAACAGGCAAAGAAACCAGAAAATAAGTATATATATATATATATATCTCATGAAACAGCAATAGCATTATACTACGATTGGGTGGTCCGATTTTTCTGGGCGAGATGCCTTTTAGACAAGCCAAGAACATATTATAGTATTAAGATATTAATTAATGATAAATAATTAATATAATAGTCAATAATCAATAAAAGATAATCGACAAAGAGATCATCATGCATTCCAAATTTATTATTTAATAAGCTTTTATCCAATCACGCTACCTATGTGAACAAATTAAAAAACTTTGCATAACCAGCTTAATTAAGTAGAAAAAATACTTGTTAGGATGAATCATATGTGGTACTATATTATAGTATGAAGATGTTAATTAATGATAACTAATTAATATAATAGTCAATGATCAATAAAAAATAATCGACAACGAGATCATCATACGTTCCAAATTTATTATTTTATAAGCTTTTATCATAATTTCATATATTAACACTATAAGAAAACACCCTTTCATTAATTAACAGAAAATTTGTAACGAATAAGATATCATTAAGAATAAACGATATCTATGATAGATTTATAACGAATTCTTAATGGATTTTAAAAAATGAGCAAAATATGTATAAATAATGGTATTTGTGATAAACTTTTAATTAATTTCTATAACAATTTTCCAGTTTATGATGGAAAATTTCAACACAAAAATTAGTTTTGTGACTTACTTGATCAATTCTATCATAAAATTAATTACTGACAAAGTATATATTAACGAACTTGTGATGAAACAATTTGTGATGGATTACTAAATTTGTATTGAATTTTTTGGTCAATGAATGGAATATTTTCTCAGACTGTAAATAAACCAATATTCCCAAATTATTAGAAAAAGAACAAAAAATGGTTCATTACTGCTCAAGTCATCAAGTGCAAAAAATGTAAAATTAATTATAACGAAGTGAAATGCATATGGAAATACTTTTGAATGAGTAATTCCTCGTGATGTGATTTGCCTATGACGGAATTAGACTAATTAAAAAGTGACATATCTATTAATACTTGATTAAAGTTGAAAAATTAAATTACGTGTTCAACTTGGCTTCCATTTTCTGCAACCCAGACTGAGGAAGCCAGTTGCTATTTCTCGGTGCAAATTAATTGTGGATGACGCATCTAAAGGGGCATCCTAGTATTGCATTTCATACATCCTTGGATGTAAGACCAAGACAACGTGTTTTGTCGAACTTTTTGCTATCCATAAAGGGCTTCGACTTTGTGTTGAGCGTCAAATATTACATAATATCTGGCTGGAGGTTGATGCATTAATTGCTATTCATCTGAATTAGAATACAAAGAGGGCATTGGCCATCCCATCGTATTCTTATATCAGTTCAGCATCTTTTGAGACGAATGACAATTTGCCTAGCACATATCATGTGAGAGAGTAAACAGCGTGCTGACTTCTTGGAATTTCTTATATGCATCAACATGGTTCGAATATGAATACGTTAACAAATACCTTTCTTTTCTTTTCTTTTTTTCCTTTTTCCTTTCTTGATGAGGACATGATTAACAAATACCTTACATAATTGTGCATTTGATGTCAACCTGACCAATAAATTTTTGCCCATGTGCTGCAAAAGATCTTTCTTAGTAAGTCAACAAAAGTGAAAATACAAGAATGCCCTCCATCCATGCGATTATATAAGCAGATGGCTAGCTTCATATAGCACACACCCAAGGCGAGAAAAAATAAGAAAGAGAAGAAAAATGGTGGAGGATATCAAGAAGGGAAGGGTATGTGTTACTGGTGGAACAGGTTTTCTTGGCTCATGGATGATAAAAAGGCTTCTTGAAGATGGCTATTCTGTCAACGCTACATTAAGAATTGATCCAGGTAAAATCATTCATTTTTCTCATCTTTTTTCTCGATAACAACTTAACAACGACGGCGTTTGGGCGAGCTTGTTAGCTCTTAAAAACATCTTACTGGCATTCAAGGTTATCAGATGCATAAAATGTTTGATAATCATTTTTAAAGCAAAAGCTTATAAGGTCTCGAAATAAGATGTTACGTTCTTATGAGTTTTTCTAAAAAAAGTAAGGAGCTAAGTACTTGCTTATTTTTATGATTTTAACATGTTCTTCTGATTTTAACTATCTTATTTACGAGGTCGTATTCCTAATATCTTATAAGTTTGAAAATTTTACTTTATCTAAACACTTTAACGATTAATCTTTAAAATAAGTTTTAACATCTTATAAGCTTTAAAATATATTATAAAATGTGGGAGTTTATAAGATATTTTAAATAAGTTGTTGTAAGCTCCTATATCTAACACGTTTTCGAAGCTTATTGTATCTCAAAAATAAATTATTGAAGTGTTATGAAAAAAATTACGTGGGGTTTATGTGATATTACCAATGGAGAATTTTCACACTATTATTATGATTAAATTTAAAGGACTAAACTAAATTCTTAACAATAAGTCAAGAATTTTACATCCTTTTTCTTTAAAAAATGTAAAATATTAGCATCTTATTTTTAAACTCTTAAACATCTCATAACATGTTGAACCGATCATTTATTCTCGAAGCTAGGTGTTCTTTTCGATTATACAAATAAAGACAAACTTCGTTTGTAAAATGCTCCATCAATCCACAATTCTAACAACAATTGAACTCAATGATTTCCCGTAGCAGAGCGCAAAAGGGACATCAGCTTCCTGACAAACCTGCCCGGCGCATCAGAAAGACTACAAATTTTCAACGCAGATCTCGACAAACCCGAGACCTTCGCTCCGGCCATTGAAGGATGCATCGGAGTTTTCCACGTGGCTCATCCTTTAGATTTCACTGAAAAAGAGCCCGAAGACGTGCAGATCAAAAGAGTTATCACTGGATTGAAAGGCATCTTACAGGCGTGCGCAGATTCTAAAACTGTAAGAAGAGTTGTGTATACTGCCAGCATATCCACAGCTGCTTTTAGTGCAACATCTGGTTCGGACATCATCGACGAAAGCTGTTGGACTGATGTGGAGTTTATCCGAAGCTTGAAGAAGTTGGGAGGATCGTATGCTGTTACTAAGACGTTAACGGAGAAGGCTGCTTTGGAGTTTGCTGAGGAGCTTGGTTTGGATCTTGTTTCGGTTATTCCTACTTGGATTACAGGCCCGTTCATTTGTTCTCATTGCCCTCATTCCGTATACGTCTCCATGGCCTTGATTTTTGGTATGTGTCATGCTAGGCCTACTTCCCTTGACCTTCATTTGTTTTCATTGCTTTGATTACTGTGCGTCTCTATAGTCTTAACTCTTAATGATTCAAACTTCAGGGAGGTTCTACAAAATTAATCTTTTCTTAAGATATTAAATTGTTTTTTTACTTTTAACCATAATAATTATAAGGGAAAATGGCAAGTTTAGTTAATTAATTATACCCTTTTTTTATTTTGGTTCATTTCTTTTCGGGGTTAGCACTTTTAGTCCTTTTCATTTAAAAATCTCGCACATTTAATCCATTTATTAGCAATTTTGATTCATTGGGCCCGAAATTTGCACAGTCATCTCCAATCGAACCCAAAATTTGGGGGTTTTTTGACATGTGGTATATGTTGCCATGTCATCAGCCTCCACATATGTCACATGTCAAAAAATCCCCAAAATTTGGGCCCAATTGGAGGTGACTGTGCAAATTTTGGGCCTAATTTCAAAATTTGTGGCCCAATGGACCAAAATTGCGAACAAATGAATTAAATGTGCGAGATTTTTAAATGAAAAGAACTAAAAGTACTAATCTCGAAAAGAAATGGACCAAAATTTAAAAAAATGTATAATTAATGGACTAAATTAGCAATTTTTCCATAATTATAACAACAGTACTTCAACAACTTAAACTTTAAAATGAGGTCTAACGTCTTATTATCTCAAAAAACACATTATTGTAAAAACTTGTGCAAATATTTCAAACAACTTCCAAACATCACTTAATTGGACGACACTGTTTCTGATTCTGGGTTAGGTGACAAGGGACATTATCAGCACCTTAAGGATACAAGTCTAATACACGTAGACGATGTTGCTAGAGCCCATATACACCTCTTTGAGTATCCAGAAGCAAAAGGGCGTTACATTTGCTCTGCTGTTGAGTTTAAAATTGAAGAGTTGTGCCAGTTCATCTCTATTCGATACCCTGAATATCCGATGCCAACTGAAGAGTAAGTCGGAACTTTCCTTCCACCATTTTTTACTAATTTTCTTTCTTCGCTTAATCAAAAATTTTAATCCGGACAACATTAGTATCTCCTTGGTGCAATAACATATTTTTAAAATAAGATCTTTGTAATAAGTTCTTAGTCATAAATCTGAATCGAGGTTGTTTCTGTTAATTACAGGTCTTGGAAGGATTTGATACCTCTAAAATTATCAGGACTTTCGACCAAGAAACTGCAGGAAACTGGTTTTAAGTATGACTGTGGGCTGCAGGAAATGTTTGATGGAGCTATTAAAAGCTGCAAAGAAAAGGGCCTTCTGTAACTTTAGCTTGTTTTCTTATTATGGAATTGTTGTTTCGTGTTGGCATTGTTCTTGAATCGTGTGTGTTTGAGCTGGATTAATGCATGGTGTAAAATAATGTAGTATTGAAAATTATCTAATTGGAGTCTTTCCATTTTTCACTATTTGAGGCAATTTATTGGAGGATTTCCCTGATTATCTGCTTGCCTTTTAGATTCGATCTTAATTGATTCCAATCACTGTTTTTACTCCCTAATTCTTAGATGATTTGTCTAGGTTTTCCTTTTATGTATTCTTCTCTTGTGTATTTATGCTGATCCTTTTCTGATGAATAAGTAAGCTTCATGATTTCCTACAAAAAGAAACGAAGAAACAAGGACCAAAAGAGTTATCAATGGATTATTAGGCATTTTACAGGCGTCCCTTGATTCAAAAACTGTGAAAAGATTTGTACATACTTCTAGTGCAACTGCAGTTGTTTTTAATGGCAAAGATTTGGACATCATGGACAAGGATTCTTGGACTGATGTGGAGTTCCTGAGAAGTTTAGGGTTATATGGAGAATCATATGTCATAATCAAGACATTAGCAGAGAGAACAGCTTTAGAATTTGGTGAGAAACATGGATTGGATGTCGTTACACTGGTTCCTACCTGGATAAATGGTCCTTTCTTTGGCCCTTGTTGTCCTAATTCGGTGCGTGCATCTATGGCCTTGATATTTGTGTATGTGTACTTGGATAAAACAATGCCTGATTTTATCGTATCCAACACTCACCTGGAAAAGAATGTCCTAAGCATTACAAATTTCCTTCGGCAGGTGATCAGGAAAATTACAAGTTTATTATAAGTACAAGTTTTGTGCATGTAGATGATGTTGCTAGAGCTTATATTTTCCTATTAGAATACCCTTACGCAAAGGGGAGATATATTTGCTCTGCTGTTGAAGTTACTATAGATAAACTATCTGAATTTCTCTCTTCCAGATACCCTGAGTATCAAATACCGACTGCAGAGTAAGTTTCTATTTTTATCTTTTGCGATCGTTCTTTTTTTTCCCTTAATCAGAAGACATGAATATATACAGGTAATCTTGGCCTTAATGCAGTTCCTTGAAGGGTATGTCGCCAGTCAAAATTTCTGGGCTTTCGTCGAAAAAACTTCTAGAAACTGGATTTGAGTATCAATATGGTCTCGAGGAAATGTTCGATGGAGCAATTCAAAGCTGCAAAGAGAAGGGTGTTCTCTAGTTCATTTTGACTTATTTAGTATTTCTTTTCATTTAACATAGCTTTTCTTAGAACATGGTTGTTAAGCCTGTTACCTCCCTTTTTCTTTGTGTATGAAAAAATCGGTGTGTATATATGTCAAGGGCAATTACTAAATGGATTTGGTACGATGTTAACGTCTTCTTTGTTGTGAAAGGAATTTAAACTTACATTATATTAGAATGCTGTTTTCATAGATGTAATAGTTTTCATTGTATATAGTCGTAGTGTCTTTCTGTTTGCACAATTTTCGTACAAATATCACCACCTATCTTCTATTCCTTACTTATTTGCCTCTGCCTTTTCACTCCCCACTTTGGATCCTCCATTTCATTTCATGCGTTATCTCGTATTCCATTATACAAGTATATACTAAGTATGTGATATTCTCAATCCTATATTGTTATAAGAAAATATTTAATATACTTATCATATATTTATAATATGAAAAATAATATAAAATATTATTTTAAACAAAGGATCTTAAACTGCTCCTCACCCTCTATTCAATCTTGCTATAACAACCAAATTTGAGTAACCTTTCTTGATTGCTGGATAAAAAGTTCATTACAATACAACTATCGCATTATTACAACTATAATAGATTAAACCCTGCATAGTCAATTTCATTTCCCGAGCAAAATTTTTCTACAAAGAATATTTTGAATATCATAAGAAATTGTTTTCACAACTTTCTTTTTAACATGGCTAATGATATACATAAATTATCTTAAATTTTGGAGTAGATAATCATTTATGTAAACATAGGGCAAAAAATGGAAGTACGAGATAATACAGAGGAGGAAAATGCAATATAAGCAGAGCTGCACCGTTGGAGCAAATTAAGCGTCCCCACACATATAACTACATTTTCCCGTCAAAAACGCAGCGCCACTTCCAGCTCTCTTTCTTCTCCTCCGTGAGTTTCATTCTCTTTTTTTTTCAAGAATAAGAAAACAATTTACATTTGAAGATCGGAACTTTTATGTATTTGACCTCCGGCGCCGGAATATGTCATTCTCCGATTCCGAAACAGCCTCCCAAGGGGGAGAGTACAAGACTTTCCGCCAAATTAGCCGCGATCGTAAGCTCTGATCATCTTCATTTCTTTCCTTTGTATTAGGCGTGTTGCTCTGTTTTTACCCTGTTTTCTTAAGCATTTTGCAGTGTAATGATTTTTGTGAGAAAAAATAAAGTAGTTTTTATATCACATTGATCGATATTTTACTTTTGACAAAGAGATCATTTGGGAGATAAATGTAGCATATTTTCAGTATTATATCATTCAAGAAGATGAAGAAAAAAGCTGCAGAATGTGTTTTTGAGAGAACAAGAATAAGCATAAATGCACGTAAAATGCTGAATTAGCCAAGAAAAAGCTTAAATGCCTGTAAAATGCTTAGTTTTACGGTCTTATTTAAATTGCGTTCGGTTTCTACGTTATATTGGTTTCACATGAGAATATGCAGTATCTGGTTTGACTGTTTTGGTAAAAATCTCTGTTAGGGTTATTGTATGAAATGCTCCAAGATTCCAAATCAGGAGATTCAAGATCATCATGGAAGGTATATTTTATCTCACTACACATTATTCTTAACTTGTGAGGCTTTATCACATTTTAGAGTTCATCATTACTTAATGAATAGATCATAAAGCTCTTTCCTTCTCATTATCTTGAGCCCCTTTACCTTCATGACTACGTAATTCTACTCAGGTACTCATAATGGACAAAGTTACGGTGAAAGTGATGTCTCACTCATGCAAAATGGCAGATATCACGGACCAAGGAGTTTCATGTAAGCATTTATGAAATTTTCTTATGGAACAGAAGATCTGTTGCTTTGTTTTATGTTAACCTTGGTAAACCTTGTCCTGCAAAGCTACGGGATTTCTCTCATATTACAAAGGGATTTAGAGATTTATCACGAAAAAAAGCTTTCTCTAACATAGTTTTCTGAATTAGGTGGAGTGGTAAACCTTGGTCCTGATGTACTATGTTTTGATTCAGTGGGAAATGAATTAATCCATATTTTAATTTTTCATCAGCTTCATTACAGGTATTCAATCGAGTTTTTGGCAATATATCTTCATATGTTCTTTTCATTTTCTGCAGTGGTGGAAGACCTTTTTAAACGAAGAGAGCCTTTGCCTTCAATGGATGCCATATATTTCATTCAACCTTCCAAGGAAAAGTACTGTCATTCTTCAATCTTTTCTTTCTTTTTTTTTTTTTAAATTGATTTTTAGGCTGTAATTTGTTGAAGGAAGAGATGGTTATATGTGTTTCACTTTTATCATATACCCTGAGAATTCCATATTCTTTCTAAAATTTTGTTATTGTTTTAAGTGGCAGTTCTCCCCGGCCTTCTTTTCTAATTTATCTCTTTTTAATATTGAAACTCTTAATTATCAATTATCCTATGGAGCTTTTAGTTTTGGAAATGTTAGGGTAGGTATCACCTTTTTTGGAAGTAGTACGTGTCACTATATTTGGATAGTTAACACACTATACGTGTTGGGCAGCTTGCCATATCCTTTGGTATATAAAATCTCTTTTTATCTCATGTTGGATTGTGTTCTTGGATAGTGTTAACTGTTTCCGTGAAACCAATTTTTATCTAGGATGACCGTAAGAAGAAAGCTACTGATTACTATTTCTTGTATCCTTTTCAGCGTTGTCATGTTCTTGTCTGACATGTCAGGAAGAGAACCTTTATACCGGAAGTACGTTAGATATTTTTATCCCCATGAGTTGTTCACTGCTTATTTTGTTGTATGGAGTCTGAACGCTTCCTCTCTCATCTTGATAATCTGTTGCTGCAGAGCATATGTATACTTCAGTTCATCTGTACCAAAAGATCTGGTAACTCGTATCAAGAATGATACTAGTGTTTTACCACGTATTGGTGCATTAAGAGAGGTAAACAATCTGCTTATTTTTTTATGGTTTATAATTTTAATTCAAGATATCTTGTGACTTTCTTTTAGTTAATCTATTGGCTCTTGGCAAAATGTAGATGAACCTGGAATTCTTCCCTATAGACAGTCAGGTAACTAATTATACATTTTGCTTATGGATTTTGATCATGTCCATTTGGTATTTCGGAATACAAAGAGGAAGACTGTCAGCTATATGAGTTCTGAAATTTTAATGTCAGGGATTCATCACTGATCACGAACGAGCACTAGAAGAACTCTTTGGTGAGAATGCTGAAAATTCTCGCAGATTTGAACAATGTTTGAATGTAATGGCCATGAGAATTGCTACTGTTTTTGCTTCATTAAAGGTACCAACATAATCATCATTGCCCTAAAGAAAAGTAAACGTGTTTATCCAAATTGACTACCTTCTTTTACTTTTCAAATCTATGTAAGATATGGCATGATTGCATCTGTCTCATTTGTTATCATTCTTTCCCTTTTCATTAACACCTGCACTTCATATAATTTACAATTTCAGGAATTTCCTTTTGTTCGGTATAAAGCTGCGAAGGGACGCGCCACAGCAACTACAGGTCGTGAATTAATTCCTACAAAGCTAGCTACAGCAATTTGGAACAATATTACAGTTTATAAATCTTCAATTCCCAACTTCCCACAAACCGAAACATGTGAATTACTTATAGTGGACAGATCAGTCGATCAGGTGTCGTAAATCTATCTGATAACCTGTTTCTTAACATTTTCATCTTCCATTCCTCTTGAACTTCTGACAAATTTGCTCTTTCAGATTGCTCCCGTCATTCATGAATGGACATACGATGCTATGTGTCATGATCTGCTTGACCTGGATGGAAATAAATATGTGTACGAGGTAAATGTTTTTATCGAAGCAGGCTACATTGATACCTGAGTAATTTTCTGATAGCATATGGTGGATGTAAGGTTCCTAGCAAAACAGGTGGTCAACCTGAAAGAAAGGAAGCCCTTCTGGAGGATCATGATCCCATCTGGCTTGAGCTCCGACATGCTCACATAGCAGAGGTATTATTCTCATGCATGGACATTTTTCCTCGTCAAAAGTTTTGTGTGTGTATGGTCTATTTCAATTATTACACGTCTCTTTGTAATGTTCATGCTTTAAATTTAGGCTAGTGAGCGGTTGCACGAGAAGATGACAAACTTTGTTTCCAAAAACAAAGCAGCACAATTACAACAGAGGTTGGTCATTATATATGCATGTCATTCTTGTTCTGTTATGAAGTCTAACTATGATATCTTGCCACAGTCCATTTATTAAACCGGAACATGCTTCACTTCCAAATTTTGCATTTTATGTAGAGATGGTACTGAGTTGTCGACCAGAGATCTGCAGAAGATGGTTCAAGCTCTGCCACAATATAACGAGCAAATGGAGAAACTCACTCTCCATGTTCAGGTTATTTTTCATCTTTCTTAAATGCTATTATATAATCTTCACTACGTGTAGTCAAATGTGTGAATAGTGTTCACAAAATATATGTATGCTTGCAAACTATTGATCTTATTCATTTTCCAATCAGATTGCAGGGAAACTTAATCAAATAATCAGAGATTTGGGCCTTCGGGAACTTGGACAACTCGAGCAGGATCTTGTATTTGGCGATGCAGGAACGAAAGAAGTCATTAATTATCTCAGATTGACGCAGGTAATATCTTTTATTGCACTTACAGGAATGCCACTAGCACTTTTATTGCAAGTTATGCTAGATCATACCGTCGTGGTAATCATCTATACCTTACAGGAAGGAAGCGAGAATAAGTTGCGGCTTCTGATGATTTATGCTTGTGTCTATCCGGAAAAGTTTGAAGGTGACAAAGCATTAAAACTCATGCAGGTTGCTAATCCTCTATTACTAGATAGGTGCTACAATTAATTTGATACAATAAACAAGCTATACCTAAATTTGATTTTATATTTCTTACGCTTCTTCATCAGTTGGCAAAACTATCACGTGCGGATATGAAAACGGTGAAAAATATGAAATTGCTTGAGGGATCAGAGACTAGAAAGACTTCACATGGGACTTTCTCACTCAAGTTTGACTCAGCAAAGGTAAGTACTTTTACTACATCAAGAGTTTATAACTATTTACAGATCCAGGCTTACGACTTGAACAGAGGCCTTACAGTTGCTAATATTTTGCATTTTAGAGTAAGCATGCAGAAAGAAAGGATCGAAGTGGAGAGGAGGAGACGTGGGCACTATTCCGATTTTACCCCAAGATAGAGGTTTGGTTTAAGATCTATGCACATGTTGCTTGAGCATGAACCGTTAAATTCTTGCAATCTCTTTATATTGCGAAAGGAGCATGAACTCGGTTTCTTTCACAGGAGTTAATCGAACAGTTGAGTAAAAGAGAATTGCCAAAAGATGAGTACCACTGCATGAACAATCCCAGTCACTCCAACCAAGGGACTAGTGGAACCTCACAGCCCACATCTGTTAGAGCAGGTCACTCTACTGCTCCACATTCTATGCGATCAAGACGAACTGCAACATGGGCCCGCCCTCGCTCTTTTGACGATTCAAGGTAACCCCACTTTGCAATCTTTCTCTTTGTTCAAAGATATTTTTGGTTTTCCTGAAGGTATTACTAGTTAGAATCTTCCTGGATTTGTGTTCCTGGTAATATACTCTCATATGAGATATATATATATATATATATATATTTCCCCTCTAATTTCAATCCTGCTATGTTTTTCCAGTGACTCAAGCTTGAGAGGCACATCTTCTGATTTTAAGAAGATGGGACAACGCATTTTTGTATTCATCATCGGCGGGGCAACTAGATCTGAGGTAAAAACTCTCCTTTTCTTTTCAGCATTAAGCGGTTTACATGATTCGTGAACGTAACTGATTTATTGGTTCTGATTACAGCTTAGAGTTTGCCATAAACTTACAGCAAAACTAAGGAGGGAAGTAGTCCTCGGTACAACTAGTATTGATGACCCACCTCAATATATTACGGTAAACATTATATCCTTATACTTAATTTTCCATCCTCTTTCTCGAAAGATTATCTAAAAGTTTAGTCTATATGTAAAAGTACGTACGATTTTCGGTTCTAAGCAGCGTTTTGCCTAGCATGAGTCTTTGATCTGAATATTCGAAATGATCACAGTATAACTATCTGAATATTGTCTCATATCGTTTGGCAGAAACTTAAGCTCTTGTCAGAAAAGGAGCTTTCAATGGAAGACATTAGTATCTGAAAGTTCAATGTACAACATAGTTTGGCCTAACAGCAACAGGTTGGTCCTTTTTCCTGCAAAGACTTATAAACATGAAAATTCCCGGTGAATTATCCATGGAATTATTTCACTGTTTTCCAGTTTCTACTTTTGCTTTTCTTATCAAGACTAAATCTCTAAACAGTGCCCAGAATGCAGTTGTATACAAAGAATCAGCCAAAACGTTGATCTATGACAGAATCGTCCCGACCGATCATACAACATATGTATGGGAATCCATTTCTTGTAGTGGAACATGAGTTGGCAGTTGATGAAGAATTTAGTTCCATGGATTACACATGATTCCTCCCAAAACATGATGTAAATTTTAGTTTCTGAAAATCAAGAGTTTATAGTTTAAGTTTTGTTAAGAACTAGAAGCACTTCAAACATCCCAGAAAATATAAGTGTGGAGTATTTAGAGGAAGCTTGGACTGCTTCAACTAATTTTGTGATCATAGTAGATAATTTATTTTGTTTATGGAATATAAATTTATATCAATAACCAATTAGTAGTTTTCAATATTGCTTATAGTTGCCTTGTTTATGGAATAAAAGATGCAACACAATTTGAAATTGAAGATTCACTTTATATACACTAAACTAAAAATAATAAAAATGAAAAGTATAAGAAAAACTTGCATATACCAACTAGTTATTAAAGGTTATTTAAGTGGTAATACAAGAGACAAGTGGTCACGTTATGCTGTTGGTAAAATCTCATATTTATGATATACGAACAAATAGGTCATTGGTTCGACTTCCACAGGGAATAGTTGGGGAGCCCACAACAATCATTTAATAAGAAAAAAGGTAAGTAGTAATACGGTTGTAGGTACGAACGCCTTAATTGGATATTATTATGCAACGTAGGAAATTTGATATATTATTCTACAAACTTCATAAATATAATTGTTTTGTTTTAAAGATCTTTTTTTTTTCTTTTTTTTCCCAGTTAGTTAACAATAGAAATTTAATGATATACGTATCTCTTTTTTGCATCGATTTTCCATCATTTTAGTTTATAAAGTTTGAAGTACTAGGTTTTTTAATTACTTTTTTTATATTTTACCTAGAAAAAATTCACACCTTTGATACTAGAAAAAAATAGTACTAAATTACATATATCAATCAACTAAATAAATACTCGGTTTTCATGCGAGCCTATAGCCCACGTATACCATTAAATATTGGGCCAAATTAACCCACAACCAATTAGATATAGTATTGGGTTCAGAGCCTAGCCCAGCCTGTCATGGGCTCAAATTATGCCGTGGCCCACCCAATATCTGCTCATCACTGCCAGCACGCACACACGCGAACTAATTTATCAGAACAAATCCCTATAAATCGCTGCTAGTGAAAGGCGACACTGGATCGCATTGGACGAAACTGGAGAGTACTTTAATACTGAACATTATACCCTGACCTCTCCACCATTGCAATTCCTCTGAATAGAACTACGGAAGCCATTAAATCATAGTAAATCGGTAAGTTCATCGCCCATAATTCACAAAATTTTCGAAATGGATGCAATTCTTCCAATTGTCGCATTCTCGGTGATCGCTGGAGCTCTGATCGCTTTCATAGTGTTCGGTTCCTATTTCCGGAAGAGAAAATCAGAAATCCAATCCATCACTAAACCCGAAACCCTTAACTTAAACCTGAAGGATGCTTCAAAACCACCGGCATCGAAGAAAACGCACCACAAATCTCACTCACATTCTCATGCAGCCGATAAGGTAAAGGTCGAGGGTCTTTGTTTCTTTTCTGGTCTTATTGAACTCTTTGTTTTGGATTTTAGGTAATTTGACCTCCTATTGTGTTGTATTTTGAACTATAGGATGCTAATAAGAAGCACCATCATTTGGATTTGAATACTTTGAAAGGGCACGGCGATGCTGTCACCGGTCTTTGCTTTTCGCCTGATGCACGTAGCTTAGCGACTGGTAAATGTTTCTCCTTTAGTTTCTTTGTTTTTTGAGTTACTTTTGTTTGGTGGCTTTTGTTTATTTAATGCAATCCTGCAAAATTTAATCTAATCGCTTTTCCCTTTCACAGAGTGATCACGCCAGAGGTTGATCACGTGAAAATATTTATTGATGATTTATGCTATGCAATCTTCTTCGATGACCAATTTTTGTATTTCCATAATGATATATTTTGTGGAATAGTGGAGTGGGGCTTGGACTGTTTTTTTCTGACAGGTCTGGAGCCTGGGCTTGTGACTGCTTGGGCATGTAAAATGGAGATATTGTCAGATTCTGCTCTGCAAGTTCTAGCTCTTGTGTTTATTAATTTCTAACATTCCTTGTATCTTATTATTGGTGTGGACTATTTTTTCGCGTGAGTTCAAAAAGAATAATGCATGATGGCATCTTATCATATGAGTGAGGACCATCTACTCCTTTTGACTTTTATTAAGGGGCTGTCTTTCTATCCAGCAGGAAGTGTTTTTACATGGTTTATAACCTCCCTTAGGGTCATTTATCCATTATTTGCTATATCCTGAGTTCCTCATTTATTTTTCTGTAGGGAATAGAGTATGTTTTTGTTTTGAGACGTGGGTTTTATTGCACGTGTTAATGGCTTGGTCTAGTTCAACTTAGCATTATGGTTCCTACTGTAAAGCTGTTATTTGAATCCTGAAGTTCTTTACATTGTTTACACAGCTTGTGGAGATGGTGTTGTAAGGGTTTTCAGGTTGGATGATGCTTCCAGCAAAAGTTTCAAGTAATAATCTTTAACTTCCATTCTCCAGCTTAGTTGCTGCTAGTGTTTTGTTTCTGCCAATGCTAATCGTGATAGTTATATCGTTTTAGGTTTCTGAGGATTAACTTACCAGCTGGAGGTCATCCAACTGCAGTTGCTTTTGCTGGTGATGCTTCATCTGTGGTAGTGGCTACCCAGGCACTTTCTGGATCATCCCTGTTCATGTATGGAGAAGAAAAACCTAAAACTACTGGTGAGCAGAAGCAACAGAATAAACCCCCTCTCCCTGAAATCAAATGGGAACATCATAAGGTTCATGAGAAGAGGGCTATCATAACTCTGTTCGAAACAAAAGCAACTTATGGCAGTGCTGATGGAAGTACAATTATTTTGTCATGCTCCGAAGGTACTTTCTGGTGTCTGATATCATCAGTTCTGTTATGAACTTCAAGTTTACATAAAGAAACTTCTGAGTGTGACTTAGCTTAAATAAAGAAACTTATAATGTCGTTGCATTTGTCGTGTTATAAGTAATTCCTTTTTATTTCTTTATTTTATTTTTATTTATTATTATTATTATTGTTATTATTTTTATTATTATTTTTTTTTTTTTTGGGTGTCTGTGTATAGGTAGTGTAGAGTATCTCACTGCCCCTAGTAGTTTAGAAAGATGGTTATTGATTTAGTAGAGAGTTTATGGCATTGGCTTTCACTAGTATGCTGTCAGCATTTTTCTTGTTTTCCCTTTTTGTTGTTTAGCTTGTATGAAGAATCTATTTGCTTGAGGAAAATACAGTGAAGAGTCAGCATTGATAATGTTCCTGCAGCTTGTCATCCTTCTGGCTGCGTCATGTTTCTGATATTCATCACTACCTCACTTGATTTATCTAGCATTTGGTTATGTGGAGTATTCAGAAATAACATATTCTGCATATTGTGGATGTCTGATTTCCTTATTAGCTCCATGGGAGCTGTCGGGGTTATCTAGTCAATCATTGTTGCCATAGGATCTCCTCTAATTGCACATGAGGACTGATTTAGTTATTTCCCCTGTCTATGTTGATAGTTTCTTGCTATCTACCTCTATTGCCTTACAGTTTTACTATACAGAAACTTTTGGATGTGATTACAAACAATTCCATACTGTTCTTCTGGATATCCTTTTCCTCCTTCCATTTTGGATGAAGATTGGATGGATAACAAAATCTGCAAGTGATCGTTCTCCTCTATTTTCTTTCATTTTTCTTAACAGGCACTGATATTGTACTCTGCCATGGGAAAACTGGGAAGATATTGGGTACTGTTGACACAAATCAGCTCAAAAATACAATGGCCACCATTTCTCCAAATGGTCGTTTCATTGCAGCAGCTGCTTTTACTGCTGATGTGAAGGTGACAGTTCCTTTCACTTGCTTACTAATTTTGACTGTGAGGACTTGAAGTCATCACTATATCCATCTATGTTTTCCTTTTCTCACTGACGAGTGATATTAGATTTATTGAGAGAAGTCTATGAATTTTGATATTTATCTACCTTTTATTTTACTGGAAAATAATACACTTCCATTGCATGTGAAGAATTTGACCCTTTGTGAAGGAATCTTGGTCTAGAACATGAAGAAATTGACCCTTCGCTAAAAAATTCCTTAAATAAATAAATCACCATGTACAAAAACAGTGTGATATGATAGCAAATTGTTAATTTATAGGAAAAGATAAACTTCATATGAGGCTCAAATTGTGTCCAATTTTAGAAGTATTTTATTTCTAGATTAATGTGAGACTTTGGGCAAGTATTTTCTCAGGCATGAGTGAGCCAAAGGAAGTTGTTTTTAAAAGAATTGGTTTTATCATACTTGGTTAATCATAAGAAGTTATTAACCAAGTCAATGAATCTGTCATCCTGTTTTATTCTTTCAACAGTAGATAACAAGTTTCTTCTTATTCGCTTTTATGCCTAACATGGTGTTTTGAGATGCAAGCTATACTATCTTTGATTGCTATTTCTCTCTCGTTGGTTACTAATTGTAATTGGATTACTTAAATCATCTATGTGTTTACTAACGATGTCTTTATTGTGGGTATATGATATATTTTAAGAAATGAATGCAAATATGACCATATCTACTAGTATAATGAGTTAGTATGTTAATGAAGTGGTATCAATACCAAGTTCTTATACTCCCCTATTTAAGGTATCAACCAACACTCATTTACTCAGGCAGCTTTATTTTACAGGTTTGGGAAATTGTGTATTCAAAGGATGGCTCAGTGAAGGAGGTTTTGAAAGCTATGCAGCTCAAAGGTCACAAGGTTGTGTTACTGCATGCTTTCTAGTTACTTTATCTGTTTATCATTTTATTATTTTTGTTCTTTTTTTCTTAGCATCTTTAAGAAATCAGTGTCGAAGCCTCCGGCCCCTGAACACTAGTGAACCTGTGACTTCTCTTTTCGTGTTTTATGGGCTGTTTGCCTTCAGAGTTAGTGTTATGGTCAGCAATCCAAACTTCCGTCAAAAGTTATCATTGAAGCTTTATTCATTATATTTTTGAACTCTGGCAGTATATCCTCTTCAAGTTGCATTCTTGTTTTATGTTTTTAATGTTAAATGAATGTCTCTTAAGTTTTCATTATGTCAATTTTTTCTTTTTCTTTTTAAGTTTTATTTTTATTTTTTTTAACTTTATAGACTGCAAGCCTGAATATATGCATATTGCTTCTTGTCCTTTCAGCTCTTGTCTACTTCTCTAATTTTTCTGTATGGATGGTGTATAGAGTGCAGTAACATGGCTTTGCTTCAGTCCAAATTCAGAACAGATAATCACTGCCTCCAAGGATGGTTCAATAAGGATATGGAATATCAATGGTATGGATGGTTTCATAACTTCTTTTATTGTAATCTTCTGAATTTATGAATTGGATGAAGCTAAAGCTTGAGGATAATGACTGTGCTATAAATTGAGAGATTTCATAGTTGCATAGCCAAAGATCACTCAGCACTGCACACTCTTCTAATTTATGATAGTAACTTATAATGATTACTTAAAATTTTTGAGATTGGCTGTTTTATGCTCATACATGATGAAAACGTTAAGCAAGATACAGTCAAATCAACTGCTTGTTGTGAACATGGAATTATTTTGTAAACTTTGCATATTTTACAACAGGTGATCTTTTGTCACTGGGTATTAGTTGTCCATCAACATTAGATGCCATTCCTATTATACCACAACATTTCTTCTTCCTATTATAAATGTTGCATCAAAGTCCAAAGATTTCTGCTGACTTTTAGCAATTTCATGCAGTTCGATATCATCTTGATGAAGATCCTAAGACTTTGAAGGCATTTCCAATTCCACTGCACGATGAAAATGGCACTACTTTGCACTATGATCGTCTCAGCCTATCTTCTGATGGAAAGATACTGGCAGCAACTCATGGTTCAACATTACAGTGGCTTTGTGCTGAGACGGGACAAGTTCTGGACACTGCTGAGAAAGCCCATGATGGTAAATCTATTTTCTGATTTCCTTGTCTAATTTACTCTCTCTGTATGTTTTATGGCTGTACTATATTTTCTCACCTGATTTTATTGATCTGGAATAGTGGGAAACTTATGGTAGATGATTCTAGACTTTATCATTCCTCTTTGATGAAGGAACATATTTGCTGAAGTCCGTAAGATTGCTAGTTTCCCTAGTCTTCAATGTTTTGGAAACTGGTAGGCTTTTGTACGGATTGCAATGTGCATATATTAGTGTTTGGAACTTCTAGAAACTTTTGAGCGTTGATCAGCTAAACATTAAAAAGAAGAAAGAAAGGATTTCACGTATGTGGGCATTCCATCTGTCATGCTATTGGAGATGGATATTTGAAGGACAGCCACAAAACATTCTTACTGAGTCCCACGGTTAAATATAATCCATATGCTATCCTCCGAGATAGATGACCTGTTATGATTACTCTAGTCCTGCGTGACCATCATCCAAGCTGTAGTTCAAATCTACATTGCAATGTTAGATTTCAGATGATGCATAGAACTGCTTTCCTGTTTTGCCTTCAATTTTTTGACACAAGCAAACTATGATGCAGGTGACATTACTGACATGGCATGGGCACCTACAACCATTCCAATGGGTAATTTTCTTTCCCAATTCAATCATATGATAGTCACTAATTTTAACTTTTTGTTATGTTAATGTTTTCAAATATGAATCTCTGAAGCATTTTTATGCGCATTAAGATTCGTGTTTCAATCTTCCTTTCTTTCTGCAGAAAATAAACCATTGATGGTTTTAGCCACAGCCAGCACTGATAAGAAAGTGAAGCTTTGGGCAGCACCACCATCTCATCCTTCTTGAGGAAATTTCTTGGGACAGGCTTGGACAATTGCATCAATTTGGGGCTTATGGTCAGGGCAGTCCACATCACGCGACATCTTCATAGTTTTCTGGTTGGAAAATGATCACGGGCTTAAACCTCAGCCATTGTCACTATAGTTTCTTAGGCAAGGATGTGAATTGTGATAAAGATGACTAGGCGAGCTTCTTTTGTTGGATTTTTATGCAACATAAAGACAGCAGAGCTAGAAATTTGGTTAATTTGAGGAATTTTGCTCGGTTTGCAGTATACTGTAATGAGGGTGTTTTTATAATTTATGCCGATATCTGTTAGAATCTACCGGTACGTAAAATTTTGTACTGCTATGTCTAATTTAGTTGACATTTATCTGGATGGTCGATTGATATCTCTAAAGCCATTTTTATTACATACTTATTCAGGAAGCTTACTCTTCGATGTTTGATGAAAGTTAAAGATTTCTATGATGAGACTTGAGATGTCAGGACACAGGAAGTAAAAGCAAACAAATAAATGGATCGTATGAAATGCAAACAAATAAATGGATGTTATTTTCAATGCTATTAAGGAAAGGCTGTGAACTGCACCGAAGGCGAGAAATAAATTTGGTATTTGGGAAAAAAAGTAAAAAAATTTGGGGGGGTGGGGCCGGGGGGGGCGGCGGCGAAAAGAAAGGTAGGAAGAGAAGGGAAACCGCCCACCGTGGGGCTCGAACCCACGACCACAAGGTTAAGAGCCTTGCGCTCTACCGACTGAGCTAGACGGGCTGCTTTGTTGGCTCTATTTTCTAGACCCATTTCAAAGGTATTCCAGATTGTGTTCAAGTATTGATTTGACTTTAATGATCTAACACCTCTTTTTATTACTATTTCTATTACCTTTTTTTATTTTTTACTATTACTAAATTGCAAGAACTAAATACATTTCGGAAAGTAGATTAAATTTTTGCACTCCCGCTACCCGCCCTATTAATAGTCTACATGTATCATGTATGTATGTAAATATGACACCTATGGGGGTTTAAGGATCTGGAACGAAGAAGCCTCTCTTTCACGCTAGGGTTTAAAGAGAGGAGAGCGAGCATCACAGATATCAAGCTTTCGAAGCCTGAAATCAATAATGGCTTTCTGGGGTTAGTGTGTGTTATAGTTTCATGATTGTGCTGGGTGCCACGGTGTCTTTGAAAATTCAACTTCTAATTTTTTTGAACTAAGTTTGTTTGTATGTTTATTTTTACTTCATATATTTATTTATTTATTTATTTTGTGTGTCTCAGGTATAGAGGTAAAACCTGGACGGCCAGTCACTCATTCTTGTGAAAAGGCCGGAGGAAGGCTCCGAATTTCTCAGGTATTAATATTTGCAATGACCGATAAAGCTAGTCATTGTTTTCTGTTGCTTGGCATTTTGAATGAGGATGATGTTATTTGCTTTGTTGCATCATGCCTTGGTTTTCTACTACTAACGAGTTTTTTATGTAATGCATATTGGATCCTGGTAAAACTTTGATATGTTTGAGAATTGAGAAAGAACTTTGACTTTCAAATGGCTCTGTTGTCTGCTGAGAAAACCTTTCTGGGAGATTATCACTGGGGAAGTTAGTGAAAAAAGAGAAATCAGTTACTACTTACCTGGCATTAAGATTGACTTGCTGTGTTATTTTTTCTAAATATTTTTTGGTATTTAATTGAAACTGTCTTTATTGTGACTGATTGTTTAGGCAACTCTGGGAATTGGCGAAGCTACAAAGAAGTCCATAGTGCAGTGTAATGTGGGTAACAGAAGTCCAGTCTTGCTCTGTGTATTGCTGCCCGACAAAACAGAGTCATGCCATTTAGATTTGGAATTTGAGGAGGCTGATGATGTGGTTTTCTCTGTTATTGGCCCACGAAGTGTCTACCTTACTGGTTATTATGTCCGCCGAAGTCAGCTCTCTAATCAGCACAGTGATACGTATCCTTCTCAGAGTCTCTCACCTGTTTGTGCTCCTTTGTTCCAATGAGAGCACCATTAATGTGGTCATTTCTTGAACAATTTTGTAATCATTTAGATTTTAGTACAATTCTTAACTCAAAATGCAACAACAGCAATAGTCCTTTTCTAGCCTCCTGAATAACTTCCAAAATTCCATCACAATTGTGTAGATCTCTGTTGTGTGAGAAACTGTTGCTTTGTTGCTGTCAAGCTCTTTTTTGGTTTACGTCTTGGAAATTTCACCTTCCTTTACTTGACTCAATAGAGAATCATATGGTGTGGATATTGAAAACACGCAGACAGAGGGATCCAGCTACTGTAGTGATGATGATAACTATGAGGACAGTTTTATTAATGATGATGACGAGTTACGAGTTTCTACACAGTCCCCTGTTTTAAGTGGTGAAGGTATGTTTTTAAGACACATCCTATGCTAATTCTATCCATTCTTACAACTGGATGATCATGTCAATATTTTAAACGTAATTTGTTAAAGCTCCATTAGTTCAGTTCTTTTTTTGTGTAAGCAATAAATATTGTGTAGTTTTATAATTCACAAATCCAAAGACTTCAGTATTTCTTTGCCAGTCCATATTGCCACACAATTTTCATTTATTGGTTTTGAATGGTTATTGTGATTGTCTATCATTTGGATTATGGCTATCAACATGAGTTTTAGCTTTATGCTTTGATTTTCTGTTATTAAAGGAACTGAGGATGTTGCATTTGAAAACGATAAGCCGAAGGACGGAAAAGGTTTTCGTAACCGACTTAAGAAGAAATACCGAGTGATTGAGTCAGACGATGATGATGCTAATTCACATGAAATTGAAGATGAAGATGACTGGTCTCTATCTGCATTTAAGAGTAAAAGAGCTGTGGAAGCAACCATGTCTGATGCTGAAGAAACGATTGCTCGGGTTTTAGCAGAAATGGGCGCTGAGGCAAAGGGTGGTGGTGCATGTGATAGTGAATCAAAGCAAAAGGTTGATCCTCTAGATATCAGTGGCAAACAAGAAAGGTGAAAAAGTCACAAAATCACTAGAGATTTTGCATTCTCTTTTTGTATCTGATTTAATTCTATTTAGTCCTCCAGCCCTCCACATCTTAATGGTTTTATTTCCTTTTCCGTGTATTATATAGGGCAACAAAGCTACCATTTGATGAAAAAGGGACAGAGATCAAGAATGAAAAGAATGAACTTCCCAAGGAAGTTACGACTCTTGAGGAAACCAAAGCTTCCAATGAGGAGGTCTTACCTGGTGATGATCATGGAAACAAAGCAGAAGGCGCCATCATTAACCAGAGTTTGCCCATGAGCAATGCAGAAGATCAATTGCAATTCCTTGATGTGTGAGTATCATTATTCAATGTGCTATATGCCTACTTGTGGACGTTTAGAGCACTTCTATTTTATCTGACTTCCCACCTATTTGTTCTTTGGCCTTACTGGGGTGTGGTGATCAGTGCAAAACCGAAAAAGAAAAGAAAAGCACGCTCTATGAAAGAGGAGAATACCTGTAAAGTTCAGACTGAAAATAAGGATCAAAGTGTTATCAGAGAGGATAAAGAACATGAAGTTGAGGCCTCCACTAATCTGTAAGAATCTTGTATGATTGATCTATTAATAATGCTCAGTCAGATGGTGCTTCTTTGGGCATATGTGGTGATTGCACAACTAACTGGCTGCTTCATTGTCTATCTTATCAGAAACCTTGATGAGTTTTCATCTAATATTACATGCTTAAGCAGGAAAATTGGTGCAAATGATTTGGTGAACCCTCCAGGATCAGACTCTGTAGATGGTCGAAAATCAAAGAAGAGAAGGAATGAACTTCAGTTGGAAGGAATGCATATAGAAGGAATTGATGAAAAATGTCAAAGTAGTCCTAAAAATGGTAACTTCAAGCAGGATTTACTACCTTCTAACAGCGTGACAAAGGATCTGCCAGCAGCAGGTGGAGAATATCAGGAACAACAGAGGTTAGAAGAAAACTGTACAGAAGAAATTGATGCAAACTGTCAGAATACACCTAAAGAGGACAAATTACCACATGCGGACAGCACTTCAAACGATCTGCCAGCTACAAATGAAGAATATCATAAACAGAATGATAAGTTAGTACTCTTGTCTTCTTTTTCTCGGTTTTGCTTTTCCTATTCCCCAGTGTCCATTCCTCACACGCATATATTACTGACAATGAGGATTAATAGAAATTTTAGTCATTCTCTTTTAAATTTGAAAATTCAGAATTGAATAGAGACTAGTCTAGTATTTTTCAAATGAAAATCTGTGTATTGGCTTTTTAACAAGACTATGAAATTAATTGAAGAAAGACTTTAGCAGAGAGAAGTTGTAGTGGAGTTCTCTGAATCCTGAAAAGTTTGAAAAAATTGTTCGTAAACTAAAATGCATATAATCCATACGGAGTATATAGTGCTATGAAAAGGAGCAATCATTTTGAGTTGATTCATGCATATAATTCTGCCACCATCAAGGCCCCCCAGTTTTGTGGCTTTCAAGCAGTAGCATTGTTTACTTCCAATCTTCAGCTTTCAATTTCTGAGGGTGTGATTCTATAACAGAAATTTCTACTTGCAGCGATATCAACATAAAATCTGAGCTTCTGACTAATAATAGTGAACCTGAGAAGAAAAGGAAGAAAAAGATGAAGAAAACACAAGGTGATATAGGTTCAGAGATTGGTGTACCCAGGATGACAGAAAATGAAGAGACCGTGCCCACGGAATATGAGGGTCAGACTATACACCCAGCCCCAATTCACAGGACCACCTTATCGAGTGGGTTGATTATTGAAGAGTTGAAAAGTGGACCACCAGATGGAAAAGTAGCTGCCGTCGGTAAAAAGGTATATTTTAGTCAACTTAGTCATGGAAAATTCCTGTCAATTCGTTGGTAGATGTCATGGTTTGTGATATACATATATATATATATATGTTATCATGTAACTTACTAATGAATATATGAACCTTTGGATCAGGTCAAAATTTATTACACTGCCACGTTGAAGGAGGGTGGCCATGTTTTTGATTCGAATGCGGGCAAAGATGCCTTCAAGTTTCGGTTAGGTACCAATTATTTATATTATCTTTATGCAATGTTCATGCTTTCTGAATCCCCTTCCTGCCTTAGTTGTTTTCTTTCGAGTTCTGAGAAAATAAATGATTGAATAATCTTTGTTTATGTGTTTACTTATCATCATTGTTCCATCTGTTTTCAGGTGATGAAACATTTATTGACGCGTGGAATGTTGGTATTGATGGTAAATACTTATTAAAACTGATCATTAGTACTTTCCTCCTTGATTTCTTTTATCTGCATTCAATACTGTTCACCTGCAATTATAACCATATTCTTGAAATATGATATGTTCAGGTATGCGTGTTGGTGATAAGAGGAGGCTGATCGTCCCTCCTTCTATGGGGTATGTTTTAAATCTTCCAAAAACAGACTACTGTTATCTCCCATGTTAGTCTCAAATGTGCACGCATCTTATATTAACATTTTCACATTTGTGGTGCAGTTATGGAGATCGTGGAGTGGGAGAAATGGTGCCGCCAAATTCATGGGTTGTGTTTGATATTGAATTGGTAGGTGTCCGCAAATAATCTCTCCTGTTTAGTCTATCTTTGTTTCTCCTTTACTTCCAGCTTTGTTGCCTGGAAGTGTGGAAGAAATGAGATGGAAACGTGGAAGATTCTCGAAATGGGGTCTGAAGCAAATGGTCCAGCTGAAAATATATTTAAGGCAGAATTTTACTTTTTTGGTACAAGTGCGTTTGGAACGGTTGTTTTTTGTTTGTCAATATTTATTTTCTCTGAAGTATTAGAAAAACATTGCATGCTTGTATAGGCTTGCAAGCAAAATCAGATGCAGTGTTTTTGCGATGAAAAGGTTTTAAGAGTTTGGGTGTGCTATTATAGAGTTTTTAACACAGCGGCAAAGGTTTGGTTTTACATGAATTTCGATGTATCTGGAGACTAGGGCTGCTTGGAGGCTAGGTAGGAGATGCAATTGGAGTCCATCTTGATTAAGATATGAAGCTCATCTTTTATTTGATACTAGTTTCGGATACACACTTGATATATGTGTATAAAATAAAAAGAATATAATTTATATTGCGTGCATTTAGTAATTAAAATATAGTTAATATATCTAATAAAATTATCTACATAATTTATATAAAAGATTAAATGGTTCTGGGTGACTCATAAAATTAAGGGTATTAAATAAAAATAAAAGACATTAAGTCATGCCAAATAAGATTTCACATTTTATTAAAAGGTATAGATTATGGTAAAAGTTTATTCTACTTTCAAGATTCCTACCCTTGTTTGATATGTAAAATATGCTTGATAATTATATTAAAATTATTGGAATATTCTTGAACTGAGTGACTTATGTTATCAACAGTCCCCAACATTGTAGATTACCTTAAGAGATATGTTCTCGGAATTCCTTTGGGATTTTGTTCAAGGTAAAGGGATAAGATGATAAAACACGACTCAATAGATAGCATTGGTATTGCGATTGTTCAATCTTAAAATAACATGCGAGATTCATGTAACTCTGAGATTAATGCAACTCTTAATTTTAGCCAATTGTTGGCTCAACATTATTAGCTAGCCGATCCATTACAATAGTCTGTCAATATCAAATATGTGATTGTTATAAACTACGCCACTAATATCTGCTAATCTCCCATATAGCATGTCAAAGATGAGATATATCTGACACATTTCACCACATAATTAGTTGGCTACACAAGCATCAGCATATTGTCAAGTTACAGAGAAGCTGCAATTGGTTCGAGTATCATAGTGTCATTCAAAGATCACACATTTCCACGGCTTTGGTACATGAGCATCTAGTCTGAGTATGAGAAGCTGAAACAAAAAGGCACATTCACAAACCTGCAGAATTGGCTGAATAGATTCTAAGACAACATTCTTGGATTTAGTTGCCTCTTTTCCATGGTTTTGATTAAATTAAAGTAGTTCTAAGCAGGTGGATTCGGAAATGTATGCTGGAACCTCAGGTCTCTCTTTGTCATCACCGCTAAGCCTAAAAGTTCTGGCCTCTTTGTGATCTCAGGATCATTGCTCAGCTTTTGGCTCCTTTTTTGCTATAAAGAGTCTGGCTTCATGCTCTGGAATGTCACTGCATGAAGAAAAGAACAAAAGTGTTCGCATGTTTTGTAAAAAGATGACGAGGGAGAGGATTCAGACAAGAGGAAGAAACAATGATAAGGTCAAACCTCTCGGTTGCTTCGGTCTTTCTTATTAGCATCACCTCATGTGAAGCCAAATATTCAGAAAAGCTTTGAAGGTGTTTCTCTTCGCAGAATTTGTGAAGGTTGCGTAAAAATTCATTGAATTGTTTTGGTTCCTGTAATGCAGAATGTCAGAGGCTGCTGGCATTGAGATGGAGAGAAGACAAAGAATAATACCTGCTCCAGAATACAACCCTTGCGGAGAGCAAGCAAACACTGTAGTGCCTTTGGATAGGTATCTCCTTCAAGAGAGTTCTCAACTAGATCAAATATCTTATCTTTCATACTCTCAATAGCTTTACTAACCCATTGTGGACTATCTCTACGAGATATCATGGCTTCAAAATCTTGAACTGGATTTGAATCACCTATTTTCTCGACTTTGACTTCAGAATTATATTCAATGGCATCCATTGGTTGGGCAACGGCACCAGGACCCTCTCCTTCCTCACTTGATCCAGAAGGTTTCTCTCTTAATACTCTCCGAGATGATTTTTTGAGCTGCGGGATAGATCAAAATATCACATTATGACGCCATGATTGTGGAAAGGATTTTTTGGAATAAAGCGTATGCAATGAGATGTGTCCATGGATATAACCTTTGGGTTCTGTTTGAGTTCAAAGCACCTACGAAATTCCTCAATCACAGCTCTGTTTTGATCAAGAAGTTCAGCATCAGGCTCTGTTATCTTTCTGAGGGTTTCATCAAGTGGAGGGACAGCAGCATCTGGGTCCTTGGATTTCAACTCAAGGGAACGGTAGTAACGCTGCAATTTGAAAGGAACACCATTAACTGTAGGGTATCACAAACAATACACTCCAGCCAGAAGAATCACTTTGGCATCCAAATACAATTCTTTCATCATGAACTCTAGTCTTCTCCATTACCGAGTATTTATTCATCCGCTAGGAAGGTGTTTTTTTAGAGAGATCTGCACCATTCAATTGATGACTTCTGAAAAACGTAGCATGCAAATAACTATCATTGGTAAATTACCTCAAGAACGGGATTGGGCGTAAGGTCAGGTTGCAAGGCTTCCTCTTTGCCAGTTGGAGCAAGATCAAGCATTTGGACCAACTTATCTGCAGCCTCTTGCTGTTGTTCATTTGGCTGCATTGATGGAGGGAGACTACTGAAAGATGGGAATTGGAACTCCCTTACATCCTCCGCAAAAGGAAGTATGTTGAAATAAAATGAGTCCGGCTACAAAATTTAGAAAGGAAGGCAGAATTAAAAGGAAATCAAATGTCACATAGCAGAAGGCAGGCTTAGTTGTGGTTGCTTCTAGTTACTTACAATATTATCTTTCTCGGATATATTGGGAGTTAGGGCCCCTACAACAACATTGGCCTGCCCTTGTCTCCAAGCACAGCGGATAATAGCCGCTTTATTCATTTCCTTCATTGCTCTTGCTAATGCTGAAACTGCGAGAATGGCTTTTGTATTTCCAGGTTCGGCAATGAAGACGTAGACATCTTTCATATAATAGTGTCTTTTGAGTACATGGTGACAGACATAACACTCTCATCAGTAACTCTGTGACAATTAACTAATACGAAAAATTGCATGGATTCAACAAGAAGCCCCTAGATTTTACCTCATGATATTTGATGCGTCTGTAAAGCCTAGAAGCTTCACACCCTTCTCAGGTTTGAACTTCACAGCTTCCCACTCAGCAGATGATATAGGGACTACTTGAGGACCATAGCGGTAGCCTTTGATTCTTTGTTCTGGTGGTACAACTCTATTTGGATCTTCAATACTTTTGTATTCATAATCAACCTTGATTTCATGTGTGGCAAATTTATCTGTTGGAGGAGCTTTATCAGAATACTTTTTCAAGGTGGGAAATTTCTCTTCAGATGTTTTCTTGTAGACCCATACCTAATAACAAATCAAAAGGAAAAGAGTGAATAAAAAGAATGACAACCTTGACATGGTCATGAACTGAGAGATGGAAAATCACCAATGACCCAATGCAGCTGCATAGACTAAGCGAACTTAAAGCTACAAGGCCTCAGAACAAACAAAAGCAGTTTCTTTACTAATAAAGTTTCTAGGCAAAGGCGAATAACCATGATTAAGTAATTTTCCCAAATGAAATTGTTAGCACTGTGTGCTGGAATCTCACCTTGATTTTCATTTTAGGGCTCAGCTCGAAATCGCCCCTGTATACAGTCACTGGGGATATATTACGAGTTCTTAGTGCACCCAATAATGAGATCTCACTCTCAACATACACCTTCTTTGAAGAAGATTTGTTTGAGAATATATTTAAGAGGAAATCATTCTCTTCCACAATCTCCTTAGCTGCATTCCAACCTTGTTTTGCTCTAGTAATGATGCAGTCCATCTTCATGCCATGTGTCCTCATCTGGGTAGCAACTGTTTTTACTTGATCCTCCTTTGTTCCCTCATATGGATCTTTGGTTGGGGTAACTGCATTGGTTATGAGACATAAACGTTTCCTTCCCTTGTAAGTGGCCCCATACTTCTTAATCAGCATATCCATCCCAACAACAATTGCATCAAGAACTTAGACAAAGTTAAGGTCAACATATTTCACTCACTCATGAAAACACAAATATAGATGTAAAAGGAAGAATCAAGTAATAGATGTAGCTCGAAGATCATCTAAGAGCATATGCTGCACACAAAATTTAGTGAGCCAAATTGGATACAGTCTGCATGTACACTTCCTCGGGGAAGTTGTTGTAAAGCTTCAACCAGATCTCCATCTACAACCTTTATATCCCGCAAAACCATCACATTTTCGTATCCACCCACTTCCACTGTCAGGTCATTTTTAGTATCTGAAATTTTCAACCACAGGATACTCATTACCCTCTTAACCGAACAATATAAGAAAAATGATCAGAATATCATCAATATAACATATGGAAAATCAGAAAAGATCAAATATCTCCGATTAAAATATCAGTGAAATATTAAATCAAATGTTTTCTGCATTCTGAATTATTAGTCTGTCCCCATTTGCGTATAAACCAATAAATATGCCTGTACTTTATTTCACAAGTGCAAGCCACTCAAAAGTTAGAAATTGAAACGACAAACCAATCTCCAGAGGGGGGAAAAAAAATGCAGACAGTCCTCACATATCACTCCCTCAATTCAAGCACTTGGAATACCTGCAGTACCAAATACGACAACTCCCACTTCATCATACTTGGCATAAATCAGCTGCATAAATGAAATGAAGATTATTACAAATTTGTTAACATTCTATCCTCGCAATACTGAACTTTATTTGCTTGATTGCAGACGCTCTGAAAATTTTTATTCTGTTCAATTAGAGAATCGTAAAAGATAAAAACCTTGGTAGCTGCTATCAAAATAAGAATTTTTAACTAAAACCAATTTGTGTACCTTCTTCTCGATTAGCATAGAACAAACTTTCTCTATTTCGGGCAGCACAGCATGCATCGACGGACCAATATCAAGCACTAAAACCAGACCTTCCTGCCAACCCAAAAACCCAAAATCACTTCTTCTCCATGTTCCATCTAAACTTACTAGTATTACATTTACTTCAATAGATACTATTTTTCCACTTTAAACAAACCAAAATGAGTTCAAACAAGCTCCTATTTTCGAACATGATAAATTATCACAGTGTAAAATGAAAATATCTACACCTTGCGGAAGTAGAAAATAGATAAATTAAGCGAAAAATTACCTTATTTCGAGCCATTTTTTGGGAAAACTACAAGGATTGTGGTGGAAGCCTCGAGAAGAAAAGAGGAGGGGTTTTTGGTTTTGAAAATTTATATATACACACAGTGGTCAGCGATGGTGTTTTCGTGCTTCACTTGCTATTCCCGCGCGGGGGGCCAATGCGAAATTTCCAAAATTATAATATGACCCCAAATTGGGCATTAGCTTGCCCAGAAATTTTCTCCTCTTTTCCATTTTTCTGCTTTTCGTGTTTTTATTTATTTATTTATTTTTCCTTTTTTATATTTTGGGTCTTTTTGAAAATTGCACAGAAATCCTTTCTATTCTTTTTTTTTTTTTTTGAAAAGTAAGTAACTTTTCATATATTATTCCCAAAAAGTATTGCCACCCTTTATCAGGATACAAATAATAATAATATGATAATTTCACATAATTTAATGCAACAGTTAAAGTACAATCTCAAAATATTCAATGATTATGAGGCATATATTGAAATTATAGTACGCATTAACTTAAATTCTCTATAACTAAAGTATAAATCATTTACCAATCACTTTTCAAGCACTTTTCAATAGTAAAAATTTAAAAATTTTATAGTAAAAATATTTTCATAGCTTGTACGAGGATAAAAAGAAAAATCAAATATAAAAGAACTAACCATCATTATTTATAAAAATAAGTGATTTTTTCACTATTTGAATAATTTAATTTACTACATTACTTCCAAGACCATATCATTTTCATTCACATCCAACTAAATTTTGACGTTCCAAGTCAAAAATTAAATAAAATATTATCACACTCAAATCCACCATAAAATTACTCAAAACCGCATAATAAAAGCTAAACCAACTTCACCACTTTTAGAGTTCTACAATCCTCTATAAACTATACTTATTTGCCCCGATAGAACCTACGCTCATCCACACACACACACACACACAGAGTTTCCCCTTAACTTACGCACTCACGCACTAAACTTAGTTTCAGAAAAATGGCTTCCATAGCTTCCTCCAGCGCCCATTTCTACCACCACAAGAGCCAAAACAGAAGCCATAAACCTTCCCTAAAATCCCACATCAGATTATCTATTATTTCTCAGCAAAACCAGCCAGAGGAGCCCGCAAATGGGAGCACTCACCAAACGGGTCGCAGGTCTTAGTCTCCCCTTCAACATTCCTCTTTTTTCTATTTACTTCTGATTATAAATTAATTTCGGCGAAAAATTGTTTGTATAGGGAAATCATTCTGAGAAGCAGTGGTATTGCTCTTCTTGGGGCAATCTTCCACTTCAGGTAGTTAATTATTTTTTTCCCGATTTTAGCATTCTCAGTTCCATTTGGGTATTCTCTGTTTTCAACATGAATGTGTCTTGTCTTTACTTTGAATATAAGATTTATATTCACAGTTACAACTTACAATTGTAATAATATTTGTTGTTGATGCAGTGGAACAAAACCCAATTACTTGGGGGTACAGAAAAATCCACCTAGTTTAGCATTATGCCCAGCCACCAATAACTGTGTATCAACTTCTGAGAATATTAGTGATCTCAAGCACTATGCCCCTCCTTGGTAAATTACCATACTCTTGTTATTCCTCCGTTAATTCTTTTTTCTTTCTTCGTTTTTTCTTTTCTTTTTTTTTTTTCAAATCTTTTTGCAGTCCAATTGACTGAGAAAAATGAATTATAAAGGGTTGCGGCTTCTCATTCTCTGTTTCAAAATGTATTTCATCTTGTGTTCAATTTGATAAATGATTTACAGGCCTACTAATTATTTTTTCATAAAATGGGGTCGAACTTTGAAGTTGAGTGGGGAGTATTCTAAGCTTGGACAGTGCTAGAAAATGTTAAATGTGTTATAAAGTGAAATACTAATACAAGAAACATAATTTAATGATTCGTAATCTTTGAACAAGGCAATAGTACACTTTTCACCTTAACTTTATTGATTTACACACAAATGAAAAGACATTTCTTAGTCACATTGACTTTATTGAATATGCGGGCACCATTAGGTGGCTGAATGCTACTATTTCTCGAATTATTTCATATCCCCAAACTTAACTCGTGAAAAATGAGTAGAACACATGACAACTTGCAAAATCAATAATTATAAGGTCTTGAGTTTGAGTTACGATATATTTCTGTGTAGTTTGTCTAATTTATTTCTTGTTAGTTATTAATAAGAAATATATCATATTATTTTGTGAATAATATTTCATTTCACTACATATCCAAAGTGAGTCGCATGAAATTTCTTGATAGGAATTACAATCCCGAGGAGGGACGCGGAAGTAAAAAACCAGTGACCAAACAGCAAGCAATGGAAGAGCTACTTGAAGTGGTATAAACAATGCCTCAGATTCCATTTACTTACATTAGTTATGTATAATAAAATCTCTACGTTGGTCATAGTAGATTTTCTAGTGATCAGAATGAAGCTGATTTTGACATCCTGAAACAGATAAAATCGACAAAAGCGGACAATTTTACACCAAAAATAACAGAGAAAACAGATGATTATGTGCGCATTGAATATGAAAGCCCGATCCTGGGGGTAAGGACTATCAGTCTATCACATATGTTTAACTTTCTGGCACTTATATTTGGGATAAATCTCATCTTTTATGTTTTTCAATTTTAATCAGTTCGTCGATGATGCTGAGTTTTGGTTCCCACCTGGGAAGAGACCAATTGTGCAATACCGGTCAGCATCAAGATTGGGGAATTTTGATTTTGACGTCAACAGGAAGAGGATTAAGGTGACAAATTAATTGGCATAGTTTTATTACATTGTTAATGTTCGACACGATATACAGTGATACCTTTTTCTTGAACTAATGCAGGCCCTGAGGCTAGCATTAGAGAAGAAGGGATGGGCATCAGAAACCAGCTTCTGATTGATGAATATGCGTTTGGTTGATGTTAATCAGTTCAATGGCAAATGTAACATTTTTGTGTTCTGTATTGTACTGATTGAATGAAGAGAAAAATCAATATCAAGACTGCAAATAAATATTCCAAAATGCCAAAAAGTTCCAAGTTTCATACAATAGTTTTCCGAGCTGGGAGATAGTTTGGTCTCTTAGTGAAAAATGCCTAAATGGCTGTGCAGGGAAGAGATAGAGAATGAATTGGTATAGAAATTATCTGTGCATACAGGACGATGCCGTAAGCTAGAAGTTTTGAAAATAAGGCAATCATCAAACCAAGTTTCTTAAGATAATGGAAAATTTTCTTTCAAGAAATATGGTTTCCAAACACAAGTCAGGCATCACAGGTCAAGATTTAAACACCAACAAAGAGTTCTTCATGTCAATACAGAAATATGACCTTTTTGGTAAGAAATCATCGTACCACAACAGTTCTATGAAAGAAAGCATTTGGCAAGGTAACAACAGGACAAATAATTATCCTCAACAGACATCTATGCATTTGCTATCTCCAGTTTAAGCATAAGCAGGGATGCAAGAAACAGGAAACTGGATTTAATCTTTCCTGAGTTCCATGTACTCACGGCGTATTCCACTAGCATTCAAAATGACTATCTCCAGCTTGTCTCCCTATAAAACCAACAAAGCAAATTCATAAGAATGGGCAACAGGTTTATATATGTCCCATGGCCACAATTTTGGAGCCTAATAAACCTAATAGAGTTCGTGATAAAACTAAGATCATAGAAAGATTCAATGAGTGATAACAACAAAGAAATATATCAACATTGTTATGCTCATAAACTCAACTTTGCAAGGAAGATAGTGGTAAACCCTACAGATATTTCACAAGGCAATTTGCCTGACTTAGGCTTAATACATACAGCAAATTTTACCAAATAGCGTCAGACAGAAGGAGAAAACCTAAACTTACTGTGTATATGTCCCTTTCCGTTGCTGATGCAAAACAAGTTTTCACCAAGTCAATGGCTTCTGACTCTGAAAGAGGAGTAACAGCATCCTGCAGCAATTTACAGGTTTTAACTGGAGATACTAAAGTTGAAAGCAAAAAATATTGCCAAAAAGGATTGTGGGTAAGATCACACCTTTGCCGGTAATAAGAGAGGGCTTGGAGACTTCAGCTGGTTGTCCAAGAATGGTGTGATAAGAGTAGAACCAGAACCTTGAGAGCTGTATCCCACCCTTTCATAAGATCCAACAGCATCATATGTGAAAACACAGCCTTTCCCTTCAGGATTTTTGGAAAACCAAAGAAAACAATTTCATCAGTAGGAAGATTTATGCTAAGACCTCACTCAAATTAGCTAAAGTATACCTTCATTGTCGAGGCCACCCAAGACATTGAAAGCATAATAAGGGAAGAAACGTTTGTAGTACAGGGTATTTGAAAGCAGTTGGGCCATCGCGGGGCAACTCATTTGCTTGTTATGCTGGTGCTGATAGATCTAGAAGTCAAACAGGAAATTCAAAATTTAGGCATCAATCCCGAGAAAACAAACCCAACAAATTAGAAGGTGTCAGAGACATTATGTATCTGTCCATACAAAAATATTAACCTCTCCAATAGATGTTTCCTCAGACTATGTAACCATAGAGTTAATACGCAAACTTCTCGTCTTCTTCATCAATGTAAGGGTTTTTTAAGTTGTAGTTGATATGCTAATGTTAAGCGTGATTGATTTGGCATCACTGAGTTTTACAGTGAGAAATCAAAAGGATATAAAAGCATGTGAGGTGTTCAACTGGGCATGGGCAAAGGCATGCTCCACACCTCCAACCACAAGTGAACCTCCTCTCTCTGTCACACAAACACAAACTTGCATGCAAATATAGGAGGAGAACATTCAAGAACATAACCTCATTCTCGAATTTAAAATGCTTAAATAACTTACCAAGTGCCTTGCTGCCAGAACCTTTTGCAGAGCTCTTACATCAGCCTGAAAACCTGATGAGGCCATCACAGATTTGCCCGCTCTACATTGTGACGTAAACAAAACCATACATTAAAATAGAAGAATAATATTGACAACAGAGGTGAAGCAACAAGAAATTAAAAAACAGATTGTCTATATGTAATATGTCTATCCATGAATTTGACAAATAAAACCAATGCCTTGAAGTTATTCCATGAATCTTCCACTTCAGTTTAGCGAACCCCATAACTGATACTGAGTTGAAAAATGGAAACTTAAATTGGTTACAGAAACCAACAAAGTTAGAATGCCAAATAGAACCAGTTCTACAGATCAAGCCGTAACATCCTAGATCATAAAACTTATCTTAGGCAAGAAAATCTCTTTACAGCATCTCCTTTATGTTCGCTGTATCACGTCAACACAAAATATGTCCAAGAACCTAATTATCTACTTGACTCAAGGCCACATTAGCATAAAGGAGAAAAGGAGAAAAGGTAACTAAAAAGAAAATGACTTTTCTCTCGACCTTCCAAGCCACAGGCCCACAATAAAAGATAAAACTACCACAATCCAAAAATAGCTAGAATTATGAGCTTCATAAGCAATATTTTCTCGGACAAACCAACACTTTCCTCTCCTTAATACAGATCATCCGATTTCTGAGCAGACGCAGTATATGCACAATTGAATCACACAGAAAGCTCATCACCACCCAACATCACTTTCATATTTTAACTCAAGCTCCAACTGTAATTATTTGGACGACACAATATCAACTCTAATCCAAGGGTGGGGAAAAAAGGAAGTGATTTCTTTATTGATCCTTCCACATTAAAAGAGTATCTCATCAATTGAATTATCATGTATCTAATCATTCAACATTCAAAGTGACTACTGCATGCCATATAAACCAGAACACCAATGTGGCCTTCTTTTACAATTCACACTAACACAAAACAATTTAACATACAAAAAAAAAAAAAGAACCGGAAAAATCAATTACAGATCCTAATGAAACTGAAAAAACGACTAATTAAAAAAAGAAATATTTACAGCTGAATAATTTTGGAGTAATCGCGAGTGAGAATGTTGTAGCCAGTGGACATTCGAGTGTCGGCCGCAATCACGCAGTAATCAGCTCCAGCGATGGCAACACATGTCCTGCAAAAATACACACAAACACAGAGTGAAATCAGCGCTGAAATGTCCTCAGGTTTTGTTCAGAGATCGAACTAGGGTTTTTGCATACCCTCCATTGTTGTCATAAGGAGACCAATTCGCTTGCTGTTTCGTCATGGTTCTCTTAATCGTAGGTAAAAAAATCAGTACGAGAGATAAATCTGGCAAAGATTGAACTGAATGAGAATAGTGAATTTCACTTCAGTTTTTATCTTTTAAGCTCTCTGGTGTCTTTCCTCTCAAGAAATTCGACAAATATTCAATAATCAATATTTTTCAGAGCTTGCATACGACGTCGTACTACTTGTTGATCAACTTTTCTTGGAGAAATTGTACTGTTAAAATCGTCATAAGCGGACACCCGCTTTGTATTCATCCACTTTCTCCCCCTTTTACCCCTTGGTACTCTCTCCCTTAACAAATTAATTTTTTTTATTTATTTAAATATTATATTTGAACAATAGTTGAATGATATTATAATTTAAATTCAGAAAATAGTTTAGAATAATTTTATTATTTTAAACATGCCAAAAGGTAAACTTTAAAAAATGAAAAATATAATTTATATGTGCATGACTAAAACTAAAGTGAATGGACAAATAATTATTCAAATTTGATTTAAAATTCTTATCGAAATTGAATTTATGTTTGATTTTGATTAAATTTTTAATTGAATTTATTTTGTTTTATGAATTAAATAACTTGAGATACATATACTTATCATTTTTTAAATAATTAAATTAAGTTTTAACATAAGTTTAAATTTTATTAAATAAATTTGTTTAGATCCATTTTGATTTATATATTGCTGCGTTTGATACCCACGATTAGGCCCAATTGTGGGATTTTAAATTCCCTAATATCTAGTTTGATAGCATGGATTAATGATGCGAGTCGGCCCACTCTTAATTTTCAGCCCGACGGGCTTGCAAGATTACAGCATTTTTCAATCTCTACTGGACCCTTGAGATTAGCTTCTGATTGGGAATATTACAAATAAAATTACCTTCCTACCCCTAACAACAGCATCAATATTAAAGTTATGCCCTTGCTTTCAAAATGGCCCATGTATGCGACTGAAGGCCACCACTGTGAACACTCTCCCCCATCTGAATTCGGTCCGAAATTGCAACCTCGAGTTCCACCAGTGAACGCCTTGATTGAACTCATCAACACCATTGCACATATTATAAATATATATTATATTATTAAATAATACAATATACATGTATATATTACATGTAAAATAAAATTTAAAAATTATATCACATATTAAAAATAAATTTTAAATTATAATTCATTTCATTTTTTTGATTTCACTAATATATATATATATATATTATTAAATAATAAAAAATAATTTACAAGTTACTAACTATAATTTGTGAAAAGCAATAGCATGTTATACTTCGACAAATATAGAAAAAGCATTATTCGACTTATTTTACTAAAATATAATTGATTAAATATAAAATTTTTCAAATTCCAATAGAAATATAAACTATAATGGTATTAACTATTAAATCTATAATTTTGAAATCCTAAATTCGTATGTATTATGCAAGTCAGGCAAATTATAATTATCTATACTTTAAATTACGTACATTTTAGTTGAAAAAGGCTATTCGTTGATGACCAAAGAAAAATACTAATTGACATTTAATAATATATAACTAAAACATTTCTTCTAATTAAAATTAAATTTATTATCAATTATTTTAACACTAAACTATTAAAAACTAACTTATAGAGTATAGCTATATATAAAATCATATGCCGAGACCTATTTTATTTCACAAAAATATAATTGATTAAATATAAAATTTTTCAAATTCCAATAGAAATATAAACTATAATGGGATTAACTATTAAATCTATAGTTTTGAAATTCCAAATTCGTATGTATTGTGCAAGTCAGGCAAATTATTATCATCTATGCTTTAAATTACATACATTTTAGTTCGAAAAGGCTCTTTGTTGGTAACCAAAAAAAAAAAAAATACTAATTGATATTTAATAATATATAACTAAAACATTTCTTCTAATTAAAAGTAACTTTATTATCAATTATTTTTACACTAAACTATTAAAAACTAACTCAATAGAGTATAGCTATATGTAAAATCATATGTTGAGACCTATTTCATTTTACAAAAATATAATTTACTAAATGTAAAATTAATCAAATTCCAATAGAAATATAAACTATAATGGGATTATCAAATTACAAAAATTGTTTGTGGATGTTTTTGTACTAGATTATGTTGAATATTTAAAGTAATTTATTGGTTATGAATTTTAATTTTTGGACTAATAAATTTAAATTCGGATATTTGAGTAAATTTTTTGATATCAGATAGTATATACTTTTCGGATATCGGATATCATATATAAAAATATCCGAATATTATACCCATATTCGAAAAATATTTTGGATATCGGATATCCGAAAAATATCTGACGGATATGGATGCAGATGCCCATTTTTTTTATCCGAAAAAATTCGAATACGGATACGGATATCCGGATAATATTCGTATGGGGATACGAATGTACTGATATTCGCATCCGAATATCCGAATTAACGGGCCTATGAACTGGTAACTAGGATGGCAAATATGAAAACTACACACACAGTATTGTCCACTCATCATCAAAAATATTAGTTACACCACTAAACAGAAAAAAAAAAAAAAGAAAAAAAAACGTTCAAGTAGAGAAAAAAGGAAAAAACAAAACACAACACAACATTTAAAAAAATTAAATAAATAAAAACTAACCAAGGATATATTTATAATTTTGCACCTAATAGCTCTTGATCCATTGTATTAAATATGACACTAATAACTAATTGCATTTGAATACTCTCACTTAATCTACTCCACCAAATAAAAGATTAGTATTGCTAAATACTACAATCTCTAATGGGTCCAATTATGGTATTTAGGCTAAATACCCTATCAAACATCCCTTAAAAACAACTACATTCGAATAGGACTTTCATCAATCAATTTTTTTCAATTTTGAATTAAGTATCGATTGATTTGATTATTTTTCCAGAAAATTTGGAAGTGATAAAATAAAAACCATAAAAAAGAATAGCCAAAAGAGAACGAGGGCATATTGGTCAATGCATAAGCTCATCAAAAACGTTTCTACGGTGTTCTAAATCGTCACTTACGCAGTACGCCTAGTTAAGAAAGCAGAGACAACAAAAAAGCAGCAGGAAGAAAGTAAAGGGCCGGCAATGGGGGATATATTCGCATGGCTGATTTCCTTCTTCCTTGTTATAGCGGTGATTGGCATAATACTCTACCAGGTAATTTCAATCTATAGTATATCTTTCTATACTCATGCCTAATAACAGCTGTATGCTAGTTTTCCTCTGTTTTACTTCACTTTAGGCATTAAGTTCTGACTGGTTGATGTCTCAATAGTTTCAATGTTTTGTTTTATAACACAATATTAGTAAATATGTACAGTAATTTCACGGATTGGAATTCCATCTAACTGTTTACATGGAGAAGGTTTGCTATTTATAAACAATGAAGCATAACAATTTGAGCTGAGGGACTTAAAAGTTGCTGGCATTTATGCATTACATCTTTTGTATAACAATGCAAAGGTTTTCTATGGTGAAATTTGTTGTAGCTCTTCTTTGAATGCACATGGATGGTTTTCGTGCTTTCTGGAAAAGTTCTGTCCGTGGATAAGGAGGTGATAAATTACTAATAATCGTGTAAAATCTTTCACAATGCTAAATTATATTCACGGATGGTAATGGAAGAGTTGAAAGCTTATGTAAAATTGCAACCTTGGAAGTTTTGATGCATTTCATAGAGGTACCATAACATTTAACTATAATGAGAAACTGATGTTGTAAGATGAGGATTAGTGAAGTTTCGTAAGTTTGGTAGTCTAGTGTGAGGTCTTGCCTAGTACCTGAAAAAAGGAAAGTAAATAGATCTTAGTATTACAGTTTAAACCTTAATGGTGAGTTTCGTTTGATAATTTCCTGGAACAAGCTGAACGTATTACGACCGCTTTTATGCATTGACAGTTTAATATGCCTCTTCACCAAATTTCTATTTAAATTACAAATTTATACAAACTATAGTTGCATTTTTTATTGCTATTACGAATATTGGGTTGATTCAATAAAGTGGTGATGCCTTGGTCTAGAAAAGCATCCGGTATATTATGAAATACTTAACAAGCAAGCTAAGAATCAAAATATCCTGTTCATTCTTCCGTCTCTAATCAATCTTTCTCTGGATTCGCTCCATCTCTCCTTTGTTTTTGTTTTGAGAAACTGATGCTGAAAATTGTTGCGTTGCAGCTAATGTGCTTGGCTGACCTTGAGTATGATTATATCAATCCGTATGATTCAGCATCCAGAATAAATAAGGCTGTAATGCCCGAGTTTGTTGCTGAAGGAGTTTTGTGCTTCCTCCATCTTATTACAGGACACTGGGATATGTTTTTGCTCTGTCTTCCATATACATATTATAATGTTGCATTGTAAGTTTCTACTTCTGATTAGATTGTCTTCAATGGTTGTTTTGCATTTCCAGGTTGTATGAAACCTGTCCTTTTATGCTATGTTAGTGCCTCAAGTCAGTTGTCCACTTCAACCAGTAATATACGTGATTCAATGAGTCATACTTTATTTTCTGTCCTGTCTCTTAGAGGCAGAATCTGGAGTGCATAACTTGCAGTTAGTTTGACTGCTATCTTGTAAATTTTCCATTTCACTAGAATCTTAGCGGCTAACTTTTGTTAACCTGTGGTTAGATATACTCAGGGGCGGCACTTGGTAGATGTAACTGAGATATTCAACCAGCTTTCTCAGGAGAAGAAAGTAAGATTGTACAAGCTCGGATATCTGGTCATCCTTGTGGCTTTGACAATATTCTGGTAAATGTACTTTGTTTTGCATGATTGATTTTTCAAGTTGGGGTTATTCCTTCATTTCCTGATTCTAATATGTGCTGTCAGGATGATTTGGAGCATTGTGGATGAATGAGCAATCTGGAATTGGTGCCCTTGTTTAATTTGACATTTTGTAAGCTTTTGTTATTTACCTTTCGCCATCCCATTTTCATGCTAAGTACCACATCCCCTTTGATAGAAGTAGAAGAGAAAATCTTGTGCAATATTTTCACTTGAGGAGCCAACCCATTTAGTTTTTCTTGTCAACTAATATAAGGAGACACCACGTGGAGTTTTAAGGGCTGGGCTAAAATGTGTTGCGGAAACCTGTAGAGAAACAAGGAAAAGAAGTTAATACTGGTAAAGCCTATAGAATGTTCTGTTTTGTCGTCATACGATAGGGAGTAGCATTTTGAAACTCTAAACAAAACCGTGCAAAGTGATTACAATGTGCCTGAAACATATACGAAATATTTATTTAAATCAGTTGCTTCTGTAATTGTTAATTGAGTTCAGTGGAATACGCTTTTCTTGAAGCCTTTTTAGTCTTTTATTTATGTCAATAGGGAAGCCAACTTCTCGGCTCATAACCTTGCTAGGTGGGCCGCCTTTTGTAATTGGATTGGGCCTGTCCCCTTTCACAAACTCCCCTCTCACTGCTTTTGTAATAGTGGACAGTCCCAACTAAACTTTGTTCCTATTTGATTGAATTTGCAATGATATTTACTTATTAAAAAAAAAAAAAAAGAGTTCAGTGGAAAAGGAGAACTATTGGAAAATTGGTTTGATCTTTTCTAGTGCTAAAATGCATGCTAGATAGGACCAAACACTTCGCTTGAAATCAAGGAGTAATGCTTGAAATTTTGGCCCAGAATATCTGGAAGGACTAGATCCAAACTAAGCTTCGTGCAAAACAGGACTAAGGATTACTCAATATGAAGTGCTATTATGTTCATGTGGTCTCAGCCCCCCAACATAATCTCTACCTGATCAGCGGCTACTATGGAAGAAAACTGCTTGTGGAGAAGCTTTTATAGAGTGTTTTAGGTTTTAATTTTTCACCAAATGGAAGATGAACGTAGAACCACTAAAGCCGTCTTGTTTGCTTCATTAGCTTGAGGAAGAGAAGGAACTTAGTTTTCTCAGTTATTAGATTACTCTTTACATCTATGATGATCTGGCCATTCGGGAGTCAGATAAATAAAGTTAGCTTGCTATGTTGGTTTGCTTGATTGTATGGGATGCTGTCACATTTTTAGGACCTGCAAAAGCTTATTGATTTAGTTTATGTATTTGTCAATTTCTCGGTGCTGAAGCTGCGAAATTTTCTAATAAAAAGTTAATGTTAGTTGGTGGTTGCATCCCTATTCCCCCAAATTTTCAACTCAAGATAGTTTCAAGTCGTAAAAGTTGACATCTATCCCACAAATCTTAAAGCACCTACGCTCTAGTTTGAATCGGCTTCATCTAGAATATAGCCACCGGTCGCCCCAACTCCCAAGGCATCCCAGAGTCTTGTTTCCAAAGTCCAATCTTGAATCATTCTTCGAAAAAGATCCACCTAAATTGAAAGCAATCATAGGAGGGCGGGAAAATAACTTCTGGGATCTACCAGTAACATTTTGAATTATTTGTCAGAGGTGGAACCTCTCAATTGCAGTGTTGAAGATGTTTCTTGGTTTTATCAGCTGTATAAAGCCTCAATGATAGCATATGGCAGACATTTTTTATTTATGACTCTGTTGAAACGTGATTGTCAGGACTCATGTCTCGTGGGTTGTCCAAATTTGGTTGATCTCGACTGAGATATCACATGGGCTGCTTCCATGCCTCATTCAAGCTATATTTTTCACATTTATTTTGACTTTTTTTTCCCCTCTGTAGTTTTGAATGTGGAAGTTAGATGTATTGTTGAGTTAAAAATATGTGTTTGATTCAACTGATGCATCAGAGGCATTATTATAACAGTAGCTTGCAGCATGATTTCAAACCTCCAGACTAGAATGGATCTTTTAGAAACTTGTGGGATGGTAACTGCAATTTATTAATAATTTGACAATTTTGCACTATCATATTAGCAATATTTTATGTACCTTCGCTCATAATCATGATTATTTGATCCTTGACTTGAAAATCATCGTTCTTGTGATATTAGGGATATCATTTGATGTAAATCTCAATGCTTTTCTATTCTAATTCTTACAAGAAACATTTCAAATCTTCAATTTTTGTTTTCTAGAACAGTTGAACTACTTAAGGAGGATCGCCTTTTCTTTGATTTGGAACTTCTTCTGGTACAGATAATAATGCTTCACTTTGACACAAAAATAAATAAATAAATAAATAAATTCAGGCTGACACCGAAACTATTGAAAAATAATTGAGCCAAATGCAAAAAAATAACAAAAACTGACAAATAATGCTGATAAATACTAGTGTTTTATGTACATGTCTCGAGCATTTTAATAATTCAGAGTATAGTTAATGTATTATATATGGTGTGCGGGTGTGGGTGCGGGCGCGCACATATATCTATATTATACAAAAATTGTGAAACGATTGAATACTTATTTTTTTATTTTTTTTTTTAATAAATTGATTGAATACCTTTTTTTTTTTTTTTTTGAAGAACGATTGAATACTTATTTTGATGGTGCTTTTTATGTGTTATATACACGGTATGTCCCTTGATATTAACTACTCTTGATAATCACACCCACATTCTAATAAATGGCATAGTTATATTCTAATTGCTAGATGTACAAAAATTAGGTACTCATTATATATATATATATGTATGTATTTATATATTTTAAAAGAATCGATTGCTTTCAATCAATTGATCAATACTTTCAAAGATTAAAGATAAATTAAGATAAGACAAATCTTCCAAACTATTATATGGTAGACAAATTCTTTAAACTATCATGAGATAAATAGAAAAGCACACGTTATCGGTATGGCTAAAAGATAAGATTAGCTTGTCACTTAGACAATGATCCATTGATATATTTATTATTTTTTTATATAAATATATTGGTTATTTTATCTGCATAAATTAAGTGTGCAGCGAATGTTAATATTATTATTATATAGCTAGTAAATCATAGTTTGTCGTAGTGCCGTGAATTATCTTCTTAAATATATTAAATAAAGACTTCTAGAGCATCAACGCGGAAAGAGTTTAGTATTATATAGGTACGGTATTATTACGCAATCACCGGCGGAAAGGGATAGGACAAGGAATGGGGGAAATCGGGAGATTAATTTATCTAACAAGACAAATGGCCGAGATTGGCTGAGCAGCCGCCGGAGTAACAATATCCACTCAGGAACAAGCCACATGCACCGCCACGCTCGCACCGCCCTGCCCCGCTCCGCCCCACACGTTTTGCCAGTCCCTTTTGCCCACCGCCTAAATCAATTGGCGCTTGCGTCCATTTAACTCTTCTCGACTTGCACCTTTTTGTCTCCTTAGGTTGACCGGGCTTGGCAAAGTCAAGCCCAAGATAAGATGGCGCGTGTGGATGGTATACATCGAGTAATTTTTATTTTTTTTTAATCTAACTCGATGCGATCACTGAACTCTTTTTTTTTCTTAATTTTAGTTTGTTATCTAATATAAATGTTCTGTTTTTATTTGATTTGAATTTTTTGAATCACATTTAGAAAGTTAGTTGATCTGAAAAATACATTTTAATTTGAATGGTAAATTATAGCTCGTGTATATTACAATAGTTTGTAATTATTGGTCAATCATAGTATAAATGAATCATATACACGTCATCAAACTATGGGAGCTGACCATGCTTAAAGTTATTATCTTAACCATAAGAACCTAGGGAGATACTGAAGTGACTAGGGTAAAGTCGTAACAAGACAAAAACTCAAGTATAAAAAATCATATAAAATATGAAGATACATACAAATTTTCACTCTAAGGCCAATTGTTTAACAATCAAGTTAGAGTGAGATCACTTATTACGGACCAATAAATGAGTTCCTTTGTTTCTTATGAAGTGTTGATTCATAGCAATGTGTAGGATAACTATGTGATGTAATACAATGATAAGAACAACATGCACATCAAATGAGATAACAAGTGGCATCAAATTCAAAAATATAAATGTTAATTGGATAAAAACTACGAAATCTTATTTGACTCAGACTCCATTAATTTATAACTGATAATAATTTTGGTCAAGAAGTTTCTTTTTTTTTTAATTTATTAGGATTAGGGTTATCGCCATAGCTAGAGTCTCGAGACAAGTTTAGAATTTTCAATTTTATAAATATGACGTTTCATCTCATATTCTTCGTATTAAATACATGTCAAAACATTAAATCTTTTCTTATAAAACTACAGGCATATGGATATCATATACTTAATAAATATTCGTACAATGAAATAAAAAATAAAACATAAATTAAAATAAAAGATTAAGAGCATTGAGACAAACTTCACACGCAAACTAGTGTGAACGTGGCGAATATGTGTAGCTTAAATAATTGTGGGCTTACGTGGAGCCAGCACGCTCATCATTATACTCACGTTAATTGTTCTCTTAAGAAATAACTAATAGAGTATTTTAAATTTAATGAACTCGACTTGTCAGTCAATATTAATGGTTTGTAGAGTATTTCAATCAATATTATTTTTTTCTCAATATTAATGATTTGTAGTTTCATAATTTTCTATTAATTGTGTGAATGGTGACGATTGTAAGTGAAAACAAAAAAGTTTAATTATTTTATTTTATTTTATTTTTTTTTTAAAAAAAGAAGTGAAACTTTTGTGTCAGTAATGTTCTGTGATTGGGCTTGTGTAAGAGTAATTGATGAAGCTTACGATGCTTGCGCTACGTCTGCTAAATGAAAGCATTGTCGCATTAGCAACTATTTTTTGAATAATTTTTTTTTTCTTTTTGCTTTTAAAAAATGCTCGTCAATCCTTCAATCAATATGTATTAAAGTGGGCCTCAGAACTGTACATTTGGAACATGGAATAATATAGAATGAGTTGCCAAGTTCTTATAACTTAACATTCATAAGCATGAATCTAATTTTGATACCACATTAAAAATGAATTTTGAACCTAACTTACTTCAAAAATTAGTTTAAGAGGCGAGAATTATTCAAAATCGTATTTAAAAAAAAAAGATCATTATTATTATTATTTTTTTTGATAAATTAGTCATATTCCTAAAAGAGTGACTTTTTTTTTTTTTTGGGAAAATAAGAACCCCTTAAAAATGCCAAGTGGTAAAGTGGAAAAAGCAACTAAATTCAATTACTAAAATGCGGTCCCCTTTAGTTGCTTTTGGCACTACTGTCATGCAATATCGTACAAGCAATCTTTGCAGATCACAATCTTTGAAAACCTATTACGGCAAAAAGGGGGGAAAAAACAAAAAGAAAAAAAGAAAAAAAGAAAAGAAAAGAAAGCAACTATTAACAAAGAATTTGTAATGAGAAACTATAATCTGAAATTAAGGTTAATTTTCAAAAATGATATATTTTGGAAAACAACTTTTTTTTTTTCCTTTTTATTTCATATCGTACTACCTATAGTCACTACAAAAAAATAAAAATTAGTGATAATATATGAAATAGCAACATGAAATTTGTCATTAATTATGTGCAATAGGTGACAAAAAAACTTTATTTTGTCATGATATTAATGGCTTTAACAAATTTAATAATAACAAAAATTGTATTTAAATTACAATAGTGACATGAAAATAAAAATCTGGTAAAAAATCATAGTGATAATTTTTATTGGGACCAAGTTGTCATTATAAATGCATGATGGCCTAACTACCAGTAGTAATAATAAAAAATATTAATTGTTATCCCTATTAAGCAATATTGTGTGACAAACCAAAACTCTCGCTTAAGTAATATAATTCTTAAAAATAAAAGTTCTTGTCATTTAATATATGATAATATTTATATTATTACTTAATTTTTTATCACTAGTATTATTTTCTTTTTAAACAAATTATCGAAAGAGTAAATATCATTAAGCCATCCGAACTATGCTCGTTTTTGCACTTTGCAACCTAATCAAAAAATCGTTTCACTTTGTCATCTTAACTTTGCAACTTCAGTACATTTTCCGGTGGGCATATGCCATCGGTAGGTGGCATTGTGCAAAATTTTGCGAAGTTCAAATGGTAAAGTGAGATTTTTTCTATCTTCATATTAAGATGTGTGTTCAATGTTAGAATATTTTGGTGGAATATTCCTCCGAAAATGTACTGAGGTTGTAAAATAAAATTTTCGCAAAGTTGATATGGCAAAGTGAAACGATTTTTTGATTAGGTTACAAAAGGCCAAAATGAGTATAGTTCGGATAGCTTAGTGACATTTACTCGTATCGAAATGTATGGACAACAACGGGGAGAAGCCAATCCCCTTTATATGGACCGAATGAAAGTCACCGCGGTCCACGCAAAAGGCTTACAACAACAGGCGATACAGTTGTTAGTTGTCCTAGCTAGATTTTATCAGTTGTCTTTTTCCAAGGAAATTCCAATCACATGCGTACTTAAAGGGGTGGAATTTATTGCAACATTGTCCGTGCCTCTGTCGATAATGGTTGTTCCTCATTTTCCACGGAGAGCTAAAGGCAAGGTGATCAAAACCCCACGTCTCATGTGCTGCAACTTTAGGTTCATGACAAAACACTTGAGTAATTATCATGATCGAAAGTTGATGTTGATGGAAAATAATTATGATAGAAAGTCATTTACTATGATTTTATCACAAAAATGATTCGAAATTTCAATGAGAGTTGTGAAAATCCACCATGATATATAATCATATTAGATGTTTTCATCATAGTATAGGTCATGACAAATGATTTTTTATCTCAACTTTTTGGATTATTGACTATCGCATACTTCCACTGCAACTGTTAATTTTATATTATTGACTACAGTTTCCACTACGACTATTAACTTTTTTATTGTCAAAATTCAATTATATATCAACATTATTATTGTCTAAACACTATTGTTTTTTTATTTTTATATATCATAAGATATGTATGTCAAGATTCATATTGGCTTGATGTTGACTGTCAATATTATTGTCCCAACACTATCTTAGAGATAATTCACTGCATAATTATATTACTTTTTAAAATTGTTAATATTTAAATATGTGAATCTAAAATTTATAGTGATTTATCATTATTTGCTTAAATTAGACACAAATCTTTATTGTATTTTATTTTTTAAGTAAAAGAAATTAGGCACAAATTGGTTGAAATTAATGAAGGTGAAAGAGTATGTTGTCAAATTGTTTTTGTCCTCCCCTCCTTTTCTTCTCTTTTGTTTTCTTTTTCTTGTTTTTATCATCTTTCCAGCCCTAAAGTACTTTTTCCATGGAAAAACTAATAAAAACATGGAGTAGGCAAAAAAAAAAAAAATCCCTTTTAGCTTAGCAAATCTCTTAGATAACGTCGAATTAAAAAAATTTAATTTTCTACCTCAAGCTACCAGCATAGATCTTTCTAGAAAGATTGTGTGAAGAACGTTAAAGAAATTAATTTTCATCTTTTAGTTTAATGAGCTTGAAGTCTGAAATAATGTAAGGTTCAAAATGGAAACATGTACCGTAATGTTTGAAAATGTTTTCAGATATTTTGAGGAATATTGTCTGGAAAATGATATTTTAAAAATAAATTAGAGAATTATGACAATGAGGTTATAAAGGATTGCGTGATGGAAATGATTGGTATATTAGATGTATGTAAATTTATATATTTGTCTTGAGAAAATGGAGTATTTAGAACATGATAAAATCGATGATAGTAATAAGTTAAATAGGGATGTTTTTGGACATTTGTCAAAACCATTTTATTCCTAAACGCTTTTCATTCATGTTTATTTATGTTTTGTCGAAAACTATTCGTGGAGAGATATAAACAAACAAAGGCTAAACGTTTTAAATATATATGTGTACATTCGCATAGTACATACGTCTACGAGGAATTCTTTTTTTTTTTTTTTTTTTTTTGGTGTCTCTAAGCAAAGTCTTGGTCGTCTCATAATTTAATCGCAACACTACATGCTAAGTGTTTAAAAGTGATGAGTGGTGTCATATCTATCGACTCTATCTTGACTGATAAATAACAATCTTGAGTCATAAAAATGAAAACGATTTAATAATAATTATCATATACTTCAATATCAATCATATATATATATATATATATATATATTTTTCTCTCAATGGTGTACTCTAAGAAAACTTCGGTTCATGCGATAGCTTGCAAACCACATACACCAAGCAACACCCCGTGCAATAGGTTAATGTTGTAGAAGAGATTTGAACCCAGATCATTTATAGAGAATTTCACCCCCGCAAACCAACTCAGGCATAATATCAATCATAATTGTAAGGGTAAGCAACGGTCAATTTGGTAAATTAACTGACCAAAATTTTCGATTAACTTACCAAAATTTTTGTAAAATCTTAACCATTTACCAAATCGAAATTTTCGGTTAACCACCCAAATTAATAAAAAAATATTCAGTTCAGTTTGGTTAATTTACTAATTAACTAAATTGGAGTTATACCAGTTCTAAGTTAAATCCGTATTTCATTTTTATTACATATTATATACATAAACGTTACATTATAAAGTACATTGTTCAATAAAAACTTAGTTAATCTTTTCACAATTAAATAACTGAATCCAACAATTAAAAAACCAAATTAGTTCTCAAATTAAATCAGCATAACTCAAATCACATAAATTAACCAAAATATATATGTAGAAATATACTTGAAAAAAATCAACTTTTATTTTTCTGATTTGAACATATCCGAAGATTGAAATTAGGGGTGACACGTCTAGCATGAGTGGGTTTTTCTTTTTGGCCCTTGCACTTTTATTTTTTCGTTTAATGCAATTTAAAAAAAAATTGTAAGTTTTCGATTAATTCGATTAATAACAATTTTCGGTAGAAAATTCACCAAACCGAAAAATTAATCGAAAATTTAGAAAACATTAACCGTTTACTGAACCGATTTTTTTTTGGATAAAATGGTTCTGTTAATTCGGTTCGGTTCAATTGGTTAATCGATTTTTTCTATTAATGGATAATTTTGCTCACCCTACATAATTGTATATACAATGATTCTTATTGAATATATATCAAATTTATTTATGAACTTTAATCATAGCTTTTACTTCTTACTTTAAAATTAAGCACAAAGATTAAGAATTAAGATGTACTAAAATAAGTATTCAATATTATATTTAGGTCTTCGCACGATGGCTTCTTATATTTTACGCTACTTTATAAATTATTTAGTCGACATGATTTTGGAATCCTTAAATCGATAAAGTAATAAAGTGATCAATTGACTTCTCTCCTAAGTCGTCCATAGTGGAGGGTATGGTATAATTGCATAAACTAAAGTTGTAATGCCACGCTTATATACCTAGAATTAGAATATTATAGCATAACAAACTCATTTTTGTTTGTTTCTATTCAGCAGTTCACTTCTACTTGTTCATGCTAGGCATATTATAAATCACTATGTTTGGATCTTAAATTTTAAATAAAAAATAATTATAAGATTTTGTAATATATATATATATATATAGAGAGAGAGAGAGAGAGAGAGAGAATAAAAAGATAAAATTAATTAAAAAACCCAACTCATAATATTGTAACCAGATGAAAGTGAAAGATATATTTTATTTCCTACTCGATTCGTGGGCGCCAGCGTAAGATGAGCGAATTCTTGTGTGGTTTTAAAATGAAAATGTAGTGAAAGATTTTAGAATCATATTTTCCCCTAGCAGACCATATAATTACTTTGGTTGATGTTGTGAAAGCCCGAATAATTATGAAATGATCAAAGAAATTGCTTTGATTAATTAATCACTGATCATTATGTTAGTAACATATATAAGATATAAAAATCCTAGGATAAGAATGCTAATACTTCAGTTACAATTTGAGGGATAAAATGGTATTTTCCACAAAATATAAAAGAGAGTCTCGATTTTCATATCCAATTCCTGAGTTGAACTGGAATTCACTATTCAGTATTGTTACATTTTTGTAAGTGGTTATCTCGTGATCAGAGGCCATTATCATTGCAAAGGAATCCTTAAATAGTTCTTGCAAATACAATTATATGTTCAAATATATTATATAAAACTAGCACGTTTGATGTAATCTGAAATTCGGTTCGAACATCAGGTAGTAATTAGATAGATCTCTGACTTAGAGACACAGTCATTCATAATTAATATGAATGCTTTTTGAAATTTTAGAGAAAATTTGTTTTTAGCAAGTGATGTGTAACTCTTTATATAATTGCTATAACTTGAGATATTAATAATATTGAGGCTAGAACTTATTGAGCCTTATGGGTTTAGTGCACATTCCCTTCATTATGCAAGAGCTGCTAAATGCATACACTTGGACAATTTTATCCCTCCCATAATTTCTCACCCAACTCTATATATTACTCTCTTCCTCATTTAACTGGGAGAATTCTTACGAACTTCTCTCTCTCTCTTTTTTTTTTTTTCTCTTTTCTCCCCCTTAAAAAAGAGCCCCCGCAACCCAACATAAAAACTAAAACAGATTACGAGAACAATAAGAATCACGTGTACAAATTAAGGCGAAAAAATTACAGGAATTCAGTGGGTAATGGCCATTTTACTTTTTTATTAAGTTAAATGAAAATAAAAATTAACAAAAATTATTTAATAATAATAAATTGGTGGGTGGCGATGGTAATACTTGGTGGGCGGCGATGGCAGCCGCCCAGCCCACAAATGCTCGCCCATCATGGACGAGCAACACACAAAGGGACGGCAAGCATGTCTGTTCCTTCTCTTCCTCCATGGCCGAGCTAGTTGTCCGGCCCTTCCTTCATGGCCGAGCTACCTGTCCGGCCATGCATCATGCATGTATTGCACGGCCACCATCGACGTGCATCTTTATCTTTTTTTTTTTTTTTCTTTTTTTTTCCTTTAATCTGCAAATTTAATGATTGTACGTAGATGCATAACCGTGGAGTCGAAACGATTACGAGATCAAACTAGGATATTAACCTCAAAATTAAAGAAGATATTAAATTTGGATTGAAATTAGGATCGAAAGCGTGTGGAAGAATTTGAATGAGGGAAAATTTGTTGGAGAGAGAATTATGAGTTTTAGGAATCGAAGCGGGGTGGAATATGACAAGTGCAGGATTCAGTGTATTGCGATTGGTAAAAACTCTCTTGCGTACGTCATGTCCAATTAATTTTTGGAGTAATTATTATTTTCAATTATTCTCACGCATTATAATTATTTTATGTCCTTAGCGGACACAAAGACCGCATCAACGCCCAAAATTGTGCCAAATTATACGTTACAGTGAGAAAACACGACAAATTTTTAATATAAATTAAATTAAAATATTAAAAAGTATTTTGTCCTTTTATTCATTTAGACTATAAATAATAGTGATAATGCAATTCAAATGGGCGCAAATGAATCAACCAGCTTTTTCTTAATTTCCAATGTTCCCATTAATGTCATTTTCATACATGCCTTTCCGTCAATCCAGGAGAGCCCCGACATCAGTCTCCAACATCGGCACGCTGTAGATCCGCAAAAAAGCAGCGAGGTCGGCACGCTGTTTAACTATTTCTTACCAGGTCTAATCTCCTCCTATGTTTTAATTACGTGGTCCACTTGTTCTCCGAAAGCATTCAACCGCAAATACCGGTTTGCCATCATCATGTTATATAATAATCGTGACGATTATTGTTGTTGTTGTTAAAGTAATTTAATTTTTATAATAAGATTATAATTACACCTGCAATTAGAATCATCAAAATGTAAACCTAGCTTACAAACTATATATTGTGAATTATTTGTTACAATTTTATCGTATCAAGAAAGTTTGTCTAAATGGACGTTTCTTTTTTCCTTTTAGAGAGCGCTCAGCGATTTATGTGAATTTATTTAGCTCTTTGAAATGTTTTATACAATATTTGGGATCGTATAAAATGTTAGAAACTGTGACACGTGTGTGTGTAAATATATTAAAAAATGAGTTTATAAGTTTCAAAAATAACATACTAGAAACTTATAAACTTTTGTTTGAAAGGACATAAGAAATTACAAATAATTTTTCAAATCTTGATATGATTCTTTAATTTTGATCATATTAATTACAGTATCATCATTAATCAGTCTTATAAACACTATAATCTTATTTTATTTGAAAATAAGATGCAACGCATAGTAAACTTCAAAATCATCGTCTGAGATGATACTCCCAACAAACCTAACTAAGCAGCTTCTTGGTCATATATACAAGGTGCTACCTAACCTTATTGAAGAAATTCCAAATATGACTAAAGTTAAAATCTTAAATCCACCGATGTTGAAGTAGTAAGGTGAAGGTCTTATACTTAAACATCATATTTGATTTTCACCATTGTGTGGGGCTATTTCTCAATCATAAGGTGGGCTATTGATGGCAGTAGGCTACTGATAATTTTCTACTGTATAATAGGCTTTTAAGAATTTCCTTGATTTGTATTAATCTTTGTTTTGTTATTGATGCATTGTCTTACTCTTTAAATATTGTAATTAATTTCCTTTTGAAAAAAAAAAAAAAATCTTAAACCTAGCTTGAATTTTATTTTTATCACTATATATAGAGTACCGGACCCCTTTGCTGTATTTCTATGTAATCATCTTAAAATATTTCTTAATATTAAGTAACTCTAATAATCATCCACAATACATTAAAAAGCCATAATTTACAAATTGTGTCATTGTATTAGATGATGTTGTAATTACATTGCATATATTAATCATATTCAAGTATACAAAGATTAGAAATCCATCATACCTTAGTATATATAAATATATTCTAATTATTTTATTCATAGGCATCAATCGCACATTGAAGGCTGGTGTCATAAGGGGTTTGTATTTAGACAAATTTTTTGCCTAAAGCTTACTCACTATGCGGCCTAGTCGTCCCAACGACTAGTCAGTCTACTCAATCCGCCCGATGAGTACTTAGAATTTTTGAGAGTTTGAGAAAAGTTCGCACACAAGCAAGGCACACACGCACGATATGCAATTAGGCACAGTGAATTATACGACAACTCCCAACCTTGTATTTTATTCCTCAATTTCAAAATACAAGGGGCCAAGGTCTTCACATAATACTCACTTTTAGGATAAATCACACACGTGAGTCGTGAGGTCCTTAGGCATATTTATGGCATCAATAACAAGTCCTAATCTAACTAGAATTTAACTTGAACAAAGCCCACAATTACAAGAAAACATCAATTCCTACCAAAGTTAGGACTCCTAAACTAATTGCCTATATGATGTAGAGTTCTTGTTTGCTTGAAGTCTTCCACATTCCAGTTTTGGTTAAGTTCAGCTTCAATCCCACGTTGCTGCTGTTTAGCATTAGTTCATCCAACGTGCATCGGGTACCCTCGCCCGTCGTGCCCGCGCCCGTTGTGGGCACTGCCTTAGCACGTCTCGGCATTCTTCCGTACGATGCCGCTCTCATCGTGCCTAAGTGCTTCCTTGATCTTTGACTTCCGTCCTTATCCGCATTTTGATGCTCGTTACCCGTTGCTTTGCACGTGCGCGCAGCACTAGGCCTACGCTCGCGTTGCCCGACTGTCATGCACCACTTTTTCGCAAGCGCCCGCAACTTGACGTGTTCGGCCGACAATGATCAGCACCCGTCAGAATATGTCACCCCAGCCAACACATGTACATCCCTTAGTTCATCCTACAATCTACCCAGCGTGAGGAGCGCACAGCCCATCCGCCTGCTGAGGTTTTTTTTTGCTTTGTGCCGCCCCATGCCGATACCCATTGCACATTGGCACGCAGCCTACCGCGCCAAAAGTTACCTGACACTTCAAGGGGCTAACAGCTAGGTACTATAAAGAAAAAGGCTTGTCTCATTGACAACCTTATTTTTTAAAAAATAATAGTAATATGATGATTGTGCTTATTTTATTATTATTATTTTTAAAATCAATTTTAAGATAATTTTTTCAATCATTTTAAATTTAATGAATTAAAAAGACGAAGGATGCATCATATCAATAATATATAGTGTTATATTTTCAATAATATTAATTTTCTTTTGTAATGCCATCTTATTGAGTTAGATCCTGAATCCATGAGAGAGAGAGAGAGAGAGAGGGACCGCACAAACAACAGTGGCCTTCTGGCCTCGCAAAGACACAGAGCGCCTCATGCCACTCCAAGTCTCCTATAAAACCAAGATACGTAATCCTCGATTATGCAGATGACGTCATTCCCGACATCATCGGGTTATGTCAACTCCGTTTATTTTTACTACCCGTTCTATGCGGTAAGTGCCGTCATCAGCTCTCTCCGCGTTGGCGTAAGAAAGAGGGATCAAATCTGCAGCATTGATTGACGGTCAATGCCGCGGAGTAAACCCTGGCTAATGGGGTCTTGATGGCCATTGATGAATACTTGCACTGGTAGTATTTTCTTTAAAAAATTAATGGTGTCTTGTGACTCTCACTATGTATTTAAATTTGAGGCCGTAGTGTTTTTTCTCTTGTAGAATTGAGTTAACAATAGAAATCAATTGCTCAGACAGCGACCCAGGTGCCCCTTTCGAATCTTTTCCTCTTCTTTCAGCTCATAGGCACACACTCTAGCACACACTGATGGCTACTTCTTTTTTATGGGCTTGCTTTATGATTTTGTTATTTCATTCTAATTGTTAATTTTTACATGTTTTGTTTTGGACTCTGCCAGCCAACTAATGATGGTTAATAACTTTACGGATTGATATATGAAAGGAATCAGGTAAAGTATAAGATGTTTTGAGTTTTTTAAGGTTGTAAAAGATAAGGTTTTGTCCTTTTTGTTTCTTGAAGTCATGAGTCTCTTTTCCATAACCTTTTTATTATGTTAGAGCCCAGAGGGCAACATAAATATATCTTGATATGTATACTATAGATTCCTGTACTCTCTAGTGAACTGAGTTTCTTTTGGGTTCAAGGACTTGCTGCATGAACACATATTGGTGCATTTGTCGAGCAAATTGGTTTAATCTGCAAATCGGAAAGCCGCAATTTCTGCAATGCTTGGCAAAACTTATCTCAAGATATAGATGATAAAACAGAGCCTTGATGTTAATGAGAACCAATTTATGCCAACATATAGCATACATTTGTTATCATATATAGATATCCTTTATTGTAAAAGAACAATTGGGATATCAGAAGTTACAGAAAAACTAGTCTTCTGTTATGTAGCACTTTGTATACTTTAGAAACTATATCGTCCCGGTCTTACTAAAGCGTTGACATACTTGGTAATCGACATGCTTGTGCTTGGATGATGGCCTGGTCTAAGCTAACCAGACTGTCTTACCACAGAGAGAATGATTCGAAACCAGCAAAGCTTGAAATTTAAGCCTTTAAAGCTGTTGAAATTCAGTCCCTTGCAAACCGGATCCAGCTTCGTTTCACTTTTGAAATACTATTCAATATGCGTCATGTGTTTAGAAGTGCATGTTTCAATTCGGTTTAGAGGATTTGTGGGCATTGAGAAATCTCCATCCGCACCTTGATTCAATCAACGCTTTTGAAGCCATTTTATTAGTCTCATTTGAAATAAGATGAGACTTATATCCGAAAAAAGTACTAATAAACAGTGGATGAAGTCGTTTGGTTTTAATTGCAATTACAATCATTATGGGAAATGATGCTTGATATATGTCATATTCTACCTTGTAAGCATTGGTAGTGTAACAATCTGCAGAAGAATGAAATTACAGTGGATAACCAACTTTAAGTATATCTACAAAGTTCGCCTTGTTGGTAGTGGACGACTAGACATACACGACGATCATAAGCAGAAAATATGATAAACTTCCGTCTATTAAGTTCTTTGTGGATTGGTGTTGCATCAGCTGTGGTTGAACATGAAACACTATGGTCTGCTTTTTGATGATTTCTTTCATAACTGTTAGAATCTCATATCGAAAAAATATAAGGATTTTAGCCTCTTTATATGGTCCTGGATAATCCTCACCTTACAAGCTAGTTTTTAGGATTGAGTTAGATCTAAGTTTCATTTTCAACATGATATCAGAGCCAGACCCATTCCTGATGTTGGGCTATTCATTGTTTGTTTCATATTATTCCATACTCTAGATATTCATTCCTGGGTCTGTGTTGTTTGTCCACTTGTTTTATATTATCCCACGCTCCAGATGTTCATTCCTGAGCGTGTGAGGGGTGTGTAAAAATCCCACATCAAAAAACTATAAGGGTTTTGGCCTCTTCATATGGTCCTGGGTAATGCTCACCTCACAAACTAGTTCTTGGGGTTGAGTTAGGTCCAAACTCTATTTTCTACAATAAACAAAGTTAAATACCTTGGGACCTTTTAGGTCCTTAGTACATAAGAAAACATTTGTAGAAGTTTTATGCTTAAACCTCTATTGGCCTATTTGCACTTAAGTAGATATCTAAAGTTTCTTGAGGATTCAACACTTATTTATGGTATAAACTATCAACAAAAATCCAAGAAAGGAAAGTTAATCCTGTATCCTTGAATTGCTCAGGCACCTAGAATGTCTGAAGTCGGAAGGCCATTTCTGAGAGATTCACTCATCTGTCCGGCTTCACATCTTCACTGCTGCTCTTTGTATTCTCAGTCGTAGATTTCTGAAAGCTTCCAGGGTCTTAAACAAGAAATGGTTTCCTTGGAACCAAAGGTTATTAGTGGACTCAAGTTCTCAAGCCTCCCCAGCAGTTATATCCGTCCAGAATCCGAGAGACCAAATCTGTCTGAAGTTGTGGATTGTGATAACGTTCCTGTCATCAACTTGGCTTGTGAAGATAGAAGCCTAATAATCAAACAAATTGGTGATGCCTGTCGAGAATATGGATTCTTCCAGGTTAATAATGTTCAATCATATCCTTAGCTACCACCTTACATGTTGGCTAATATCTTTATTTTCACTCGTTTAAATGCGTGGTATCAGGTGATCAATCATGGAGTATCGAAGGAAACAGTGGCTAAGCTACTCGGGGTAGCTCATGAATTCTTTAGTTTACCTGTTGAAAAGAAGCTCAATTTTTACTCTGATGACCCTTCGAAAACTATGAGACTATCTACGAGTTTTAATGTAAAGAAGGAAACTGTTCGCAATTGGAGGGACTATCTCAGGCTTCACTGTTATCCCTTGGATAAATATGTGCCAGAGTGGCCTTCTATTCCACCTTCTTTCAAGTAAGTCTGCTATTGCTCCTTAAATTACTCAAAATCACTTAGTTATAGTTTTTTCCGGAGCAAAATATTTTAAGGTAATCATTTTTTGTTTCTAGGGATACTGTCAGCAGTTACTGCACAGAAGTTCGACAACTTGGGCTCCGTTTGCAGGAAGCCATATCGGAGAGCTTAGGTCTGGATAAAGACACCCTAAAGAACGTACTAGGAGACCAGGGGCAACATATGGCCATCAACTATTATCCTGCGTGTCCCGAACCAGAGCTGACGTACGGTCTACCAGCACATACGGATCCCAATGCACTCACCATTCTCCTTCAAGATTTGCAAGTATCCGGGCTTCAAGTTCGTAAGGACGGCAAATGGTTAGCAATAAAACCCCACCCAGACGCTTTTGTCATTAACATCGGAGATCAAATTCAGGTAAGTTATGCATGCAGTTCTATAAATTCATTAAACTGATAATGTGAGAATGGCTTTGGAAAAACTGGTCTATAAATTTGTTATGCAGAGAATTGAAAATGGATAAAATGACAGAGCCTTGGGGACATTTTCTACTGGTCTTTTGACACAGTTTTAAAACCTGCTTAATTTCTTGAATTTTTTTATCATAATCTGGAACTGATGTCTTAGGCCCTGAGTAACGGGAAGTACAAAAGCGTTTGGCATCGAGCTGTAGTAAATGCAGATAAAGAGAGACTTTCTGTAGCTTCATTTCTCTGCCCATGCGATAGTTCGAGTATTAGTGCTCCGAAGGAACTTACAAGCGGAGGAGATAAAGCCATTTATAGAGACTTCACATATGCTGAGTATTACAAGAAGTTCTGGAGCAGGAACCTGGACCAGGAACACTGTTTGGAACTATTCAAGAACTAGTATTTCGTTATCAGTGTATATTACGCAATATGTATCAATCTCCACATAGACGTGTCTAAAGTGAGACTTTGAGTCACTTTTGTGCTACGTTAGTGCAAATATTCTTGTATCGTGTCATACCCTTGCAATATTAGTGCACTTATTATGTCCCTTTCATTCATAAGTTGCAAATTAATTTTAGGTTTGAATTTCTTCTAATCAAACGATCTGATCACTCTCAAACATGATCTTGAAAACAAAGACATAATTAAGGTCGCTAGAGGGCCTATTGAAACCCATCTGAAGCAAAAACCCTCCGATGTAAGGACTGTATAAGGAGGGGTCAGAGGGCCATGGAAAACCCCCTGAAGCAAAAACCCTCCCCTGTATAAGGAGAAATTTATAGAGTAACAGGGGATAAGTGGTATATAAATGTAATTACGTAACTAAAGTATACAACAATCTCGTCTACTTATGTGGTATTTGAGATGACATATATAAGGACTAAGAACATGTGGCACAATGCCAGATGATCGATTTGACAGTGGATCGACTAGGTTATGATTTGAACCCGGTTAAACACAGATGGATCCTCCGTGTTATTTTAATGGTATTTTTGTAAATACCACATCGAAAATATTTCCATAACCTCTGTAGAGTTATGTTTCATTATATTTGATAAGTGATATCAAGACACGAGTACAAATGATATGAAACTCAAATGTACATCACACCACCTTCAAATGTCAATGTGTGGCAATCTCAATGCCTAAAAGTTTCACTCACAGATTAGCACAGTATCTCAGAGGTCTCTCGTGAATTTGTTTGGCAGGATTAACAGCAACTATAAAGAGCCTACAACTTACACGACAAGATCAGAAACGATGGTCTCCATCGGACAAGGATATATTGATATCTGCTGTAGACTTCCTCGACTTTTCTGCAGATTGCATTGCTGTCCAATTAGTTGGATTCTCAGTATTGGAAAAACTAGTCCCCTGTACGTTGCTAGAGTTCCTTCTGTCTACATTGGAACTACTTGGACCCGATGCATCGACTGTGAACTGCTGTTTCTTAGGTTTGAGCTCGTGGGAACTGCCCAGTAAGAAACTTGCAACAACAACCTAAGACGAGGGCCACAGGAAACAATGGGAAAATTATCAGATGTTTGAAACAGTTATCAACATTACCTTTGAGGTGGATAAGTGCAACAAAAAATTTACCTTTACTGGAGTGGCGGCTACTGTCAGTCCAGCTATTAAACCTCCCACAACACGACCGTCAGCACCTGACAAAGTTATGGTCATCGAGCCAGGTCTCCTAAATTTGGGGTCTGGTGTCTCCGTTGGCGTAAAGGATCCAGAAAAGGAGAGAATTTCGAAGAGACCCTAGAAGTGAATTATTGGAAAGAGCCTTCAAGTCAGCCAAAGATTGCAAATAGGAAAAGAACAAAAAATTAGAAATAATATGTAACATAAAGCATAACTTCAGCTCTCCAGGTGTATGTGCTTGTTTCATGCTTCTTTTAAACTGTGTCCCCCGTGTGGATGTCTTCCCAAATTTAGGACAAGAATAGAGTTTGGATGAATAGAACTCATTCACTAAAAACTAGGTTACTAGTAAGAACCAAGTCTTGCAACTACATACATATAAGAATTGTTCTTTTGTAGACCAACACCTTTGGGTTCTGTATTCTCTTCAGTGTGAACAAGGAAGCAAGACTTCTAATGATGTCGTATGCATAAGTTTGTCTTGTGCGGTTTATGTATATATCGTCATGTATTTCTATCTAAGATGGTGTACACGCATTATGATGGGTCTGATAACATCATTACATGCAAAAGAAGCTAAATGTTATTTGCATTACTACCTCATGTCTAGGATTAAGACAGTCTTAAAACAAAAGGTGCGAACAGGATGGCTGTAAGAGAAAACTATGAGAAAAACCAAGTGGTATTTCATGTTTCGCAAGTAAATGGGACAATGTATACAATGCAAGATATATGAAAAGGATTTCTTTATTTTCCTGATTTGCAGTTGCTGTGATGATATCAAAAATGTGAATGTAGTAATTAAAAATTCAATGATAGACAGCAGACCTCATAAGTCAAAATGCCCCCAGAGGAACTGGGATGCCGAATTGTTACATTTGACACAGTCCCACTGCCAGATATTATGCAGACAGCTCGCGGCCCTTGTCGAGAGAACTCCATTATCTTTGTAGAGATATCCTAGAAAATTAAAGAATCAGTTAGGATAGTTAATAAATATTTGTAATAAAGAGGATATTAACAACTGAAGCTCCACCCTGGTCTTACTAAACGTACCTCGCCTGCATTAACGGTGATCACATGCGGCAAAAAGCTTGACCCCGTCGAACAATCAATCCAATCATCTGAGAACAATAGGAAGAAGATATCAGATACTTATTCACAATGCCAAAAAGTTATTCCTTTTTTCTTGTCATAACGTATTAATAGCATAAATACAAACATTATCATGGTTGTGATCAGCTGCAATTGGTTCATTTCTAAACTAAGTGCTCCATCCTCATTTTCCGTCCAATAAATACGATGGACGATCTTGGTATAAATATGTGATATATATAGCAAAGAATGACAATATATTACACGAAGAAAGGCAATAAATATCTCGATCTCTCAATAAACACGCTTCCAAACAAACAAAGGCACTCTTGACGTAGAAACAGGATACGATCGATTACCTAATTTTTCTGTCCCAATTTTACTCTTATGTTTCTTCTCAGAATTAACAATCCGTGTGACACCTAGCTTATCTTCCTGCACATAGGCCTTGCCTGCAGCAGGCGGAGCCGATGATGAAACCGGCGAAAACACCCTGCTTGATGATGATTCATCGGGCTTATACTTCCTCGGTCGGCCTCTCTTCTTCTTCTCCGAGCCCATACTCATCATTGGTGAAGTCATTTGTGAACTTCCAAGTTCCGAGTTCTCAACCCGTGGAGCCACATGGTAGCTGGATGGAGCTGCGGGCACAATAACTTTCACCCCGGAAGCCATCGGTTTCGTCGGATCCATGGCCTGTAATTGAAGATTCTATCTATGATACTAATGCCAAAAAACTGATATTCCTACAAGAAATTTGATCTTATAGACTTAAGTTAAACACAATCCTACTACACCAAGGCAAGAGAATGTGTTGAAATGAATCAAGAAACAGTGAGATATACCAAGTGTATGGTAAAAAGCTCAAATAATTTTTCCCATTAGCTAAAGATGAAATTTTGAAAGATGGGGCTTTATTAAGACAAAAAACCAAGAAATTCAAACATATCAACCAAGAAACAAAAATCTAATCGAATATGATTAAATGTACTAAAATCTAGTTAAGAACTTTTCAAGAACAACTAGCATTTTCTTCTATATTCAAACCGCAAAGCTCAAACCTTCTCCAGTGCTCCACAATCAGCAAAAGCAAAAATCCAATTTATTTCCCGATCACAAGAAAAAAATCGAACTGAAGGTCAAAAATTTCTTTAATATACACACACATAAAGCCATGCAAAACCCAGAAAGAAAAGGCAAACAGACCAAAAATAAATACACAAAAAGGTGACAAAATTAACAGAATAAATTTTTCTAAATTATCAAGAATTTCAAGGTTATAACAAAGAAGAAGAAGATGAAGAAGAAATTATACGTACACAGTATATTGCAGCTCAGCTCCAATCTGAATGTACTGCTGTTAAAATTTACTGAAGCAAGGAAAAAATGACTATAAATTATTTTACTTCTGATTTCCTTAGAACAATATAAAGGTTTTCTGTATGGAATGGTGAAAAAAGTGAGAAACAAAAGCCCAAAAACGAAAAAATGAAATGTGATTAAGAAAAATTTTCAAGTCCGGTTCAGAAATTCAAGATCTTGAAAATCTTGATTAGCATGGGTAATCTGTTAAAATAGAGGGTAAAAATATTTTTTTAAAAGGAAAAAAGTGAAAGCTTCTTTCTGAATTTACAAGTAATATTTTAACATCTAAAGATAAAAAAGAAGTCTTGTAGGGGACCAAAGGATTAGAGTAGAAATTTTTGTCAAACTTTTTTCCATTGTTGCTGACCTGCTTTCTGTCCTTTATTTAGATGTTACAGGTGAGATGGTACAGTAATGCCCTGGAAGCTAATGGTATTTACTAATCATGCCACTGATGGTTTTATAGTGTGTACTTTTGGATTTGGACATGATTAAGGTAATCTAACGGTGATTAGAAGAGTCACAGTGAAAATTTTGTATTTTTAGGTGGAGAATTTTATTATTGCAATTCAGTTATCTTTCCTTTTCTGGAAAGTGAAAGATTATTACAATTTGTAGTCATGCATGGGAAATAATGGGTTGACAGAAAATCTGACATGATGGATTAAACCTTCATTACATTCCTTAATGACAGAATTTGTATTGTCTTAGTACTAGAACTGTAATTAGTGGAAAAGTCAACGGTTTGACTCAATTATTAAGGTTGTATGTAGAAAGAGATCACATGTGTATATTGATAGCTTTCATAACCAAAATCATTATACACTGGTTATCCATGTTTGTAACTATTGCGAATTCGTGATATCACTTATTTTCATCTGCAGGTATGATTATTTGGATTGTAACCTGAACTATGATTGTTTTGACACTAATCACTATACATTTTTTTATTCAATTGGCTATATAATTTTTTTTAAAAAAAATTGTATATTACCGTAAAACTCAATTTTCGGTAAATTATCTTTGGATATTCTCTCAAAATTCAAATGTCGTTTACATTCAAAATGGTGATTGGTATTTGAATCTTAAGGGAATATTCACTAATATTCCACTGAGAATAAAGCTTAATAATATGTAAGTTTTTTCAATATTTGTAAAGTCAATTAAGTTGGAAAAAACTTTAATTAGTTAAGTCTAAAAGGGTCAAGTTTGGAGGGTAAATTGTAATTTATCCCTAATTATTTACAAGAGGTGTCTATCGATTTGTTACTAATTTGTTATAATCAACTAATTTCAAAAGTACTTGAGACTGATCATTGATATTTTTTAGTCTTGTAAAAATTTGCAAAATCATGATTAATTTTCCATAATTTTTCTCTTAAACTTTACTAAGTAAAAGCTGATTTCAACTAATTCCCAAGAATACTTTATACGTGTATGTGTGGAGGACTGCATTCCATGTATAATAATAAACCAAAATTTCACTATCTTGAGGGTAATGCATAATAAAATATATTTTCTCGAACAGAGCATAATAAATATTTAGTACGACCAATATTGGAGGGATTGTCACCAAGTTCCTAAAGCTTCACCATATTTTATTTGAAGAATCAACATATAGTCCAAGCCCACCTTTGTTATTGTTATTATTTTTTTTCCTTTTATAATACTTTAAATAAATACATCTAGCGTAGCAATTTTTTGGACATTACCATGGGAATCTATTATTGCCGTGGAATGTCAGATTTGAGCAATGGTTCTATCGAAAGGGCAAATCTATCACCATTGCCTCATCAAAATACTAATAGTTAATTTGTCCCATAACTACTGCATAAAGAACGATTCCGTCTTCAAAATCCTATCAAATTGCTAATCAGATTAAAACTCATCAACACAAAGATTTAAAAAGTAATTATCCCATGCACTTAGTAAGCTTGGGCTGCATACAATCCCATCAAGTTAGGTTGTAATTATGACGACTTCAGACAAAAGAAAGAATCTATGAACTTAGATTGTAATTATGGCTATGTAAGATCAAAGACTTTAGAAGTGAGATCCCATTCAAATGTTAAGAACAATCATAAAGACTATTTTTGTGAACCGAAGGGGAAGGTAAAAAGTAAAACGCGCAAAGATTCATGATACTCTGTTAAAGGAATTATATTTACAGTAACAAGAAAGTCATGTCCTAAGTGATCACGAGCGATAATTCCATTTCCATAACTGGAAAGTCATATCCTAAACCACATGATAGAATATGCTCATAGTGATTGAGAACACATACATAGACAAAATTAGAATTCGTACCAAGCATGGCCATGTTCCTTTTGGAACCAATAATGCACAGATTTGAGAATGATTATGTTCCTGGAAGACCACCAGAACTGTTAGAATGCCGATTAACAATCCAGGCGAAACTCTTCTATTGGCATCCATCTTGGAAGCAAAAGTGGCATAACTATTTCATAATTATTGTGTGATAATTTTCTCCAAGAGAGAAATTTGACATTGCACCAGTAAGAAAAAACTTCTCTAAGTAACAACACATTTACAAATAAAAAATATTTAAAGAATTTTAAATAAATTTTTTATCCAAATTATGAAAATCATTTTTTTAAAACAAATAATTAAATTTCATAAACACAATAATAATAAGATGGTGTTAATAACAATACTCATGCAATTCTATTTGGGCTTTTCTGGGCTCCAATTCTAATGCCAAGCTCGGCCCTCCTATCCTTATTTGGACCTTTTACTTGGGCTTTCACAAAATGACATTTGTCTTCTAACTATTATTATTATTATTATTATTATTTTCTAACTATGTATTAATAAACAAGCAAAAAGGGGAGTAAAAAAGAAAGATAAAATGAGGATTAGTGCATATCTGCGTATCTGTGTGTGTATATACGTATATAAAATAATACTTATACAGTATAGTGATATGCATTGAAAATCCATTTGAGGTAAAATAATGAGAATTCATTAAGAATACATTAATTAAGCCTATTATCTTATAAAATTCAGATAATCTTATCCATTTGTGCTGATTTGCCAAGTCTAAATCTATGATAGAGGGAATCTTACCCAGGGCTATTCTTCCCTTCTTCGTTCTATATAGTCAATTTTTTTTAGATTTGCCGTGTATCCAGGGTCATTTGCGTGTTAAAATATTAATTAATACGAAGTCGCATCTTTGGACTCTATTAATCATGCCATATTGTCCTTAATTGACGATTTTTTCTAAATTACAATCCTCGATTGTCAATCGTATAATTAATTAATGTGATAATTAAAGTACAAGTGACCCCTAATTATGAAGTGAAAGTACCAATTTTGCCCTAAATATTGTGACAATTTTGCCCACTTCTATTTTGAGCCTAATGCTTTTCCTCAGCTTCTCCACTGCTACTTCATCAGTTTGAGGTTTCTGTTTGAAGGTGATGCTTACAACTGATTATAAAAAGTAAATTATATAACTGTGGATTGTTGAAAATTGTTTTGAACGCTCTCTAAAATTAATTAATAATAATAATCTATAATGTAATAAGCAACTTGAGTCTGCTTATGAGGTATTGTAAACTATTTTTAATAAAAATAAGTAATTATAATTTTAAATACTATCACTTTTTATTAGCTTAAAATAAATTATTTGATGATTTTCAAATATCAAGTACTTTTAATTATAATTTGAATTTTTTTCAATTTTCAACAAAAGGAGATAATTATACTTTTACATAATTTGTTTCAATTTTCAGCAAAAGGAGATAATTATACTTTTACATAATTTGTTTCAAACACCACCTAAATACTATTTGATAAGAGCAGGAGTGCAGGACCAGTAAACTAACACATATGAATTGGGAAAATTACAATTTTAATCCCAAACTGTGGGCTTAAACTCTATTTTGTCAAAAAATGTTACAAGTCTGGTTCATGAGTGATCTAACGGCTCATGTGAGAAAATGTATTTAGATACAACCATTCTGGAGTCGTCGATCAAGAAATACATGAATATGCATGTAATTTGTGGGCAAATGGATATATCAATAGTTAATAATTAATCTTCAAGTTATTGATAATTAATCTTCAAGAACACATACATGACAACATCGAACCAAAATCATGTTACTTTAACACAAAAAATACAAAGATTATTATATATATAATTTCAAAAGGTCAGAATGCAAAGACACACTAGAGATCATGACAAGTCTTAATTCAGACAGAATAAGTAATTTCGACATTGTTAATTTGGAGGCCTGAATCTAACTCCCGGAAAGTATCTCGAAACATATTCCCGAGCTAGAGATTGAAGATCGCCATCTTCCAGTTCTTGATCGACCGAGTTGCAAAGACTTAAAATTTCTGTCGATGTTTCCTCAGACTGGGAGGCGTCAAAGACGGCAGTCTGGACAGTAGAGTTGCACGCGAAATTTGAGGATGATCGAGGGTTGGAAGAGGAGAGGCTTGGGGGCTGATGGGGCAGCGAGGGACCGTGCTGTAGTGTGGATATACGAGCCTGTGTGTATGCTAATTCGGCCTGCAGATTAACAACCTGCGACGGTGTAAGAAAATGCTGATCAAGAATTGCTGTGTTTAGAAAATAACCGAGAAGTGGTTAAGCGGAGACGCCCATGCCCAAGAGATTAGGGGTTCGAATTTGTTTTTCTACTAAAAAAACGAAGGTAGAAATCAAAATTTTGTTCTTGTAGATCATTTGATTTCTACAAACTTGATTGGATAAACACGAGAAATCAAGTCTTGAATAAAGTGACACTATCTTCCCTTTCTTACAAGGGAGGTTTAGGCTTCAATCTCTTTTTCTTACTCTTACTATCCCGACTTCATTAAAAATGCAAAAGAGTTCTTACTTAAGATCTACCTAGAACTAACATAGATATATGATGCTAATGGCTTGTCGTGTGACATTCTGGTAGTTATTTTACCATAAAAACACATATAGTTAATGTAGTCCTATTCCTTGCATAACATCATTTTTAACGTTTAGCATGAAAATATTCGATATATATAAATTATCAAAAAAAGAAAATGAAAATACCGGATATAGGGATAAGATTTTGTAGTTGATATTGCATATATAATTCTCACATTTTAGCGTGAAATTTTTTCTGTTTAGCACGAAAATTCCCCATATGGATAAGAAATTGAGTACTATATTCTAGACAATTTCAGCTTAGCCATAAATCAAATGGTACTTCTTAATATTTATTACTTTATATATTATTTAATTGTAATAAATCCTTTTGGATCTTGAAATTACACAATCATAATGGAACCAACAACCCTAATTGTCATTTTTTGTGTTTGGTTTGCTTGTACATTTTAGCCAAGACCAACAGATGAAAATTCACAAATTAAAAAGACAAATAAACTAGGTACATATCTACAAGTTGGATCTTGGAAGTCCTAGTGAAGTAGGAAAAAGAAGAAGGAAAAGCAAAAAAAAAAAAAGAAAGAAAGAAAAATTAAAAAAACCCATTAATAATTTGCTTTAGATCTCTTGTAATTAATTTATTCAAGTCTTTTCTTATCCCAATAATTCTCAACTCAAGGCAATAAGTTAGTAATTAATCTTCCAAAATGCTCAATAATTGACATTAATGGGGTGTGGATATATTCTATTGGAAAGCCTTCACTTGCCTAGAGATGATAAATTAAAATTAAAATCAAGAAATAATTCTTTAAGTTGAAGCATGTATAACACGTAAGTCAACATTATTTATCCCTATCCAGAAAGCTCGGGTAATTCTTGGTGTTGTGTACGCATATGCATCAAAAAGGACAAGATTAGACTTGATTTCCGACCATGCTATTCAATTAATGTCATGAATATTTTATCACAAATCATGAGGTTTTTTCTTTTTATCAAGAATCATCACTTAAAAAACTGAAGGAGGGCAGAAAAGTCAAAAGCTTTAGTCAAGCCTCATTAAATCATACTGCATAGGGGTTACACACAAAGACATATATATATGTACGTGTGTGTTTTTGCGTGTGTATACAAGTTTTGCGTATATCCATGTGTGTATGTGTGTGCGTAAGTGTGTGAAGGTGCGTACCTGTTGTTGAAGAGTGAAAATATGTCCAACACAGCCATAAACAGGGTCTCTAACCCTAGCCAAAGCCTCATAACAAAGCGTGATCACGGCGTCGAGGCGGCGGTGCGGCGGGATTCTGAGCAGCAACTTGGAGGCGTTGCTAGCACCGAACACCCTATGCACCGCGGCGAAGTGGGCGGTGCCTTGATCGGAGTCGAAATACGGCGCAAAAATGCAACCCTTTACACACTTCCTCCTGAGGAACTTGCAAGCTCCACAAGGCCCCCCGCCGCCGCCACCCCCACTGCCACCGGAACCGTTACTCATTAGTTTATATGTATTATATAGTAACAAGAAGCCGCTGTTATATATATATATATATATAGTTGTTTTGGTTTTGGGCTTGCTTTCAGCGAGGCAAAGGTGGTTTATGCATATATATACACACACACACACACATAAATAATAATATTAGAGAAAGGGAGGAGGGTTTGTTGCTATTTTGCTGTTTGTTGTGTGACTTGCAGTACGGTCACATTATTTTATGTTTGTGGGCAATAAAATAAATTAATGGATGAAGGTTTGTTTTGGTGGTGGGTCAGTTTGAAGTTTATAGTTCCAAAGGAGTTTTGCATCGTATAGGACTTGAGTGAAAAGCCGGATTTTCAAGACTTTTATGGCATGTAAACGCTTTTTTATTAGGTTTACCGAAAAAAAAAAAACGTTTTATTATTAGGATATATAGTTTCAACTTATATGTGTTTAAGTTTCAAACTTTTTTATTATTTATTAAAAAAAAAAATTGCTTTTTAAGTATAAGACAAGATAAAACTTGCTATTTTCAAGTTTGCATATCAATATAACTTCTACAAAAATGAATTGGGCTAAGCTTACATAATGAGTTCGTGATCTGTCTTTTTCTACCGTAGTTTTGTCACGATCAGAACTAATCAAATAAATTAATCTGTTGTAATTCGTCACCCTAAATAATTATAAATCATTTCTATTCAAATCTTGTTTATTGTTATACCATTTCATGAATGTATGTTACACGTAATTTATCTATTAAAGAGTGTTTTCATAAAAAAATAAAAAAATAAATATATAAAATAAAAAAAATAATACAATTTCACATATTTGTCAAATAGAATAAGATATGAAACATGATTTAGAACAAAGTTTCTTATTTCCTATAAAATATATAGATCCAAACATTAAATTTTATAGCTATAAAATCATATTGCAAACATTAATTACTCTACAACTTAATGTTTTTCCATTTTTCCACTGGGCTTTGGCCGATCCTAATTCAATTGTGCTTACATGTTCATGTTCAAAAGTTGGAATTGACATCAAAAGCTATTCAAGTCAAGCATTGGAGAAAAGTTAAATTAGGGTCTTCTATTTTAAAATAGGATTTTATCTCCTATTCCATATATTAAAAATACGTCAAGTATATTAAATTTTTCTTTAAAAAAACATAGAGTTGTAATTTTATACACCTGAGTATAATAGAATAGGAAATAACTTGAGTATAAATTGAAATAAAGGACACATGGTAAAAAATCTAATCTTAAATTAAGTAAAAACAATTGTTCTTGACACCAATTAATTCTATTTTCACGATCTTTATCTAGAATATTAATAATGTCAATAAACATATTTTTGAGGCGCCATAAGAAATCATTTCATGTTATATGTATAAATGTGTATTATATATATGTGTATATGTGTGTGTATGCGTGTGTGTGGTGTTGGTGGAAATTAAGTGTAAACTTCAAAGTCACGGCAAAGGGGAAAAATGAAAAATAGAGCGGTGGCGGAGGGAGTGCAGGTTGCGTGAAGCAAACACACACATATGTAATCACAGTCACACACAGTATAGTATAGTATACTAACACCCAAATTCCTTCATTCAACATTTCAACCGCCGGAGATGGCCACTGCGTGCTTACGTGTTTCAACTCTCTCTCCCTCTCTCTGCATCTATGTATGAGTGTGAGGGAGAGGGAGCTGACACGTGCGAAGTCCCACGTGGTACAAACATCCCATCTTATAATATGAATTATTACTATATCAGTGACTAAAATCCCTCCCCACTCCTTTCTATTGTCATTTCCATCAGTCAGTCAATACTCCATATCACACACACACACACACACACACACACAGAGTGAGGCTAGCCAGAGCAGCGCTGCCTATACTGCAAACCCTACCTAGCCCTTCTCTCTCTCTCTCTCTCTTCTTTTTTTTTTTTTTACATTTATTTTGTTATTTTACAAGTATAATAATCAGTATTTTGTTTATTACAAGTCCGGTGATGACAGTGGAAAGACAGCCTTTTTCTTTCCCACGGTTTGTTTGAAATGATGGACAAGTTGTTTTGGCAGAAGATATGAATTGAGTGTGATTAAACCAATGATAGTAACTCCTTTTGTCCAGTAATGATTGAAGGGTTTTCTGGTTAATTTCATGAATTAATTTAATTAATTAATTAATTAATTAAAGGCTCATCACACTTTGTTCCACAAGTACGTTTCGTATATATTTAAATCATGAACAAAATGAGTTTATATTCAATTTTAAATATGAAAACTTAATCACTATATGTTGACTCTATAAATTAGTAAATGTGCATAATCACACATTGATGATACATGTTCATTTTTTAATATATATATTCAAATATATTTTATGATATGAAAATTTTAATTTTATGACATCTTATCCTACTGGTTTCATCTAATGAAAGATATTTTCATTATAAAAAGACATTTCAATGAATGTAAAACTAAATTATCAACACCTTATGAAATCACTTTTTCTTTTTTTTCTTTTTTTAATTATATGTGATATATACTTCTTCCTTCATTCTCTTTTTCTAATTTTCGATTGGAGGAAAATGGAAGAAATAAATGCAGCAGTATGGTTCAGTCTAAGTAGTCGTCAGTCAAGCCCACCATGAACAAACTCGGAGATCGATGTTGGAATTTTGTGGACTGCATTTAAATCAAAACACACGTGGGTTAGGCCCACATCTCACTTTAATTTGCCTGAATATTTTTATTCTCATTACTTTAAACTTTGGGATTACTACATGCATATGATTAAGTGAGAGATTATTTCAAAGAAACATTTAAAACGAATAAGCTAAAAGATTAAACGAACTTGATTTTAAATACATATGATCCTCACATCTTCATATTATCCTTTTTCTCTTTTGGAATATATAAGAAGTGTTGACACAAGAGGCTTTTTTTTTTTTTTTGGTATAATTTCTATGGTAAGAATTATCACAACAAAAAATCTAGGGATACACTACCAAAAAAATTGCTAAGGAATTAATATTGTAATTGGGTTACAAATTAACTACAAATTTTTTGTTAAAAGTATAAAATTTTAAAATTAAAAAAAATATATTAGTTAAAATTAATTTAGTAACTAAAATTTAGTTACTAGAGTATCTGCTTCAAAATTATAATTTTTTTTAATTTGAAAATTTACATTTCCTATGAAAACATTGTAGCCTACTACGAAATTAATTCTGCATAGCAAATGCCTAAACTTTTTTATAGTGCATAATACACGAAAAAATTTCATATCACTGAAAACTATATCAAACAGTGAAGTGAATATGAAGCAATACGCTCAATTCAACATACAGAGCATCCCACGTTTCTCAGTATCTCAAAATTTTCGACTCTTTAAGGGTAAAACAACACCAGATATCATCGAAACAAACAAGTTACATGAATTATATGAATGATGGCATATCAAATGATTCAAGTTAATGTATTTTATGTTAGAGAAGGAGAAAAAATTGTTAATTCATACATCACTAGAAGATTATACTATTTGGGGTTTGTAA
>JACFYI010001280.1:448889-466097 GCA_014898755.1 Handroanthus guayacan
CTGTTATCCTCTTCGAGGCAGTGCATGCTGTGGCATTTCATGCTCACAAGATAAATACCGATTCAGCACTACGTCCAAAGCTGCAAGAACTTGGGTCAATGACACAAATGCAGGATCCTCCTCTACTTCGCCTTGAGAATGAATCTTACCAGATTTGCCTCACATTTCTACAGAATCTTGTACTTGACAGGCCTCCTAGTTATGAAGAGTCGGAAGTGGAGTCTTACCTTGTCAACCTCTGTCACGAGGTGTTGCAATTCTACATTGAAGTTGCATCCTCGGGACAGATGCCCGATTCATCTGTGGACAGGCGGTCCCACTGGCTGATACCACTAGGCTCTGGGAGACGGAGGGAATTGGGTGCACGAGCACCGCTTATTGTTGCAACTCTACAGGCAATAAGTAGCTTAGGAGATTCTTCATTTGAGAAGAACTTGTCTTCCTTCTTTCCATTGGTCGCGAGCTTGATAAGTTGTGAGCATGGTTCAAACGAGGTCCAAATAGCCCTAAGCGATATGCTTAGCTCATCAGTGGGTCCAGTTTTGCTGCGATCATGTTGATCTTCGACCATCACAATCTTTGAGATGTAAGATATTTTATATTTTTCTAATTTTTCTTTACAATAATTGTTTTGCAGGTATAGGTTTACAGTGTATGAGAAGTTGGTAATGAATGATATTCAATGCCCGGTGCTTTAGAGAAACCTGTAGTAGTTTACTTCGGGTTTCTCATTTAGAAATGACCAGAATGTCAGAAGCTGCATTGTTGTATGTTTTAAATGTGCTTCTCAATTTTAATACATCAGTTTTGTACAAGAAAGAAGAAGTTGCTTCTGGAATATACCTAGTGTTGCTATTATTTCGTTAATTCAGCTTCTCCTCGCAGGCTTAGGATAATTGTCTGAACGCCACCTAAAATTTGGTGTAGTTGCAAAAATACTTTCCATAGTGTAGGAAATAACAACAATTCTTATTAGTTCAGCTAAGGGAAAATTTAATTAAGCTTGTATAATGTTACAAATATACTTCTTGAAATTTGATATATCAATCGAAGTATTATAGGTAGATGTTGTGCAAATTGCAAATTAATATATTGATTAATACATCACAAGTAAATCTCCCATTTAGGGGTGTGCTGGAGGTGTTGCACATGCTTTGCTAGGTTTTCAATAAGTCGAAATAATGTAAGGATGTTTTGAGGAATGATTCCATAATTAAGTTAAACTTTCAAGTGTGTTGCGATAATTATCCATCTTAATCATCCTCTATTCTTTTAAAACATGGCCACTTTCCTTTTAACTTGATCTTCAAATTCTCTTCCGACTTCAAATATTTGGAGACTTCCAATAGTTGTCGTCAACTTAGTTTCTAATTTTATTTTATTTTTTTCTTTTGTCAACTTAGTTTCTAATTTTATCTTTTTATTCCCTTTCATAGTGTGAAAATTATTATGATACGTACAAAAATTTAAATTATTGGAACCTGGACTGAGTTTCAGAGAAATTGCCATTGTATACAAGGACTAGGATTGCCGTCTGGAATAGTTAAAAACGTAGAATTAAGACCAATATTTTGCTGACAAAATTTGGACAAGGTGTTATCTCCTTAAATTGGGGAAATCCCAACACTAAAATACTCCAAAGCAACAAAACACAAAGCTAAATGACAATAAACTGCCGGCAGTCTCGCTAGAGTTTCCTAGAATGCATAACCGAACACATAGTTTATGTAATTTCATTGTGTTAAGGGAAGCCTCTTCCAGCGGATTATTTTTCCCATTTCAATTTAACCGTTTTGGGTACCCCTAATTTCCATATCAAAGGAGAAGAAAAATATATTTCAACCTAAAATTTAAGAATACACCATTGACTCGGCTGTTATAATTGACTTTAAAACGAATATGAGATCTCGACTTTGTCCTATGATTAAGTATCTATATATAGATATTTCATGATCTCTGTGATTTTATACAGGTCACGCCCGACTCACGACTAATGTGTATTAGCAATTTATGGACTGTTGATGGTCATAAAAAATTTGTAAATACCTCAAATCAAATTACAAAAAGTTTCTGACTAAATATGACTTAAGTTTCGTCTTTTGCTGGAATCCTCAATCCCAATCCCTTCTATAATTTTAAGTTTGACTTCACATTTACCCGATAAAATTTTACTTACTCGACCTATTGGGTCAAATATATCGATCCTGATTCAATTAGTTCGTCTATCCCAAATCAACTTTGTTTTTCTTAAATTTTAGGTTGAAATATGATTTTCTTTTCCCCAGGCATTATCATGTTAGGTACCTTGGTGGGCCGCACTCTGTCATTAAGAGGTACGACACTCGACCCTAGACTTACTGCTCATGCCTTAAACCATATTTTCTTGCCCTCTTTCTCACTCAGTTTCCTATGAAGTACGAATGACATCTTACCTAGCATACATAAAAATCAGACTACTAAATATTTCTATGTGAAATAAATAAGACTAATTTTTGTCTGTAGGACCTCTGTAACATTATTACCAAAGTTTGTCAAAAGTGCAAGCTCCACAGTCAAAACCATCACATGTTTACCCACAAGTAGTAATTTTGGTCCAAAAAGCATTAATCATTTCCTTTTCTTCTTCTTTTGTCCTTAATAATAACAATAACAAGGGATAATTATCTCAACTTCCTATGAGATTTGGCATAATTATTAAAATATCTCTGAGATTTCTATACCCTCTTATTGTTAATTTAGTTGATCGATGATTATTATTACACTTTTCGAAAATTTTGAAACAGTACAAGTAGATTCCCAGAATAAGAGAGTGTAATTGTAATTGTACGTGAACTCAAGGGATGTATTTACAAGTATGTGCCAGAAAAACTAATGGTGGGTGCAATGATTATTATCTACACTTGAGGGGGCATTTTGATAATTATGTTAAATCTCGGGAATGTTGAGGTAATTATCCCTAATAATAATTTATTCCACTCCCATTTCTTGACAATATCATCAATTCCACCTACTTCTCCACTCACTTTTCACCACCATGTCAGCTTCTATAAAACTTTGCTTGAGATCACAATTCAAGCGAGCAAGAAAAGTTCTTGAAAAGCTGAACTTATCGAAAAAGTTCAGAAGCTGGAAGAGAAGTACTCAAAACCGGGCATCACTAGCTTCTGACTTAAGCTGGTTATTAACCTCATCTTACTCGGCCATGGAAGTTTCAACACAATTAAGACAAGTTTTCAAACTCATCGACACGAATGGCGACGGGAAGTTAGCCCCTTTAGAGCTTAAACAAGTTCTGATAAGCCTCGGCCATGAAAAAGCAGAAGCTGCTAAAGAAGCTGAAGAGATGGTGAGGGAAATGGACTTTGATGGAGATGGATTTGTTGACTTAGATGAGTTCTTGAGTGTAATGGGGAGTGATTCTGCAAATGGGATTTTTAGGGATAATGAGATTATTGAAGCTTTTAGAGTATTTGATTATGATAATAATGGATTGATTTCAGCTAAGGAGTTGAAAACGGTTCTTGAGAGGGTTGGGTGTGGAAAGTGCAGTCTTAGAGAGTGTAAGAAGATGATTAAAGGGGTTGATAGAAATGGTGATGGATTTGTGGATTTTGAGGAGTTTAAGGTTATGATGAGTGATGGATATTGAGGTTTGATCCGAGGTGGTTTGAATTTGCATGGAATTCATGTGTTTATATTTAGTTTTTGTTTTTGGGTTATTGCAAAGATTTTTCACTTGGGAGTATATTTATGTTTATCATTAATTTTTGTTGGTAGCTTTTTTGTGTTTTGTATGTTAGGTATGGTTGTAAGGGGTGTCTTAGAGTTAAAAATCTGTTTCAAGTGAATTTATTAGAATATATTATTACCAAGATTGAGAAAGTGTAGAATTAAAAATTTTAGTTTTGATATTTGAATTTATCGCCAGACATGTAAGGTGTAATGAAATTGAGATATTATCTCACTAAGATTTGTAGTGAGAGGTTGTCTTGAGTAAGTGATCAGATATGAGAGAACTATTCCAAGATTCTGGACTTTTTCGATATTTAATTGCTGGCATCATGGTAATAGATGGCATTTCTTGTTTATTTTACAGTGCAGTGCAGAATAAAAATTTTAAGAAGATAACAAAAATATGCAACATGTGAACTTGCAAAATGGTACATGAGACTCTTACACTTCCGAAGGAGAGTCTTGGACTTTCTCTATCATTGTACCTTGTGACATAATTGATGGAAGCATGTGCCAAGTGCAATTTTAACGTTTTCCCTTAGAATGACTATGAAACCATCTCGAAATTCCATGTAGAAATCTAGTTAAGAAGCTTTTGGGCTGCTTGGTCCATATCATCCCCAAGTTTTAGGCCTCCAGCCAATTTCTTAACCCATTATCACTCCCAAGTTTTGGGTACAGCCTATTCTGGGCCCATCATTGCCATGTTTTGGGCAGTGTAGACTACATCATGGCCAATTCGTTAAAAAACAAAAGGACGATCCTGGCCCAATCTTCATTCTTTATAATGCAAAGTTTTAAACTCGGACCATTTATATTGATTGGACAATTAATCAGATCAAGAGCCACAAATTTAATTATCGGACCAACCTCAAGTGATAACCGATGACATTATAGTTATGTAGTCGATAATAATTAGTGAATAAAAATGTAACTTTAAGTAATAAAATGAAAATAACAGCACATAAGCAACTTACGTTTCGTTATATTCATTTTAAATTTTTTAACAAAAAGAAAGACAAAAAGATTATAATTGCATTCTAAAGAATTTGGTACTTGTATTGCATACTTGATGCATGTACATAAAATAATTAATATAGATTTCATATATCTATATATATATGTTAAAATATAATACAGACTTGATTTGTGTGTATTTAATAATTAGAATATCATCAATATATTTAGAATAAATAATGACTTTTGTTATATTATGAGTGGGTATTAAAGCAAATTAATATTAAAAGGTATTTTAGGTATGGCACAAAAAAAATACCATCAAAATAACTACAAAATTAGAGTACCTGATCAAGTATCTAACTCTCATTTAGCAACATAAACATTATATATATATATATATATATATCCAACAACTACTAATTCATCTGCTAAGATATTCCATAAAAGTCGAAAACTAAGTGATAAGGGCTTTGTAAAATCTTCTAAGATGTAAACGGATAAAAGGATTAGGGTTGGTTGAATATATTTCCCGAAATAATTTAATCCCTTTTTGATAAGACTTGCATAGATATATGGCACTAATGTGAGTAAAGCCAAATTAAGCAATGGTAGTACTTATATCATTCGTGGGTGCGGCTAACTCTGATAAATTAAATTAAATTCAACCCTAAAAGCTTGTAAAATTAAGTATTGGAATTTTAGAGTCTTATCTGGGTTAGAACAGTGGGCTTAGAGACACTGTTAAAACAATATCTGCCCATCCTGGGAGGCCCATTTACTGCAGTAGTACTCATTTTTCTCTCAATGGAATGCGTTAGGTCTTGCTGTATCCGAAAATCACAGGCAATCATTTTAACTTCAAATTAAGTATATAATATTAAATAATCGAGCTATATAATTTAAAGTATTTATTTATATATATTTATTAGTTCAAGATTCTCATGCTTTAAATTATATAGCTCGATTATTTAATATTATATACGTAATTTCGTAATTATCTATATTTTTCTAATAAGGTGTGAGTTCCTATTTGGTACATCTATTTTCATGTATACTTCTTCAAATATTTTTAATTTTAATTTATTTTTAATAACTACCCACAACCCACTAATTTTACATTTATGTTATGTAATTAATTAATTAATTAAATATTTTAATCACTAAATACACACAGTACATATGATATTTTAATTATAAATTATATTCTATTTATTTTATGCACATATCAAGTGTATCCTATACCTTAATATATAGGTTAACTTCTAAGATAAAATAAGGTAGCGAGACTCAATCTAGGAGACATCAAAGATGATCAAAAACCTTTTTTCAGTTTTTTCTTTAGCCATTTACTTTGATCATCTTCAATTGATGGGCATTTGTCTTAATACAAGAACTCAAGAAGAATCACTTAATAATAATAATAATAATAAAGTAATAACAAAATATCAACTGAGCAAATCAGAGTCATCACTAATGATATATATTAAGTTATACAAATTTTTACTTTGTGACAATAATAATTCTTATTAATGACACATATACGGTAAAACTTAAATAACAACATAATATTTTTACACATAGATCATTTGTTTAATTTTATATACTTATTATACACGTATAACTAATTATATATCTACGTTGTGTAATTATTATATTTATAAAAATATTATTATATATAACAAAATAAAACAAAAAATATATAATCACTAACGACTTTGATACTATATATCATATAAGTAACTTCATATCTTACTTCTAACATGCTTTTTTCTTACAATAAATCTACAAAGATTTTTTGTTGTTTGCTTTCTCCTACAACGCCACCAATTATGATCACTAATGGATTTTGTTTGAGATTTTTTTAAATAAACAAACATCATTATATTCACTTTTATGATAAGTATCTCAAACCTTTTCCCAAACTTCCTCTTACATATTTCTTTATAAAAATCAAGATTAAAGTACAAATCCGGCATGAGAATCAGAGTTTCCTGTTTTAATCAATTATTATTACAAGACACATATAAGTCGTTTTCTCAGCTTATGTCGGGACAAACCCTAAATCCTAATTACCCTCTTTTTCTTCTTTAATTAATTACCTTTTTTAATAATTTCACAAAATTAATTAACGTCTATCAACGTACGGAATGTAATAATCCCTATTTAATTATATATCACCACATCATTATTATAAGTAATTGAACCTTAATTTTTACTCTTAATAGTATTTAATCATGTTCTTCGCAATCATATTGCTTTCTTTTGTCTAATTAAACTATATAATGTTTGCAATTATTTAAAGAGACCTATCATTTGTCATGCCCCTTCAAACACACTACTTTACAAGACATAAAGATTTCTACATGTTGACAACTTTAAGAATGTTTTGATCAAAGCTTGAATTAATTAATATATATAAATAAATACTTTGTGTTATGAGTACAGATCAAACTTCATATTTTTATCTAACCTATGTTGGAAAAGTTTAATTAACCAGTTTGAGTATTGAAAATTATATCCAGACATCAAAGTGCTTTTCATTATATATATTAATATGTTTTATATTATATATTACATTAATTATTCTGAAAACCTCGTCTGAAAATTTAATTAAATCCCAGTTCGTGTAATTAATTCCTGATCCTAAAAGAAGTTTCGAATTCTTAAGTTAGGTAACCACAGAAATTATAAGCTCATCCATATAGGTGGGAATCTTGCTTTATTTTGTAACTCAAATATATTATTAATGTATATTATCTGATTCGAATTTATGATTAATTATATAGTATCAAGCTATGTGGAGATGTTTAACTTATTGATTTGGCATAAACTGTGAGTGGACATGTACGAACTTCAAAAAAGGTAGCTATAAATTAAAGAGAACTTTATAAAATCTTTTGACACAAAATTATATATAGTTGATTCGAAAAAAATAAAAATAAAAAATAGAAAATAGGTGTTCTTCTCTTGTCTACATTTGTACAACGAAAAAAAAAATTATAACTATATAATATAAACATTATAACTATGTAATATATATAAGCTATCACACTCACACACGCGCATATATATACATATATATGTATATATACTTTGAGGATATTAATGGCTCTTTTTTAATAAGAGTTACTAACTAATTAAATGATCAATCCAATCTAAACAAAAATGTGAGGTTTTTACAAATCATCACCTTTTTCTTTCTCTTACACACACACACACACACACACATAATATAAATTTCTTTTCTCTTGATCTATTGTGTATATCTCTTCAATTTTGTTCTCTCTAATCCTTTTAAACGTTTATTTTATATAATAAGTTCAAATAAATATATTTAAATAAATGAGATAACATATTATCATATACATAAAATAATAATAATAATAATAATATATTGTATTACTAATTTTAGAATTTAAACCCATAAGCACAAGGCCACTGGCGCCATGTGTTCAACCTTTCAACATACCTCTTTCTTTCCCCTTTTCTTTTAGGCTTTTTTTTTTTTTTTTTTTTTTTTTTTTTTTTTTTTTTTTTTTTTTTTTTTTGGGTGGGTGGGAGGTGGTGGTTGGGATGGTAAGAATATGAAATAACGATGAAACCCCACACATCTCTTATAAGAACGGAAAACAATATTACTTCATCCAAAAGATGGCCGCTTAACACAGTTAACATTATTTATTAAAGAATTATGAACCGTCAAATTATCATATTCATTTCAGAATCACGAATCATTAAATTGTAGCATACAATTTAAACAAAAACTCTCTTAAACATGAATTATCAATAATGCATAGTGGAGTATGGAATATTACTAGAGTTGTACACAAACCCTAAAACAGCCAAAAGTTGAAGAAAGAACAAAGCGTTGACATAATGCAAAAACTACACGCCATTAATTAACCTCTGGAGATGAGAAAGAGCTGTGACTTGTCAACTTATGAGCAGTTGAGATCAATTACCAAAACGATTCCAATCCCATCACGTGCTTACCTCATTTTTGGTCGGCTTGTTCTTTAGCCCCTAAAATATAGCAATTTGCATTAATTAATCCCAACTTCAAACCCTAACCGCAAATTGGTCTTTCGTGGAAAACGGTAAGAAATGCCACCCAGTGCCGGTTCTACCTGGACCTGTTTATGCAGCTGACCGTTGGATTTAAAGGGATGATGATAAAATGCGTAGGTTAGGATTATATGGGTTCGGGATTAGTTATGTAAAGTTGGGTGTATGAGCACGACTGGTAGGAGGAAATTTCCCGAGAACATGCAGTAATGTGATAGATTCCACGACTTTATGTGCACATCACATGAAAGTAATAGTGTTGTTTCAAGTGGTCCATATTCGTAATTAGTGTAGATTAGCTTGCTTAAGGGAGTTGTTTATTCGGGGGAGGTTGGAATCCATTAGATTAATTAATTGTTAAAGACTTGATTAAGATAAGCATTACAATTAAGCTTGTCGCACAAGGTCCAAAGTTTACCTGATTAAATATTAATAAACTTTCTTTTCCCACAATCTTTTCTCGATGTGTTGCAATTAGTCAAGGACCCCCATATCAAAGTTTTCACAAAATTTTCAAATTATCTACAAATATAATTAACCTTTGAAAGGAATTTATTTAGGTGTTATGTTCAAATATTGTTGAGAAAACATGTTGCATGAAAATATTTAGTAGTTGATAATCCCCATCTCTCAATAAATATGCAAACGTTAATCACCACCAAAAAACTAGGCATCCGCTTCAAAAGAATTGATGAAGTTAATTTCGTAACTAGGGCTATAAATTAGCAACATATTACCCGGAGCAAATGTTAGTTTTTATTATTTGCTATGATCAATTTTGTAACTAAAATTGGCTATAGATATATCTACTAAGGATTTAGCTACGAATTAACCGTAGCAAAATCTGTAGTAGAGAGTATCGGTACTAAATCTTGTTTAGCAACATAAACATTATATATGTCCAACAACTATTAATTCATCTGCTAAGATTTTCCATAAAAGCCAAAAACTAAGTGATAAGGGTTTTGTAAAAGCTTCTAAGATGTAAATGGGTAAAAGGATTAGGGTTGGTTGAATATATTTCCCGAAATAATTTAATTCTTTTTTTATAAGACCTGTGTAGAAATATGCCACTGATGTGAGTAAGGCCAAAGCAACGGTAGTATTTATACCATTGGTAGGTGCGGCTAACTCTGATAAATTAAATTCAACCCTAAAAGCTTGAAAAATTAAGTGGAACCTAAAAGGTGTATAAATAATTAACCTCAATATGACGAGCCATTAATACAAAATAAATATAAGATGAATATACAAACACATTAAATCTATTGATCATCATCAGTTGACCAATATATATACAATCATTGAGCTCAATATAGTATATATTATTTTGCTATTATGAGATAGTTTGTAATGAATTAACTAATAATAGACCAAAATTCAATTTATAGACAGGTAACAAAGGAATTAATGGTCATGAATTACATGAATATTGTCGCATCATTAAAAATGATATACCATCTATCATATAATGATCATTATTACTTAATTTGCATAAGATTAAACTACCATTAATTATTTTTCTAGTACACGAAATAATTGGGAAGATAAAGAACAAAATATTCCATCATATGATGATCATTAGTTTGTATAAGATAAAATTACCATTAATCATCTTTCTAGTACAGTCAAAAGACAAACAACAAACTAAACTAGCTAGTAATTATTATTATTAATTCAACTCTACTAGGTCATTAGAGGGACGTTCTTTAATTAATTGTCCACTATCAATTGCAGGGAAATAAAGATATTTTTATTGAGTGATAAGGTGATCATCCTATCTATCATATCCCCTTATAATATTTATTTTCTCTTTACGTTCTTTCTTTTTCTTTCTATTTTTTTTTTTAAATTTATTTTGCAGTGCATCAATCAAGTGTATCAAATTTTGTACTAAATAAAGGGAAAGTCAATTCCCAAAGTGCCACGGTGAATATGCCTAAAGAGTTAGTGCATATTTATTTTTTACTATGGCATATTAATTCACGACTACTAGCAATTAATTCTAACTCCATCCTATAGTTCTGATTTCTCGCATTGTTTTTTAGTATTAAAAATTGCGAATGACCATCAAATTATTATTTTGGTGACATATAATGGATAATTAATGAAGAACGAAATTTATACCTACATATAAAACACAAGACCTCTCTTGTCGTGTTTGCATCTATATTCCTAAAACACCTTCATTACATTTCATAATTGTAATCCAATTATCCTTCTTTTTCATCCTAATCGATATAGCACTATATAAATATCATAGTTTAAAAGTAATTTTCATCACAACGGGCACTCAACTACAGAAAATAGCTTTAGTGTGAGTAGTACTGTTTAATTTTTGTTACATTGTATAAAGTAACTACACTGCTCATGTGACTTAATTTTCATCAATCCATATCAAAACATTATTATATACAAAACAAGTTATATAGACAAAGAGAAAAAGAATTGATTGGAGGGTCAATTTAGGGAAAGCCGGGTGATGTAGACTTGAGAAAGAGATTGAAAGCGGCCAATCATTTGAAGAACAATTGCAAACATGTACCACTAAGAAAAGATATGGAAACAATATTGAGAGAAGGGTGAACTTGTAATCTTATTGGAGATGCCGGGTGGGGTTGACCGCCCGCCCCGAATGAAAACGACGTTTTGTTGTTATTATCCAATAACAACGATGAATGAAAGTCACATGAAGAAGAGAAGAAAGCGGGCCGGTGGTTTCGGGTAGGGCCCGCTATTATTAATTCTCAATTTTTTATTATCTCATTTATCCAATCACCAACCTTTATTTATTTTCTTATTTTTTTAATTTTAAGCTGTTTGGACTTTGGAGTTCATGTGAGAAAATTGGTTGGTCGTGTTAGTATATGCGACCAAATATAGTTGTCTTCCTAACAAACATAGGTTTGTGGTGCAAGTCAAGTTCCAAAACGTGGTCATGTTTGGATTGCTATTAATAATTAATTGGATATTTAGAGCAACAATAATGCTGATTGCTTCGTCTGATCATTGGTAATTAGAGATGATGTGGGGAGTTTTATTTTAGTCCTAAGACGTGGATAATTCAACGCAAATAAAATTTAATTGTCTTCATTAGAAATTTAATTTATATTTTGATCTAAATAAAGTCTGATGCCACAATTTTTTGAAAATCGCGAGTTAGTCGGTATGGGTATTATTGCTTGAAATCATGTGGGAAGTTGTGTTGGTTGGTTGTCTAAGTTGATTGAAGTACCATTAGGCCCGAAATTGGCTGAAGTTTTCGTAGCTAAGGTGAATTGTGAATTGTGCATGAGTTGCTCTTGGTCCTCCGTTATTTAAAAAAAAAGAAAAAAAGAAAAAAAAAGGAATTATAAAACGGGTGTAGCACATTGTAAGAGTTCAATAACCTGAACTTTGGAATTGAACGAGTTAGTTTCAAGAGAATTCTAACAAATTAAATTTGGAATATGATCAATAGAGTCAAAATCCAATGCGTTACGATTCCTAGGTTGGTTGGAGCAGTCAGGCAAAAGAGAGGGGTGCTGGTGGATGTGGACGGAATCACTGTCTTTCTCCGTGTCAGCCAAACCCATGCGTGTTCTCATTCACGCCCATTCCGTCCGGTTTCTCATTTCAATGACATCCTTTGACTTGGGTTAGGGTTTCTAATTATTTTAGAACAGTAGTTCATTTTTTATTTTAAATATATATTAAGTATATTAAATATTCTCTTATAAAAATATAAAATTGTGGATATCATGCTTATCTTAAATACATGTCAAGTATATTAAATATTTTCTTTTAAATATGCAAGACTGTGAATGTTATGCACTTGGCATATATTCGCGCAATGAAATAGGAGATGAAATACGAACTAGAATAAAGGATCCAAAGTGCTTTCACCCCGATTTAATCTTGTCACACATTTAATCCACCAAACCAAATTAATCTAAAAGTATTTGAAATAGGGCACGACCCATGCACAAATTTCTTTCGATACGAAAAGAATATTAGTGCAAAACCATCTTTTTAGGTCAATGAAGTTTTTAATCATATCCATGTCAACATGCTAATTTAATATTGTTGGCGAAGCTCAATTTTATGCTAATTGTAACGTTTAGCTTAGTGATTCATTATAAAATTTCAAACTTCTATGTTCAAATTTGAGTTGTACTCATTTATTCAACGATGCCATTCATGTCTAATAATTTGTGTGAGGTTTTCATCTCATAATCTTCGTTATAATTTTTTAGTTATTGATTATTCGTTATATATACTAACCCTAATGTCATTTCCAATATATTAAAAGGGAGTTTGGTTAAATATGTTTTTAAATATTTAAAGTTACTATATCCTAATAAGATGTTAATACCTTATTTTTGTTGAAATAATAATTTGGACAAAATAAAAGAGCTTTGAAATGTTAATAAGACTATAATTTTGTATTTAATATTCTTTAAGATTTTGAAAATAAATTAAAATTTCTTTACTTCTTTGAAAGAGCTTAAAAAATTCCGTGTATAAGTTATTTTCAAGGGAAAAAAAATTAAATACTTCATAACATCTTATAAATCTCCAAACATATTATAACATATTTAAAATTTATAACTGGTCTTCTTTACAAATCTGTTTTAATTAAAAGATTATATTATTTCTGAAAAAAATTCGAGGTCTTGCCACATAATATCCATGCCCATAGATCCTTCATTCCTTTCTCACGCACAGCGGGACGTACGAAATCCGCATTTCAATGAAAAGCAGAGAACAAAATCCCATCTTACACAGCAATATTTCCGGCAGCAGAATATTCCGTCGATACGGACTTTCATTGGAAAAGACGCGGAGGTGGCAAGGGCAATGGCCAATGCGGAATGAGTTATCCCCTGCACGCACGTGCACACGAGTTCCACGATTGCTATCAGCCGTAGACGGATATAATTGAAAAGAGAAAAATACTCTAAGCATTTATTTGGTTTGGAAAATTTGACAACCTTTTCATCCATTGTTTTTGACATGTACTTTGTTCGTATTTTGGTCTTTTCTTGTCTTAAGACATGAAATATGTCGACTAAGAAGACATATTAAAGGACAAAACAAGTTAAGGATCAATGCCTTGGACCCACTTCTCACCCCAAAAGAGAGACTATTTCCAAGAGGCAGTTTATTGACGAAATGCCACTACATATATATGGTATGGATGGTGTTAAATGTGGGTCAATTTCTATTAAAACTCAGGTTATTTTGAATAATTTTGTCCCTAATCTCACATAATTAACTACTCCAATATTACTCATAATTCTCTCCTCCTTTAATCTCCTTAGACGCAAACATTCGAGACATCCAAAAAATATGTTACTGTGGATATATGTTGTCCAAAATATTACTCGAATTCAGTATTCTAATATGACGTTTTAGCTTATTTTATGTGTAAAAATTATATTCTTAGGATATATATATATATACACACGACTGATCATATTCATTATATAGATATGTAGTGCAATGAAATAGAGAATAAAAATCGATTGAAAATTTGAAATGCATTAATCTCCATTGATCAGTCCTTTTTCGACAAATTAATCACTATTCATATTTTATATTTCAGCAAATAATATATTTACTAAAAGTACGTTAAATGTATGTGATTTACAATCAATTATTTATTTATGATAAAACGTTAATAAAAATAAAGTATCTATCCAACAAAATTCCTAATTTTCTCCTAGGATGATTTCTAAAACTTCTACTAAGACACTTGATAATTAGGAACGACAAAAACCCACATGATCATTACATCAAGATTTTTACTCGCATAGCTTCACACTAATTAGATTTCAATATCATGATAGTTATATGAAGATAATGACCCTAATTAGAAATTTAATTTTGGGTCCATAATCAGATGATATTGCCTCAAAATTGAGATCCATGTAACTGGCATGATCTTACATAGGAATTCTTGTCTGAAATGCCTTAAACCAGGATTCAGCTTGCACGATGATGATCATCACTACTTACTTTCCACAACTTTTGACCTCTCTTCCAAAGAACTTAGAATCTTTGGTAGTGCTTGGAGTAATATATATATATATATATATATATATGATATTGGAGTCCGGACCTAGCTAGACCCTAAAGTCTCCTATCACCCTCAAAGTTCACTCAGCTCATGTTCAAACACCTCTTTAGTACATCAAATATTAAAATTATTAAAATAAAATTTGGCTTGTTCCCCTTAAGTTGAAGGTAGCGCTATACTGCGACTATAATATGGAATTTTTAATTTAAAATAAAAGCAAAAATTGTTATATAATATATAATAGATAGTTAAGAGAACATCATATATTCTTCAATTCACATTAAGATTACGAGTTCTAATACAATACTTGTTTCATATGAATAAGTTATATTTATAATAATTCTTGGGATGTAATTTGATTGTTATTAAGGATATGAAAATGGACTTGTACGTGCTTTAAACAATAGTTATGATCTCACAACATATACAGTCAATATCGAGAAAGATTATTATATTGATATATTGTCCCCATTTTTTTAATAAAAATTGGCAATACTCATTATCTAGTGTTACCCTACATTAGAAAATTCGCAGAATTTGAGAAGAATCTTCTCTTATTCATTGGCATACTCATTAGAAAAGTATTTTCAAAACAATATTTCAATATGATCATATTTAAAACACATAAAAAAAATAATAATCTTGACTACTACTCCATAAAACACCTTTTCCAAGTGGACCATTATGTAAGTTTACACTGTATATCAACAAATTCATTTCTAAATTGTAACAACCCACTACCATAAAATTGGTTTTTGTGTTTACTAAACACTACCTGAATACGGCTGCTTGCATTTATTAGAGAGAGAGAGAGAGAGAGAGAGAGAGAGAGGCCCTTTAGACACGGTCTGACCCAAGACATTGTTTTTTGTGGGTCTTTGGGGTCTATTTCCAATTTCCCATGACCCACATGTGCTCCCCCCTCATCTCTCTCTTGTCCTCATCCATGTTAAACACACACACGCATATGTACATGATTATATATATATATGTCCAGTTTTTATTTCTCCTTGTTGTCTGCATTAAAGCACAAAACGCCACCGTTTGGGCCACTCCTCATCCCCACTAGTTCCACTCAAATTCAGGGAATTGAAACGAAACAATTTGTAACGCCTCCCCGATTCACGGTCAAACTTGTATATGAACATGATCAATAATTGTATTGTTTTGTCTTATGTATATCAAGATTTTCAAAGGCGCCCCCACTAATTAATTTATCTGTTCCTTAATTTAGTCTTGGAGGTAACTACCTAATTCAAGTCAATAATTAATTCATCTATATATATATATATACATGTTTTAGTTAATGATCAAGAATAAAGCTTAATCTACATATCTTTCTTGAATTTGATGTACAAAGTGAGAATCAAGAAACAAGAACTAAACAATTTTAAGTGAAATTAATTTGATGTTTGTTGATGCATATTGAGTTCTTAAAGTTATTTAATTTCCCTTCAAATCTTCAAGCATTGGACGATTCATTTGTAACTAGATGGAGAGAGAATACGTTGTGTGGAGAGAGAAATATAAAGGATGGAGAAGGGAGAAACAAATGAACCTAATATTAAGGTTGCACCATTGTTATCTAGTTGAATATGTGTGTATAACTGAATTGATAGATTTATACTGGATCTCACTCAAATTGCTCCATTAAAGAGGTTTTGATTTCAAATTCTTGTCCAAATAGGAGTTAACCTTACCAATTAGATAAGCACATAGAATTAGGTTTGGCTTCAAAATCTAGTTCAAATAGGAGTAAACCATACTGATCAGATGAGCACATAGAGCTAATTTTGTAGCTAAAAGCATTTACAGTCCAAGCACAACAATACAATTCGAGGTCACATTGAACTATTCATGTAACTAAAAACTTTTGTAGACACAACAGCAAAATTATTAAAGATGCACTGAGTTAATAGCTTGCCGTGCGAGCATTCCATTGAAGTTGACTATATCATAAGTGAGCTGTTATTTCACACTACTAGTAGTTTAACTTGACTATATATACACACATATATATATATATTCAAATAAATTATGGAAAACGTTTGATCTATTTGATTATAACCCAAATAAACAGTGCAAAATTTTCACAATTAATCAAAGGGGTTGATGAGTGATGACCTTTTTATATCACTTTGTAGAAATCTTACAATAGTTGAGTAAAAGGAGGTAAATTTAAGAGAAATATGAGAGAGAAATTAAAGGGTCCCATTTCCCACCGCCCATGCGGCCATGCGCACGCCCCCTACTACTAACCCTCTCCTCTCCCTCTCTATCTCTATCATCATCCCATGTATTGATCCAAACCTCAATTCCTCTCTATTGACCTAACCCTAACCCAAATATTACTTAGCCTCTACTAAAGCACCCAAACACAAAAAACATTC
>JACFYI010001280.1:466197-489102 GCA_014898755.1 Handroanthus guayacan
TGGTAATGCAGCGTATGAGCGGCTGCCTTTAGAGGATGAAGAGACGCCGCAGCCACCTGCGGCGGTGACGGGCAGCGGGCAGATGGGGTCGCCGGGAATTAATGTTGGGCAGCAACTGATGAGTGATCCTAATACGAATTTATTTCAAGGGATGCCTCCGCAAAATATGATGAATTCAGTGCAATTACCAGCGGAAGCTTACAATTGGAGACCTCCATTTTGATTAACGGAAAAGAGGAAAGCCTTGTGGTTAATTTTCTTGAAAGTTAATTAATCATTTTGCATTAATTAATCTACTTCTTTGTTAACTTCTTGTAAGAGTAGTTTTTTCTCTTTGTGGAGTTCATGCATGGTGTCATCTGGCTATAAAGTAATATTAGCTTGAGGCTTTAATTTGGATTGAAGAGGGATGGATGTACAAATTCATGAATTCTTTGTGGGTTTTTCATTTTATGAGAATAGCTTTAATTCTGCAGTTAAATAATTTCTGATCATATCCAAGAAGTAGTCTGAAATTTTACTTCAACTTTATGTTTTGATTAAATGATTTTTTGATTTTTTTTTTAATTATTTCACATGAATTTGTTGTTGCAGTTTGCGGTAACTTGTCTGACAATCATATTCATCACTTTCTGCTGAAGAAATAAGAGGGTTTGTTTCTAGGTGCCTGTTTGTTGGTGTTTAAATTTTCTATTTTGGTACCCACACATTAAATCTTTTTCGAATTTCTTACATAAAATAATCCACGTCAAACATACTTATACATATATATTCAAATTAGGTACCCTCAAAATCCAACTTCCTTTCCCGTTAATTTCCCTTTCCCTCATTATATATATATATATATATATATTAATTTTTATGGGCAGTGACAATAATTTGGAGTGCATGGAAATGGGGTTTATATACACAAAAAGAGACATGAATAAACAGAGAGGTATGGGCTTAACATTCTGGGTTGAATTCTAGTTTGTTTGACTGTATGTGTATATACGTATATTTAACATGGGTATTGGATATGTACACGTGCATTGCTCTGAACTGTGAACCTTTTCGAGGCAAAACTAAGCTCTTCACATCTTAATTAAATTGCATGCTCACCAACAAACGCCACGCCCTTACTATTACATGCACAAACACAGATAAAATTAAGTTTCTTCAATTCGAGCTTTAAACCTCTGTGTGTGTGTGTGTGTGTGTGTGTGAAAAAGGAACTACAGATCATGACTGAGGTAAGAAATTAATCAGTTTTATGTCTTGATTCAGGAATAATATGCATGGTTCACTGGATTAAGACGACAACTGATCTAACAGTGGTTCGCCTTTTCTTTTACATCACATGCACTGCAATATTTAAGTTTCTCTATTTCTTCTTTACCTTTTGGCCTAATCTATAATCACGGCTCTTTATGATAAAATTTTTTTAATTCGATAGGGATGTAAGTTGAGAGACTGATTGTATGTATAACTATAGATATACATACATATACATATATATTATAATCTGAACGTCAGTTCATAATCTTGAAGCTTTTCGATCTTCTTAATTCATATTATTGTTCTTCTTCAACATTGATAGGTTTTCTTGTTGAAAATTTCTGATTGGCAGTTGGCTACATGTGTGTGTGCGTGTGTGCACAACTTTAATTTCATATATGATATGGGCAACCATATTTTAACAAATCTCTAATATATGCTTTCTCTTAATTGTACCATATATTGCTGCATAGAGTACAGAATTGGATATATATATATATATATATGCATTTATAAATATGTGTATGTTTGTGAAGCATTGCTACTTGAAGCTTATAAACAGTTGCTTTCAAATAGTTTGAGGTTATTGCCATTATATGTACTACACATCATCTGATTACAATTGCTTCAGATTGTAATGAATTTACATGCATAATCGATCCAAAGTATCTTTCTTGTCATCTCTGATTATGAAATAACTTATTTGACTTCTTGAACTTTCTACAATAAAAGTGATATGGTGGGAAAGAAACTTAAATTATTTCGAGGGCTCAATATTTTTCCTTTCCGCCTCTTAGAACCTCTTATTTCGAAGGGTATGTGAAAATTTCGATACATACTACTAGAAAATCATTTTGAATTCTTTGTTTCAATTTGAGTTTCATCTTCCATTACATCCTACAGATGTTTGTCAAGTGTATAACATCATAATTCTAAACTTTTATAATTAATACACTAGCCATGTATTTAATAATAGAAGAGGAGATGAAGTGCCATTTTGGAATAGAAATCCTCACCGCTAAAAAATATATTTATTGTTTTCTTAAGTATGTAAATTAACTGATATGTGACAATATTGATTACTCCTTACTTTAATTATTTTGTTCTAGTGTGTGCCTTCTCCATGCCTGAAATTCAGATGAAGTGTAGTTTATGGGGTAACTAATTTACTTAAGAATATATATTCAAACTCCCAAAGAATAGAAGTGTCAAGGGAATACATGCATTGTCTATTCACTAGAGATCTGTCATTTCAATATATATCTCACCTCTTATTTCATGGAATAGAAAATTCCACATATTTCAATATTCCAATTCATTTTTCAACTCTCCTTCATTACCATCTACTTTACTGAATTCTCCGTTCCGGAAACTGATTTGCTGAAGCTTTAATATTCCCTTTACCACGACATACTTTCAATTAAAACGCGTTTCTTTGTCAAGATCCCTTTTTGAATTTTTATAGCAAGCAGTTTTAGTATTATTGTTTTCTAGTAAATACTGTAAACTTGTTAATCACGTTCAAGAATTTTTATTTAAAAAACTATGAAGCAATCAAATTTAATTAAGGGAGAAAAGTTAACAGTTTCTCTTGTTTTGATATGATAGGAAAGAAAAGTAACCGACTTTAGCATACTGGAATGTATGAAAAAGAAGGATGACTACCCGGCGACCTTAATTCATGGTTATCAGCAATGGACCATGGTATTTGATTTGTCATTGAATCATGGACAAATTACATGTCAAATATATATGACCCACAAATCTTAAATTTCTTCTATTACATCCACTGATTTATCCGTTTGGGATTTTGACATTAATTCTGGCGCACACAGAAGACATTAGGCATTTTCATTTGAAAAGAAAAATAACCATCAAAGATGTTAAACAGAACAAACGAATTTGACCTACGGAATGCAGTTCATGGTCAAATCCCGACCAAAGATCGTTCCCTGGTCCTTAAAGTGTTTTCCCTGGACGGCAGCTATATTCCCTGTCATATAGCGTGGAAGGAAAAGGAGAGTTTGAAGACAATTGTTTGTCTATGGATGTGCACATATGGATGGCAAATCCACCTTGCCCCACGGGTACCCATCCCGTCCCATCCCTCCCCACAGCAGTGGGTAGGTGCGGACTGCAGGGTGGGTGTGGGTTTATAATAAACCCGCTCTGTCCTGTTATATATACTAGTTAATGTGGCACATTCGATGTGTGTGCTTAATTTTCTAATTAGATAAAATTTAAAACATTTATTTATGTTCAATAGTATCAATTTTTCTTAAATTTTTAAATATTTGTATTTGAATTTATTATGTAAAATAATACAATTAAAAAACAAATTTGGAAAGAATAAAGTTGAAAACAAAAAATTACAATTGGAGAAAAGAAATAAAAGGAAAAAATTAAAAAAGCCAAGTAAAATAAAATACATTATTATTGAAAACTGCCTTGTAATTATCTTTTGAAAATAGGGTTAATTTTGTCAACTCATTTAAAAACATACCAAAATAACTATCTAAGGCCCTCATGCTTTATATATAGTATAGATATATAATAAAATATATATTGTAATTATAGTATAATATATAATAATTAAACATATTATAATTTTTAAAAAACACAAAAAAAACAAAAAAAAAAATCAACTAAAACACCCAAAAACATCACCAGCCCGCCCCCACCCCTTATGACCCACTATCTCTTCCTTTTTCAAATTTTTCAATTTTCACTCTCTCCCACCTGTCTCAAATCTCTAAACCCTTGCCCTTCTTTCATCTTCCAAGCCTTCTCTCTATCTTTCCCTTGGGCGGCCGTCAAATTTCAGATCTAAATCTTAACCTCTCTCATCAGTCTTAAAGGTCGTAAGAATTGGTACGTAGAATTTCATTTTTCATTTCACATTTTATGTGTAATTTGTGGTTTTGTTTAGTTTTGTTTTTTTTTCCAGAAAAAAATTACAAATATTAATTCTATTGGGTGGCAATAAATTTAAATAAAAAAATGGAGACAAAGACAGGACAGAGTCTCTCTCTCTCTCTCTCAATGGCGGGGCAGGTGCGGATAGAGGGACTCAGTGCAAGACTTCCAAGTTATAACAGGAAATATCCTTTTATCACACGAAAAGAAACTTCATTAAGTACCATTTTATATACAAATATGCATAAATGAGATAGAACTACAAAATTGTAGCTTAAGCAACCACATATGGGGACTGCCGGCACCAAAAATATGCAATAATGTAAAGAAGTTGACTGACAATCAACAAAAATAACGATTACAAATAAAGCCGACAACTCATCCGGAAGAAGATAGACAAACGGATGGTTCAGCCTGCCTCCTTCATCTTTTGTAGCAAAGAGCTATATAATCAACGTTTCATGGTGCAGCATTCTTAAGGGCTGTGGAAGACGTTCTAAAGAGCTTCGGCTGGTTAGAATCCATGTGATAGATATACAAGAGGAGAAATTAGACGAAGTTAATTAGTATCTACACCTCTATCCTTAAGCGTCGCATTTCTGCTTGGAAAGTGGAACTTGACGTCAAAGTTCGACGAGCAAGAGACCTTATGTCCTCTCTTGAACAGTCACGCGAAATACGAACTAGCTCCCAAAGGGCGCCTCCACTGATCATATCTTTTGCATTCACCTCTGCAAGGAAGAAATGTTTATGATGTTTTAAAGAATGCAAATATGCTTGAAGCAAACGAAAAATTGGTTCCCCGGTTTATTAATGATTACCATGCTGTGCCAGGTGGCAGAGTGCAAGCTCAACATGGCGTCTGATTAATGATGCTTCATTGTTGGCATTCTGTACTATCCAGGGCAATGCACCGTCTTCTATTAGGAGGGATCGTCCATCTCTTGTTCCTGTCATTGAAGTGTCTTGTCATTCAAATGCATGAAATAAATGTTCACGATATGATGTATATGATTACAGACTGTGCCATAAGCATTTTGAAAAGACTGAAAAATTTAGATGAATGTGGTAGGTCATTTTGCTCAACTGTTTCATTTGTATTTTAAAGGTAAAAGTTGTTCTATTTGGTTTGGTTTGGTTTATTGAAGACATGGTGGCGACTGAAATCTGTGTTAATTGAATGCTGATCCGGTAGACTAACATGAGTTTAAGATCTATAGACAAATACATAAACCATAAAATCTGGATATAATATGCATTATAGCCCTATATTGCTATCATCTAACAATTTTCCTTCCTTTTTTTTCCCCCTTTTTTTAACACTTTTTTGAAAATAAATGAAAGAACTTACCTTGACTAGCTGCTCTAGATTCACATTTGGCAAAATTTGCGATGCCACGGGCAACTTGAGACAGAACATCTGGATGTCTACATCTCACCATTCCTAACAGAGCTTTGATGCCACCTTCTGACCTCAGCCTTGTTTGCAGTTTATCTAAAAACCATGGATATAACGACAACAAAGTGAGAAAAATACTCCCAAAGTAATGAGAAAGAAGTAAGAAAAATAGTCCCAAAATTTTAAAATGAAAACAATAGAGATACAGGAGGGTGAGCAGACTAAAACCCATACTGAGTGCATGTTCTATGAAAATTTGATGAACACCAATTAGAGTAACAGCTTAAATGACATCAGTAATGCTACATGATTTCAGAAAACAAAATGTATTTCTTGAACAGTCTCCACACAGATCCCCTGAGATAACAATCCACGAAGAGGGACGCACATCAAAGGAACAGCATGAGGGAAAAGATTACCGCATTACTTGGACAAACAGCAAAAGCAAATATCCATACCATTGCCACATAGATTAGCTATTGCTCCAGCGACCATTCTTAGAGTCTGAGGATCTTCGGCATCAGAAGCTGTAATTGCTAACAAACAGACTCCACCTTGGGCCATTATGAGTTCTTGATTAGCCTCTGAAAGGGAAAGAACATACGCAGCAGGAGCAAATGATTAGAAAAAGGGCATATAAGACCTCAATTAGAACATGATGATTAAGGGACAGATCACCGCAGGGGGGGAGAGAGAGAAGGAGAAATAAGGCAAACACAGAATGGTAAAAGATAAATACTTAGGTGAAGCATAAAATACGAAAGATAAATACTTAGGTGAAGCATAAAATACGAAACAAAGAACAAGAAGTTACCATTCATAGCAAGATTGGCAATTGCACCAGCTGCAATTCTACGAATTGTTTCATCCTCATATCTTCTAAGAAGCATCAACAATGAAGTGAGACCACCAGCTTCAACTATCTTTCCCTGATTCGCTTCTATAGAGTGCATAGTAAAAGAAACAAATGTCAAAGAAAATCATGAGATAATCAATGTAAAATTGCCTTAAATTGAAGATGGCATTGTGAGTCTGTGACTGTTTAAAGATAATCTCTATAAGGTCAAACTATTGGCTAAGGAAATAAAGAAAAACCAATGAAACTCAAAAAAGCCAATCTAGTCTGCAATTTAAGGAAAATAGCCAGATGTTCATCTCACATGAAATAACTTGTAAGAGTGAGAAAAGCAAAACACCTTCTGCAGCTAAGTTGGCCACTACTTTTACAGCATGAATCCGTACACTAGCATCCTCAGACTCCAGCAATGACAATATCTTTTGCAACCCAACTGTTAATCAATACATGTTAGATATAAAGCTCAAAGAGCATCTTAAAGGATATTAGGTAAAACACGAGCAAGCACCTTGTTCATGAAGGTTGGTAATTGATGCTCTTTCTCCATTGTTACCATCTCTAGACCGCAGATGACTAAGTGGAGTTAAGCCATCTACACCATGAAGGGCGTTCCCAATATTGCCTCTTTCCGGATAGCTTCTAGCCTACAAACAGAAATTAAGGAGCTAAATATCAAAATTCATGTTTATGCACGAAAAATCTGAAGAGCAAACAACAAGGAACAATTCTACTAATGAAATATAATCCACTGAACCTAATGTTTACCAGACTAATCATATGCATATGACAAACAAGTCAAATGTGTACCGCACCATTATAAAAATAATGAATAACAGTAGCTGCTTAACAATCAAATTCTCACAAAAACTTCTAGGAAAATCTACAGAATGAACACATTCATGTTAGCTAGAAAACGCCCAATTGTTTTGCGAGAGGAAGGGGGGGATGCAAAATTGACTTTAAAATCATAGTAAGAACGAGATTTAGACTCAACCATAACATATGTTTTACACCTCTATATGCATAAATATATAAAACATACTTGATTAGCTTCCATAGACAGCTGTGCCAATTGACTTCGTAAAACTCTCACTTCTTCTTCAAGTTTCTTCTTCTCACGACTCTCCTCTTCCAGCACTTCTTGAAGGCTAAAGCCATCAGCGTTCCCACCTGCCAACTATACAACATTAATTAGTTCTACATAATCCGTCAACATAGATTCAAGCGAATGTTACAATTCATAGCATAGCCAAAATCCAATTTTGACCAAAACCATACCTCCCCCGTTGAAAACGTAAGTAGCTGATTTTTTAAGTTGTGAATTTCCTCTTCCGCTGCCTTCCGTAGACGAACTTCATTTTGAAGCAATGTTTTTAGCTCAGCAACCTCTTCATTACTAGCGCCCGTGTGAACCTGCAAAAAGCAATTTAACAGCCTTAACATGGAACAAGAAAAGATTGAAGGCCCTTTATCCCCTTTCCATGTTAAAAGGTTAGTTGATCGTTTCTTTGTACCTAACCTCCTGGAGGCAACATTCACTGACTTCAACTGACTTTCCATGATATTACCCCAATGCTAACTAAATGGCCACTAGAACCAAACTTCTCTATGAAATAAAATTCTTACTGCTGAAATGAGACCAAACCCTATCATAAGGGTGGTAACTTCCACTTACGATACCTTATATTTACAGGTCGTTTTCTTTTCTAATAGTCAAATGCCAAAGAAAGAAAACATTGCAATCAATCCCGTCCTTCTTACACAACGAGCCCTACTTCACATGCTTTATAGCCAAATAGTATAAGATTGTTATTTCTAACAGTAAATAGGGGGAGTAACACCATCCGATAAACGAAGACATTTGCAAAGTCAGACTACCTCTCCATTAATGGCATGCTTTTGGTGGTTGATAGTCCACTTCTCCTCAAGCTTCTTAATTGACTCCATATAATCCATCTGACATTTTGTTTTCTCCTCCTGATGCCAAAAGCAGAAAGATATCAGAAGAAAAGAAAAGAAAATCAAACAGATCAAGGAGCTTACATAATTCTTTGGTCACTTCACTTCATTCCTTCACCTATACCAAATGGCCAATAATGCATGGCACCGGAAATGGATTCTCAAATGCAAAGTCACAAACTAGACCAAACTGTTTCTTGATATTTTAGAACAGTGTTAATTTGTTACAACTGTTCTTGTGCGACAAGAAAGAATCAAACAACTCTTCATTTTCATTATGTTGTTTCTAAGCAATGGGAAAGCAAAATTAGCCTTCAACTAAAAATTTTGCTCAACCATATATTTGTCTAACCAAAATGGTAGTATGCAGAAGTTCAGAGGCATGAGTTGTAATTATACCTCTAAGGCTTCCACATAATTTCTTTCAGCCTCAGCGACACGTTTTTGTGCTTCTAATCTGATTCTCTCAATCTCATTTTCATAAACTTTTTGCTGCCTTTCATTTTCAGCAATAAGTTTGTCAATTTCCATCTCAAGTCTTTTGGACAAACTCTTGTAATCAAATTCTTCCTTAATCTTCAGCATGTTCTCCACCTTCATAGCCTGTGAGAAATCAGAAGTAACGATTGCAAATTTATTATTCTGAAAACTTTCTTTGTCCAATAAAGAAACCACTTCTGTCCTATATAATGAAAACTATGCAAGAAGTCGACTTTTTTTGTCATGTGCTGATAACTTCTGACTCTGACAACTCACCCTTTGTCCAAATAATATGGTACTTGCAGTCTCTGCTCGATGGCGTGGAGACGGACCAATTGTGACAATTAATGAAGTTCTGGATGTGCCTGCAGCATACCAGGACACAAGTTAGATCAACCCATGTTCTAAACATCCAGAGGTTATGTAATGGCGGGTATATGGGACAAAACATGGTATAAGCCGAAGGAAGAGGTTTTAACCAAAATTTTTGGAGACGGTTATGGTGAAATGTGAAAACATTCCTTCTAGAAACTGCCTTAACAAAGTACTTAAGTTCTAACAGGTACATGAGTTCAGTTGAAGGTTAATTCCAATATATATTTAAGATCAGCGGAAATCTCACCTCCAAATGAATCTTTAAGTAACCTCGTAAGCTTTGAATCGCGAACAGGAACATGAGAACTATTTTCTGCCAAGGCATTTATACATTTTCCTAAAGCACTAAGTGAAAGATTTATAGACTTGGCTTCTTCTAGCATCTGTCCCTCGCTTCCTTCAAGGAAACATTCAGAAGTGTCTCAGATAACTATTCCAATTTGTAAGCCAGTAGAAGAGAAACAGCATTCATAGATCTTAAACATTCACGAATGGTCTTCGAAGACTCTAATGTAGTGTCTAACAAATGGTTGTTTTAGATTTAGCATGAACAAAACTGATCCTAAATTTAGCACGTCCTGCTGATAGTAGAGAAGAAAAATATGAGACAAAGCTGATCAAGGTGCACAAAACTCATCAATTCTTGTCAAAATACACATACACACACAAAAAAACACAAAGAAAAATATGAAGATTTATTCTTATAAAAGTCGCTGAGAGTTTCAACAAAACCTGATTTGTGAATACGTTCAGAACCAGCAAGATCTACAACAATTAGTTTGCCTTTTCGTAGCATGGGTGGCCTCAAATTACCAACCAAAGTAGAGCGATTTTGAGTTTCCAGAGATAAATCATCATCCCTGCCCGATACGGACCTCTTCACTTGTACCTATATTATGCCACATGAGATTCATAGCCATAGAAGCCTTAAAAAAGGAAAAAAAAAAATAAAAGAGAGAGAGAGAGAGAGAAAGAAAAAATGAAGCAAGGAAAATCATTATTCACCATCAGAAGGGCATGACTACGGGAAGATTCAGTGTTCAGTTTAGTGTTAGCAGCAATCCTATGAGCTTCACCCACGCGCAAGAGTTCAATGAAACTTTGCTGGTCTCTGATCTCCAATACAGTCGCCCCTGGCAAAGAAACATCACCAGTTCTTTGGTCCTCAACAATTGATATATTATCATTTGCTGGATTTAGCAGGTCCTGGATGGTTTCCATATAAAGCTACAAATAAACCAATAATTCTAGATTAGAACAGCATTTAAGTTTCCAAAAATCCTCTAGCAAATAACCGAATAATACGAAAGAAAAGATGGTCATACAATCATAGTTTAATCAAATAGGTACTATATGCGACCTGCAGGTACGAAACTGAGACAGAATCAGTTTCTGGAGAGAGATTTGCAAGTATATCCTCCATAGCGCGAACCATTATACCCCGAGCAGAGGTGTCTTCATCACCCAGTCGTCCAAGAGTATAAGTCTTCCCGGTACCAGTTTGACCATAAGCCATCACTGTCCCATTGTAACCATCTAAAACGCTCTGGGAATAAAGGAATGAAAAAAGATATTGATAATTAAGAGTTTTACAAAACTGAGTAAATGTAATATGAATCATCACAAGTTTCGGTCAAAACTAAAATACAAAGCTTTCAGCATCACTGAATATCAAGGCACATTATTGAAAGACAGTTGCATCTCGATTGGCATACCATAAGCTTTCAGCTTTGAAAAACAGCACCAATTTCAGATGAGTCACTATTTCAGAACACATCAAAACAAGAATCGTAATTATTTTCTTCCTTAAAAGTATCTCCAAATTGTTGAATGTCAAGAGTCGAAGTGCAATTTCTTATCACTCTTAACTAAGAAATATGGAGAAAAAACCAAACTAAAACTGTATCAAACACAGTTATTCAGTCTGACATCCAGTATTAGTTAAAGAGTATACAGAATACATATATAATCCACGAAAGCAGCCAAAGATGCTGACTAAAAAATTTACAATTCAAATAAAATTCATTCAGCCATCCTTAGATGCAATGCATGAACACGCAAGAATACAGTTCTGGATCAAACACGCCAGGCCCTTTGCCATGAAAAGTGCTTATTGATTATCATACACCTGTCTTCAGAAAAACATCCAATTTTTAAGAAAAGTAGAACATCTTCACAAAACGCACCTCAACAACAGGTTTGGCAACGACTTCATAAACTCGCTTTTGTGAAGCAAATTCAGTGAGAACCTCATCAAATTCATAAGTATCTGAATCCCAATTATTTTTCCGAAGTTTCAACCTTTTAAGCTGCAAACAAAATGTAAAAGATGACATCATGGCAGGACTATTTATATGTGGTGCTAAAGATAAGTGGAGTAGAATATCCACATAAGAGTAAGATTAAATTTATTATGGAACCTCTGGCTGCAACTCCACACAATCAGCAAAATCTGCATCCGCTACCAGCTCTTCAGCATTTCGAGGTCGCAATCTTACAGCAACTCGGACTCTTCCTGAAACTACCCCAGGAAAATAAATTAATCAGATATAGAACTACATCTCACTCGGGTACTTTTCATGTTTATACAGAGGAAAGAAGATTAAGTTAGATAGTTCCATGTGGCATAGAAAGAAGGGCTTGTGAGAAAGCAGTTATATTAGTAACACTGACTAATCCCAATTCGACTACCTCAAATGATTTCTGAGTTAAATAAGGATGTCTTGCTACAGAATATCATTTAAACATTAAAAAGAGGCTCTCGGTTTATTATCCAAGCTCCATGACAATCTCATCAATCCATTTCTATATGGCACCAAAAACAGCCTCTCTGAATATGGCCAGAAGAAGCTCAATATTTGTCTATGTTAGTTTTCTCTTTTCTGTGAACTCACATCCTAGTAACAGGTCCACCAGCTGTCATACATTTCATAAAAGTTCTTCAACTGCACCCTGAATTAAAAAAGTAACACAGAAGTATACATATGATGTGAAGACGGAATACTTATAACATACGAAATCATAACCAATGCACTGCCAGATATCTAATTCAAAAAATTAATCAACTAATTCAGATAATTATATAAGCAGAAACTAAAAGAATCCACAGCAACTATAAGATTCATTCAGCACATTACATTTCAACACAAGCACAAAAAATGAACTACAATGCAAGTCGAAATGATCAAGCACCAGAGCATCGTATACTACTCCCTAAGTAATCAGATCGCGCTGGATGAAAAATGCTAACAAAAAGAAGTCCACGCAACTCACCGGAGTCGGCGGAGCCTCCGAGCGTGGCGGAGCTGGTGCTGCGACGGACATTCGACGGCGGAACCTTCGATTTGAAAGAAGATGAGGTCCGAAGATTTGGAGCCTTGTGCACGCCATTTCTGTAACCACCACCCGTGGCCATTTTCTCTCTGTATTTTTTAATCTTGGAACATTTAATTTAAGGACAAAAGATGAACTGAAGGAAGCGGTGATTTATGAGAGAGGAGTGAGGGAGAATTAGAGGAAAGGGGAAGGGGTTTTCAGTCTTTTTAACCATGCTTTAAGTTTCAAACACGAAGAAACAGGACAAAGTGCGGGTATGGGGTGGAGTGGGTCCCAATATTATGCGGTGCTTTTTAGTGAGAAGGGGGCCAGTCAGACTGGGGGACTGTCAGGGGAACTAAGGCTTTGTTTGGGTACCGTAATTATAATTCTGGCAAAACGATGATATTTCGAATAATTTTTGGAGGTTTCACTCAATGGGCTGTTTAAGCAATGAGATCAAAGGAGCACGTTGGATGATTTTAACATTGAATTATAAACTTAGGATAATGAATTGATTGTTAATCACAACTGCATTATGAGAGAATGTTTTTACTTTATTTCTCAATCTCGTGTTAACATTTTATTGATTCAGTGGAATATTTTATAACAATTATCCTCATTACCAATTGATTAAGAGGGTGTTTGGCTAAGCTTATTTAAAACATTTTATAAGCTCATACATCTTATAAAATGCTTTTGGAGCTTATAAGAAGTTAGATCTTATTTTAAAAATAAGTTGTTAGAATGTTTAAATAAAATAAGACCTTTTAACTTATAAGATATTAATAATTGTAATGTTGTAGTTAAAATAGTTAAAATAGTTAAAAATGAAAGTAAATATTAAGATCTTAAAAATAAGTTAAAAACTCCTTACTTTTCTCAAAAGAACTTGTAAGCTCCTAACATCTTATTTTTGGAACTAATAAAATCTTTTTTGAAAAAATTTATCAAACAACTTATGACATCTTATAAGTTCTTAAACATCTTATAAAATGTTTTTAAGATCTTATAAGCTCACCCAAACATCCTCTAAGTAATATTTTTAGAATCTAATTATAATGTACATGAAATATCATTATAAGTTCTAAAAGTTTATTGTCATCTTATTTAAAAAAAAAAAAAGGAATCTCAAACTGCATCGACTGCTATAATGATACCCAACCACAATGTATCCTCAATGATATTGAGGTAATTATCCGTTATCAAAATAGAAAACACGTCTTTGAATTTCTAATGATTTAGCAAACCTGTTGTAATGATTCTTTAATAATTTTGATGCAATGGGAATTATATATCTTAACATTTCTTGGCATATTTCTTACTCAATTCTTTTTAAATGAGTTAGTTGAATTAATTATCTCTAAATCTAAAACAATAATCATACTATTCAACAGCACCAAGATTTCCATTCTCGGACAGAGGTAATTCATGATTTCATTTCTCAAAACCTGTACACAAATTAGCATTTCTTTTCCACAACCAAGCGTGATGAGGTAAAAGGACAGAAATACCACTGGCGGAAAAGCAAGAAGGAAAGGATATCCTCGAAGGGACCGCCCTCGTGGGAGGTTGGATTCAGATGGGCAATTGTGGACTGACAAAAATGGACTTCCACTATCAGCACGATAGACAACAACTTAAAAGAAGGGCGAGAATCCTGGCGTGTACGGAGTCAATCAAATTGTCCGATTAAATGTGGGCCGGACCCAGCTCAACTTTAATATCCCAAATCCCAACCTGGATTGGGCCTGAAATACTAATTGGCTTTGATTAAATGCTCTTCGACAAGCTTAAAACATGGATAAATCAAAACGCACAACATTACAATTAAACTAAACTTTTAATTTTATTTTTTTTTAATAAACAAAACTAAACTTTTAATTTAAACACAACAATTAAACCTCTAACTTAAACATATTAAATCAACATAATACACATAGCGTTTTAATCCTTATATCACATTTTCAAAAAATTTTATTGTAATGTTCTACAAAATCTGTTTAGTCTTTGTCCACTGAACCAGTGCAACGTTTATTTTTGTAATTTTCCAAATTCCAGACGACTTTTGAGAAGGCCAAGACAAATTGAGATAACCAACCCAAAAGCATTTGTTGCCCGTAACTTGGCTAAATGGGTTTCTATTTTGAATTGGGAGGAAATTTGCTCCCCTAATGACTTCCTTGTGAATATTCTTTGTGATGGGAGTTTTACCATTGTTGACTTTTGGTTGGTTAGTTAATGAATGATATTTACCTTTCTCATCATTAGAAACATATAAATGTTTCAAGGGCACACTTCTTTGTCATTCTAAAAGAACCATACACGCCTCAGGTCCCTCGAGGGGGAAGGGGAAAAGGAAAGAAAGCTATGCACAAAAATAAAAAGGAAAAATATATTTACCTCTCGATTTGCAACAGTCTCATTATCACACAGAATCTTCTTGGGTATCATCATCATCTTCATCCATTGCAGCATCAGACATTGCTCTTTCGCTACCAAATGTCTCAGCATCTGATGCTGCCTCCTGGATTCCAGCTTCCTTCCGATCATCCTCTTTATCATTGTAATCTTCAGTATCAGAATTAGAAGCTACTCCTCGTTCGGATCCCGCTTGATCATCACTTCCAACAGCGCGACTGAACTGGTCCCTTAGATCAGGAGCAACAATGCCAATCATCTCACTCAGCGCTCGACGTTCATGGTTTCGCCTGGCAGCAGCTTCAGCCTTGGTGGGTGGGATGTGTTGACTCTCAGCTACCAAACTACTAGAATCATGTACGGGTACAGCAGCACCCTCATCATCATATTTACTTCCAGGGGAATCATTTTCTCCATGGACTGAAGGAGCTGTGCTGCATGCCCAGCTACCTGCAACTTCGGAGGCCAAAAGGTCTGCAGTTTTGATAGTTCCTCCACCTTCTGTGTCTTCCATTGGGTCCTGAGCCTCGAGAGGCATTGAGCTATTTGATGGGCAGTGATGTGAGTGCTCCGGACAATCTTCTTGAGCATGTTCTGGAGCTTCTTGTGCATTGGTGTCGTTATCCACTTCCATCGTATCCCCACCCAATGCACTGCATTTGTTCAGATCGATATTCCGGCCACTCTGAAACCCCAGGCTTTCTGTCTCTAGAACTCGTTCGGTTTCCGGGGCGTCCCCTTCCAAAAGGGGGGATGTGCCAGCACCTTCCATCTCAGGGATCTGCTCGGTTCCAACAACATCCCCATCCAAAATGGGAGCTGTGCCAACACCATTTATATCAGAGCCAAACCCACCCCTAGCATTATATTCAGCACTGGTGAATTCTACTTCCTGTGTGTCTTGGCCATCTTCTTGGGTTTTGGCATTGCAGTCGTGCTTCTCCGTTACACTTGCCTCATCACTTGATGAGTCTACTTGATCTGTGCCATGGCTACGGAATGCACCGGCTCCAGTCTTAGCTACACTGTTGCTTTGATGAGCTTCTTCTTTATGTCTGACCACTGATCGATTTTCATTGTCATCATCGGGGTTAAGGTCAGCATCAATTGATGTATTCTCGTAATTATCTTCATCTTCTAGAGTCCTTTGCATTGCCTTAAGTTGTTCCTGTTGCTTTGCAAACAACGCTGATATCTCCTCCGTTGTAGAATAAAATGCACGAAGCTGAGTTTCACTGCAGCAATATCAGCTCATATTATAGCCAACAATATTCTTCAATGAAACAGTACATGAATAACACTCAAAATATCAAATTTCTGAATCATGTTAGGACACATCAGCATAAACTTCCTTGGCTTCTGGACCAATTTAAAAAATTAGAACAATTTATTAATAAATCCACCATAAGTTGCTGCATTCTTACCGGAGCATAATTCTTTCCCTAGCTCCTTTTAGTCTGCGCCTTTCAAAGTCAAGATCCCGCATCGCAGCATTGATCTCAAGTTCAAGAGCAGACACCTTCGCCCATGCTTCTTCCCGAGCCGCCTGCTACAACAGCAAGAAAAACTCAGTTTGAGATACATAAAAGTGTGTATTATGCAAATCTTCCATTTCCTGCTCATAAACACTAGAAGATCATCTAAAATAGATTCCTAACTCTATTGCTGGATCAAAGAATTTAGTGGGGTACAAAAGAAGGAAAATGTTAAGGTGTAGAAACTAAAGCACAAAATTCCATCATGTAAAAGAGTCTCAGTGTTTACTTACAAAATCCAAGATCCAAATATAAGATAACTTAAAAGCAACGGGTCTTGCATTGCATGGCATCAAGTCAACAATGAAATAAGAAGAGATTCATACTGCAAATCCTACCTTCTCACGCTCGAGTTCTTTCTTCAGCCTTTTTCTTTCAAGTTCAAGTTCTTCAACCCTCTGAAAATAGAAAAGTAAAAGATCATCAGCAAAGCATGAACCTGAAAGCAATTTTTGTTGTAATAGTAGCATTCTCAGTAGTACCTTTTTGTTACTGGCTAAAGCTTGCTGCTCTTGGCTGATTTGACCCTCCAACTGACGCACTTTGTTATCAGAGTTGACCAACTTTTGTCTAGTATCTTCCTGCCATGGACAGAGTAGATTAACATTAAGTGTCAAGGCAAGATACTGATATTAGGAAGTACAATGTAACGTACCAGTTTGGACCTCAGAGTTTCCACCAATGAACACCTTTCTTTCTCCGCCTCCTGGATGGACAATTCATACTTAAGTGCAAAACATCACAATAAAGTGCTGAACCACAATCATAGAATAAATTCATTATCTATACCTGAAGCTTATTTATCATTTCTTGTTGCTCCTTCTCTCTTCTCAAAGCACCATCTGATACTCGCTTTATTTCCTCTGTGGCCTCCGCTTGAACTCTCTGGATTGCCATTTTCATATCAATGGAAGCCTTCTCCCGCTCTTCTCTCCTCTGATCACGCTCTTCATCTAATAGACCTTTAAGTTCTGATATAGAAGCCTTCTGGCTGAAAAGGACACAAGAAAGAATAAAAAACTTAAAAATAATTCAAAAGGTTTACACTCATCCCGAATTAAAAAATTAAAAATAATTCAAAAGGTTTGCACTCATCCCGAAAAAACTGATTCAATTTGGCCTTTATAAAAAATCACAATAGCATGTGGGTTAGGATAGAGCACTATAATTTTAGTCTATTGTGTGTGATTACTTGTTCAGATTTTCAACATACACCCAGCAATGTTCATCAAGATTCCAACCTGACCTCTCCCACCTAAGACCAGATGGACTTTGAAATTAAATGACTACACAGTCTCTTTATAGCACCCCAATTTACATAAAAGAAAAGGGTGTACATGGCCCAGTAGTGTGTTAAAGCAAACATTCCAGCAAATGCCCTAAGCAAAAATTCCAGCAAACGCAGTAACAAGTTTATTTTATCTGTATAAATTTCACATGATTTCTAGCTCAAGTTACTTTAATACACTTCTCACCTATCAATTATCTCATTGGCTTCAACACATGACTGCATACATGCACTAAGTCTTTCATTTAGGTCCTCAATCGCATGGTTTTGCTCAGCAGATATTCTATTTAGCTCTGCTACTTCCTTGTCTTTAGCATCCAGAGACTGGTTCAACTCACTGAGCTGATCGAGATAAGATTTGGAAACTGATTCTTTCAATTCTCTCATTTCCTGCAGAAGAAAAATATCCTTGATCTTTGGTACTGGCAGACCACATGAATCAAACATTACAAGTTTCAGGGTAGAAAGTCATCAATTGAAAGAAAATGACTGAGATTAATAGTCCTTCAATTTACAACACAGTAAAGCTTACAAAAGTAGAGATTAAAGAGATATTCACAATGACCTGACCTGACTGTGGTGATAAAAGAACAGTAAATTGTCAAAGAAAAAAGGCCTTGTAATGTTCCATATGCCAATGATCAACTCTATTAAAATGTTTAATTATGATCCCAATAAATTTAGATCATATTCCACGAACCAAAAAACAACTTCAAACATTAAAATTTTTAGGTTCACAAGCTCAGGGCATCATAGTAGCTGGGGAACAAGAAAATAGTAATTGGCCTATCTTGCTGCTACAAATCAAAGCCATTCTGTGAAACCATGATTTTAGATAAAACATCATAATAGAGAAAAGAAAATGCAGATTCCAAGGGCAAAGCTAGATCTTTCATATATAAACCATCTTACAAATAGGAAAAACTTTTAGCACTCAAAAAAGTCACCTTCATAAACAAATGCCATAACAAGGAGAAGTAACAAGAGGACTAATGTATAAGGAAAGCAAGACATACAGTTTCATGCTTCTCAATAGCTGCACGGTTGTCATTGCGCAAGGATTCAGTAGTCACAACTTGACTTTCAAGAAGTTTCCTGAGTTCCTACATATACATTGAACCTCTAATGAAAGAAACTGACGTAAATTTAAAAAAGGGAAAAGGAAAGTTTGAGATCCACAGTCTTGAGTTACAGCAAACGAAATAATATTACAGCAATTGCAACAAATCAACAGCCCATATAAATACCACGTTTGATCTTTGAAGGCTCCGAAAATCATCAAGAGAGATTGGACCATCAGAAGCTCCTATGCCAATTCCTTTCAGTCTCTTGTTCTCGGCAACATATTCGTCTTCAAGAAATAGCTAAGCTATAAGTAATAATGAATACAAATCTAATCCACTTCAAATCAATAGCATGAGTTAGTGTTCCAAGTGTCCCTGATATATAAATACCCAGCTTAAGTAGTTATATGCAGCACGAGAGAAGAGAATATCAGAAACCAATAGGTCCATGGGCAACTGATCATTAATACTAGGTTAACACAACCTGTTAAGGTTAAATCACATTTCAAAATAACTATCAAGTATCAAAATTGGATATCCATTATACAATACTCCCAAGAGTGCCATTTGTTGATCTGTTTAGCAGATCAACAAATAACAACTAGATCATTTTCCGCCCAACACATAAAACTAGATGGCAAAAATAATTTGATCAGCCTTAGACAGTCCCAGTCAGCTCGATAGATGTTACAAGTCTCCCCAAAAAGAAAGATAATGTATTTACATGCACAAATCATAATGCTATGGACATTTGGGCTTTGTCCTCACCCATTGCAAACTAGTATCTCTGGGATTTATTGAGTCTTTACTTCCCAAAAAGAAGATATAGTCCCCTAATATCCAAAAAAATTACCTGGTTTTCGCTTTAGAGATCCACCATCAGATACACAAGAGGATTTCTGAACTTCCCGAAATACGAATGCAAAAGCAAGTTCTGCAACCGTTGGAGAAGGGGGAAAAGTCAAAAAAAAAAAAAAAAAATGCATGACGATCATCATTTCTTTGGGGTGGGTAAGCCCTGACAATATTATCCTAAGTCCTAACACAATAAGCAGCAGAGAACTTCAATCAGAAAATGGTGCAATGATGAAAGATATACTTGAAACCTCCGCAAGTATCAATTCAAGTCACAAAAACAACATCACCATGTTGGAAGCGGAAAGACTGAAAAAAAATAATCAAGCAAAAAAATGGAAAAATGGTACAGCAGCATAAAGGTTGACACACACACTAACGGAAGAAAGATTTGCTTCAAGAAATGAGGCACTAACTCTACCATGTTGGGGAACAAAAGCTATAGAGATTATGTCTCCATGACACAATTTTGCCTCAGCACTACTTTTATTCAACTTCTCCCAGTTTAAAAATGTCCCATTTGTGCTGCAGAAAAAATTATAAAGACATCAGAACTTTCTAAAAATCTGCCGTTGAAGCCAATATAAATAGCAGTTTACCTAGTATCCTTCAAGAACACAGAAAAACAGTTGTCTGATAGATGTTCTGAATCTTCAGTAGCAACCTTCCTGCGATACACCTTGCAATGTTGAGCACTGACTGCAGGTGCAATGATCTGAAAACGAACATCATCTACTAGCCGACCAATGCAGTGTTCATCAGAAGTCAGAAGCATATTCATGCCCTGTATACCAATACTTGGATAAGCCAAAAGTTTTCCAATGCTCACTCCTACTTGAATATGAAACCATGAAAAGCAGAATAGGCTATTGCATAGAAAAATCTAAGCTATACGAACCAAACAAGCTGAGCAGATTAATGCATATTACCGAAAGGGAACACACGACATTGAAAGACTGGCTTAATGAATTCTCGCCAATTTGTTTAGGTTAGCTAACAGCCAAGTGCAGAAACAACACAAGTATAATTAATGTAAAAGAATGGCGCATTAAATAAACATTATTAATTATTTTGAAGCTATACTTCCTTTCAATATCTCTTACACTAATCATAACAAAAATCAATGATGTAAAACTTGACCAAGAAGTCTATGTACGAGCCAGCATAAGAATTACCACGAAAAACCAAAATACTTCCAATAATTGCCTAAACGAACAAACCAACTCTATTTATCAAAATCTTTCAAAAAAAAAAAAAAAAAGAAAGAAAGAAAAAAACCAGGAAAGAAAGAAAGAAAGAAGAAGAGACCATCTCTCTGCGGTAGTCAGATATTCGAATATGTTTTCGAAACTGTAAGGTGGATCCTGCATCATCACTAAAACCGAGAGGTATTAACTTAACATCAAAAACCAGGTACCCCCTTTACTTTTAAAAGTTCAACGAGACAAAAAGCAGAACAGGCTCTTGTTCAATCAGTTCCATGTAATTCAAAGTATGTTAAGACTTTTGTAGTTCAAAACATTCGCCCTCATGTAATTATTCTACTGCTAATTCCTTAGAGAGCGTTAAAACTCATAGGTCTTCAAAGTTCAGAAAATTATTCATATCATCTTCAGGTCCATATAATATTGCTAGTGGAATTGGAACTGATGAAAAATCAGTTCAAATTAGAATGTTAGTACTTTTCACTTCCAATTTTTAAGGCCCCCAATCCATGAAACCAAAGACGAAATGAATGAAATATGCAAACACAGGAGTAACTACAAATTTAAACATAATACTATAAAAGTCGAATTGCAGCATGTGAAGTTATGGCCGATGTATAAAAACGTGAATGCGGGAGCTCCTTAAGAACGATAACAACTAATTTGAGAGAATGAAAAGAAAACAAAAAGAAATAATCAAAAAGTAATAGATTCAAGTTAAAGAGAGGGATTCCACAACATAATTGGCATAAACTTCAATTCACATTTTAATCAACAAATTAACACAAAAAAAAAAAAAAATTCAATCATTTCGGTCTGTGGCGAACCTGGTGGCGCTTGCGTGCCTTTTCAGATATGGCAGTGAGCACGCCCCAAACATGATGATCAGAATACTGAAGCGGCTGAGCAGCAATTTTTGCAGCTACTGATGATATGAACTCTTCTGCGCTCTGCACATTTCTCGACAGCATAGAATTATTGTTGTTGTTGTTGTTGTTGTGGCTGCTGCTGCCATTGCCAGGTTCGTCGGAGGGAGATTTTTGGGCCGGGTTCGGGCTCGGGCTGGGCTTCCCGGCCTGCGGAGTCGTCCCGTTCTCGTCTTCCTTCACCATTGAGCAAGTGTGTGTGAAAAGGGTTTGACTAATGGCGGGGAATTTGAAAACCCTAGTTGTTATATACTCCTAGATACAGGATTTTGGCGTTCTGGGGTCTGGCGTCTCGAGGAAGCTGAGGGGTAACTTTTATTTCTTGTTTGTTTGTTCTTTTCTCTCACTTTCACTGTAGCATTGTTGTTGCATATCCATCTTACAGCAGGTAATTGGATAAAGGCAAACCAGAGTGGATTATGGAGTTGGGGTGGGCCGACGTGCATATAACTGGGCTCACGACCCATTTTCCTGAGTCCTTGACTTCAACTTGGACTGACAAAAATCAGATACCTTAGGAATCCTAATATATTTATCTATTTTATTATTTTCATTAAGAAAACATTGTATACCATTAATAAAGCAACTTATATATCTTCCTGAAAAATTCTTATAGTTTTATTAAAATAATAACTACTCATATTCACCCATCGCCACGGATTATGATTAACTAACTACTAGTTCACTTAAAAATTAAAATGAAAAAGAAAAAAGAAAAAAACTCTAGTTTACTTCCCAACGTTGCACTAGCATACTATATACGTATCTTGTATCATTGCATGATGTTTTTATTTTAAATCTCAAGTATCAAGTTTACATGAAACACTAAGTACATATAAGCACTCCCCTCCACAAAAATATTTTGCAATTTTATATGGAAGTTGAAGAAAAAGTAATTTTTCAGTCATGATTACTCCAACATCTCTTGAAATTTTACTTAATTACAAAAACATCTCTATAATTTGAAAAATTAAGATAATACTTTCTTTACATTACAGTACTTAAACCCCCAAACGTGTAAGAAAGCATGCCTCTCTCTCTCTCTCTCTCTCTC
>JACFYI010001280.1:512127-526601 GCA_014898755.1 Handroanthus guayacan
AAATTTCAAAATGCTTTTTTTTTTTTTTTTGATGAATTAAAAATTTCTAAATGTTAATTCAGGCAAATATAGTAAATTTTATTTTTAAATATTTAGTGTCTTGTAAATTTAAATGTTTCATAGGATGCATGCGTTTTTTAATTTTTTATTTTTAAATAAGTTCAATCAAACATTTTTGTAATTTTCATGTGAAAAGAAAAAGAAAAATGATCTTGTTTTTATAAGTCTTGTACAAAATATTTTTATTTTGTTTTATAATTACCTAGCAAATTTTACAGTTAAAGCTCTGATAAGCACAAAATTTATAAAGAATTATTCAGTAAAAAACAACATTTATTTAATTTTTTTAAATTCCAAAGCAAAAAATAAAATATAATTTTGAAATACCGAATTATACCTGCCATAGATATTCCACGGATGAAGTGCCATTTCGAAAATTCATCAGCACTCAACTTTAACCACTAACATAAATTTAAAAAAGAAAATTCGTTAGCACTCAACTTTAACCACCAACATAGAAAATTTTTGAAAATTCGTTGGCACTCAACATTAACCACCAACATAAATAAAAAGAGCCAGAAAAGAAGAAGAAGAAGAAGAAAGAAAGAAAATCTTGCAAGATCTATACCATGCTTTTAAAATTGCTTCATTTTATTTTATTTTTTAATCTCTTCTAACAATCTATAAATAAGAATTCAAATTTACCACTGAATATGGTGATTTAATGGTTCCAAACTCACTTTAAAATAACTGCTAATTTTTACATCTCAAATTCAAATATTCTCTATACATTTGTTTACACATTTATTAATTGAGTACTAAAATGAGGCTATTGATGGTGCTTCATTAACAAAGCTAATACTTGCACTAGTTAGTTTGGGTATTTGATATATTCGCGATTGAATACGAGAGTCCAATTAGAACATAATGGAAAGATGCTAACGTCGTGGCTATTGCTTCCTTATTTCTTTAATTAAAAAATGAGGGAAAAAAAAAAAAGAAAAAAAGAAAGAGCTCAAACTTCAAACTCAAGCCTTATTTTCACTATTTATTTTAGGTGGCTTTAAATCAAGAAAAGAAAATAAAATATATCGGCCATGCAACTTTGCCCGACACGAAAGGCTGCCATGGGTTTTCATTAGTCATTCCTCAAGATAGACGTTGAGTTTAAATTGGAAAGTGGAAACCTCCTGCTACTGAAAACAATGTTCTGTCAGGTATGATTTGTTTGGATATTCTCTTTTTTTTTTTTTTTTTTTTGGATAAGTAGTTTGGATATGCTCGTTAAATAGCATTTCAGGAGTTGACAAGAAATGATGTAAATTCAAACAATAAGAAAAAAGTACATACATAATTCAAGTTTATCTGATGCTGTTAAAATTTTATCTAGCTATTTCATAAAAAATGAAGGTATTTAGCTATTTCATTTACTTAGAACTATGTGGTATGTATTATTTGTAATTATAATGGTCAGACTTATTGGTATATTAATAATCATTCACATCTTATTTAATAAATGACTTAAAATTTTTTTATATTATTTTAGAAATATATTTAATTGGCGCGTTAAACTCTTTAGTATAATCCTTGAACATGAACTTTTTATAGACAATGATTGTCCCTTACTCCTTAATATTATTCTAGAACATACTTTTGTGTTTCCGAAATTTGTTAGTTTTTTTTATCTTCATGTGTGCATGCATCTTACTTCTACCATTTTGAAAAACTTGTCGCTAAGAGTATAAAAATAAATAATGACGGTAGAAAATGAATATTGAGCCTAATTCAATCATAAAAACTATATTGTGAGGTGTTTATTGTCTAAATATACCTTAAACCTAACTTAATTCAAAAATTAATTTATGAATTGAAGATTGCCAATATTATATAAAGACACTGCAAGTCTACAACCCTTATAAACTTTTCATGTGGAATTCAAGCTATCAAAAGTTAAATCTTTATCTAGAAGGTGTTTACCAAATTTTCACGGGCATATTCCTCGTCAGACGAAATTTTATTTTACAGTTTTTAGAGAAAAAACTTAGATTTACATCATAAGTTTTTCTTATATTTGTAAGCATTTTTTAATAAGAACAAAATTCTTTATTTTGAATATCCAAAAAAAAAAAAAAAAACCAGTTCTCAAAATTTGTCTTTTTTGTTTGACAATATACTCGAGCATTTTAACATACATATTTCATGTGGCAATTTTGTATCTCTTCCCATTCATTGATGAAGAAAATGAAGTTTCTTGTTCAAATTCTGAAGTTGAGGCCACATGGTTAAGAGTTTTTTTAAGTTTGCACAATTATAGTAACTTAAAAAAAAATATTTAATGGTATTCAACATTTTGGTATTATGAATGGTATTTCTATTTAAATTTAAAGTTTAGATGCAATGATCGACGGCAATTTTATACAGTAATCTTAATCGAACAAACTAATTGAATAAAAAATAACGTTCCACTTATAGAAAACTCATTCGAAATTTTTTCATCAAATATGAAAATCAAGTTTAATGACTGTTTCATAATTGATAAAGTAATTAATTTATTTTCATATAATTGATTAATTTATTTTAAATAATTAATCTATTTAATGTCCCCCACACGATACCAATTAATGTCCCTGGTAAACAAATTTCGACCTTAGTATATTATTTATGTATTTAAAATTTGAATACAGCAAAAGCAACATCAGTATTCTTACACGCGAAGTATGCAAATTGCCGAAAATTAAAAAATAAAATAATAATAATAATAATAAAAGGAAAAAAGGTCCATCAGTACATTAGTGGGATAAGGTAATTTTAACTAGAGTTAGAAGTGGTGTGGTTAGGTTAAATAAACTGTGGTTAATGTGTTGGCTGGCATGTTGGAGTGTGCGGTTGGTATTTCCTCGTCTTTGTTTCCGGGTCACAGCTGGAAACCAGCTCTGCAGTTGGTGGCAGTATATGTTTATGCTGCCCTTTTCCAAGTGAAATGACGGAATTCGCCCTGGCCTTCCTCTGGTACATTTAAAAGGGGTAAAGAATGATTCTCAGTATTCTATTTTTTTGGCATCTTTGAGGAAATGGCCAAAATATAGTGTACTGTAATTGTATTTTTCAGCAACCGACACTAGAGATTATTGTTAAAATCATATTACATGATAATCAAATTAATTTAATTCGTTACACGTAATAACTTTGAATGTATTTTTTTCATAAATTTTAAAATGTAGTGAAATATGCGTAAAAATATTAAGTTATCTAAAATTCATTGGTGCTCCTCTAAGTGGTATTCATTCAAACATGATTTAATTATCAAAATAAGTTTAACTCACAATTTATTGAACCCAATTCGATTAATTTATTATAGCTAGTTTACATAAATAGTTAAGGTTAATGATGGTTTGGTTTTTAAATAGTTTAAATAATGGTTAAGTGTGGGTAAGATTTATTTTGGTTGTATGTTTACTTTGAAGGTTTAGATGAATTTGGATAACCTAACTTTGGTAGATGTTTACATGATTGGTTTAGTTTATGATAATTTTATTTGTGAAATTACCATACGATTCTTATTTTTAAAAAAAGTAACATTGTTTACTGCTCCTGCGTAAGAAAGCTACGCCCTAGCGTGCGTAATTTACCACTTTGAATTAATACCGTCAGATCAGTCGTGCAGAAGCGCAAGTTAAAATAAGCTCCTACGTGGGATTAAATAAGGGATAGTCAGAATACTATGTGCCGATGCTTTATGTTTTTAAGCACCTGCGTAATTGAATTGAAATCAATTGAGCTATAGCGCAGGAATAACAAGCCTCGGCGCGAAGTCTATTTTTATTATTCCCACTGCTGCATTTCGCTTCCATCAAAAAACTAAAGGCACAAGCGACGCCCACTCCAAACCCATTTCTTTCCCATTGCCCAAAGACACGAAACAAGAAAGGTGATATTTTTAAATTTGTTCCATCCACATGTAATACTAGGTCTCATTAAGGCTATAAGCTATGTATTTTAAAGACAAATTTCAATGTTATTTTCCCCACTAAAGAGGCAAAGTTCCGTAACTATTGCAGGTTCTCCCCTTTTTGCTGCTTCTTCCTTTACTGGGGCTGTTCTTTTTTACCTGTTATGCCGCATGCTTGAGGGAGTGAGGGTCTCTCTCTCTCTCTAAGTTATGGATGGTAGAAAACGTAATTGATGCAGCATTTCGGACAAGAGTGTGAAAAACCAAATCAGGTTTATTCAAACCTTCCTTAAACTAGCCAAAATGAAAGGTTCCACCAAACACCCCTAAACGTTCTCAAACTCGGGCCTAGTTGTTTGGCCTAGGTTAGCAAACTCACAAAGTAAACACAAATCAATGGAGGTTTATTTTGCCCAAACCCCATTAACCACTCATGTAAACATGCCTTTAGAGTTTTACAAGTAACGAGCATGGGATGAAGAAGATGTTTTGGCATTGTTAGTGCTATCAACTTTTAGTTATTGAAAAATATTTTAAAAATGTTTGATAAATATGTAAAGTATCCTTTTTTTTTTGGTAGATTTAAATCAAATTAATTAGAATCAAGAAGCACATTTTTACTTCAACTTTTCTATCAAAATGGTTAGATGGACATATTATATTATCTTCATTAAAGCTATAGAAAATAATTGGGTAAGATTGTAATTAAATATATTAAAGCTAAGTACAATCAATTTTATGATCAAGTTTTATTATTTTCTGAACTTAGTTGCAAATATTTCAAGTTTGACTACTAACTTCTCAGTTTTAATATATAAAAATTATTTCTTTTCAAAATGAAAGCAATACCAAACACCATCAAATGTTATAGAAATAACTCATCTATTTACCAGAATACTAGTGTAAGTGCTTAAAATTGAATTTAATGAATTTGATTTCAAATAATCTGATATTAATATATTAAAATCATTGTAATTAACGTATAGAGTCTTTGGCGTGCTTTTGAATTTTAAGTAATTTCGTATACAATTCTACTTGGAAAACTTTCTTTCTACCTTTTCCCCCCTAAAGGTGGGTGTAATATTAAATTTCTAGATATCACTGACTTTTTGTCACTTATTCAAGAACATTATATTATATTTGTCACATAATTAACTAAATATCAATAAAAAAACAATTTCGGTTGGAATATAATTTCCCGCATAAACCCCAAATATTTGGACTTACTAACCAAACTTAGGACATAAAAGATTCCCCAGGGCTGAAATCCAATCCACCCAACCTCATGAATATTAGCATTGTTATAGATTGTGGTGGGCCTGCTGGCAGTGTGCTGTACTGCACTGTTGCTACACTGTTCCTAGTGGACCCCACATATTTTTATCAATTATAATAAAGATGGGCCTTAGTGGGCTGGTCCACGGTGGGCCTGCGAGGCCTATAGCATGGACGCTGCGGAGAACATTTTGGTTCGGACCAATTCAATTATCGACCCGACCAACATCATTAAAGATTTGACGTGCTCCAGGAGTACTTCATAATTGTTCGGGTATTGATTCCTCGACTAGGATATTTTATTTTAAAAATGGTGTTTTATCTCCTATTTCAAATTTTACATACATATCAAGTGTACTAATTTTTTTTATTTGAAAAATAATATTTCATCTCCTATTTCAAATCTTACATATATATCAAGTGTTCTAAATCTTTTTTTGTAGAAATATAAGATTATAGATGTCATACATTTGTTAAATATTTGTATAATGAAATAACAGGTGAAACATGAATTAGAATAGTGAATTCAGAGAGCCCAAAAACAAAAAAAAAAAAAAAAAAGAAAGAAAGAGAAGAATCATTATTGTTTGAGTGAAATTGCCATGATATGATTTTTTTTGGTAAGGGGGAAAAAAAAAAAAATTATTGCAGTAACATGATGGCTAAGAGGATCTGAAAGGTACTGTGGTGCTAAAATTTTTAAAATTTTGGCCAGGGTTGGCTTAGGATGCCACTACATGGCATTATTTAGTATTATTATCGCAACTGATGTGAATATCTAGTAGAAATTTTATGAACTTTAAATGCACATCTTTTTTGTATCTTTTTTTGTTCTATCAGCCTCCCATCAATGGCAGGCGTCACAGCATGTTGAGGAGAATGTTGGAAATTAAGCTTAAAAATCTCCTTTATTTTATTAATTTGCACTATTTTACAGCCCCCACTTTACGTTTTTTCATCACATTCAAAGGGGCGAGTAATATAAATATGTTCTAAGGTCACATTTGTAAGCTATCCAAGAAACCATTTCATGAAATATTTTGGATAGTAAAATTTAATCAAATTAAAATTCTGAGAAAAAGACAGATATTAAGCTGGGCCTCATCATGGTCCACTTGTTACACTGGGTTACAATGGCCCAAGCCCAAATAATTACAAGACACGACAATCCATGTAGTAAGGTTAAATTCTGCAGAACTATATCCAATTCACTGGAAACCAAATACATTTGTCCAGCCCATTAAATAAATTAAATTTACGGGCTCAACTTCCATATGGTACTTTCTCACAAGACCCACGATGAGCAGACGAAATATGAAGTTAAGCTCGACTAGATTAAGCGCTTTTTTTTAAAGGATGTTCGATGCCATTTTCTGGCTACCTCCCGGAAACTCGAGCTTCCATGAGTCTATTTATCAAATGTAATATGAATCGCGTTCATCCCAAAGTTGCTTCCCTTGAGTCGTAAGCTCGTGCTTATTAAGTCTGACGAATTTTTGAAAATATTGATTATGGGAGAATGGACTAAAATGATACATTTTCAAAAAAATTATATATCAATTTTTATCACATCAGTTGAATCAACTAAGAATTAAAATATCACATCTTAATTCCTTTGTGGCATGTGGATTTCTGATGATAACAATTCTAGAAACAGTTTCCCCTTCTTTCTTTTTCTTCTTTTGTGTGTGCGCGTGGGTTGTCCCCTCTCTCTCTCTCTCTCTCTCTGGGGAACAATTGGGGTGAGATGGTAATGTGGGTTTGGTATTTGATGTAAATATGTTAGATACTTCTTTTTTTCCTTCTTTATAACAGATCATATAGTAATCATTAAATATATATGGCATACATTTATTAAATAAATAAAACAAATTATCATTTACCTGGAAGATAATGGACCAGCTGCCATATGGAGCCATTAGAGTCCTTTGCTCTTTTTCATAGATGCAAACAAGTCAAGTTAAACTTTAATCATTTTTTGAACTCAAGTTCAAGTTTGAGACTCAAAACGTGACTCAACTTAATTTGTTTAAATTTATTTCTAACTATAATTCAAACTCGAACGTAAAAATTCAATTATTTCATAAAAATGTTTTACTTATATATATATATAAAGAAAAAGTTGGACTCGTAAATCTATCAATAAAATTTATTTGATTCATCTTCGACTTGAAATGCATATAAATTAAATCCGAATTTAACTTCAAACTCGAACTTGGAACACTTTTCACCAGCTCCTTTTGTATCCCTAGCCCTCACCTCCCCTTGTGTGTTATACCAAACGCACCCTTATTTCTCTCCCCAAAAGGCTTCCATATTCTGGCAGTGCTTCAACTTTTTAGTTGAATCCCAGCCTTTGCTGCCAAAAAGCTGACATGATAAAACTCTTACAATTACTACTTCTGCTGCATCACCCCATTTTCTCTCTTTCTCTCTCACGCACAACACACACCATGGGTGGCAGAAGGGCTGGTGTTGGTTGCATGCGCGTTATCCTTGTCTTTCTTCTCCGTATATTTCTTAATTTTAGGCGGTTCCCATTTGGCTTTTCTTTCTTTCTTTTCATTTCACTTACATCATTCATCCAACTCTCTTTTGCTACTTTGTTTTATATGTATACGCTTTTATATATATATTTACACACAGAAGGGCGTGTGTTGGGCGGTCAGAATTGCTTTACACCTGATCCCACCATTACTGTTTCAGAGAATTCAGAGCACCCACTGTTTGAATTGACCTGCTTCTGGTCTGTCACTCTTTTGCTTTTCTTTCTTGGAATACCCGGAAATGTGAAAATTAATTGCCAATGCTTTCTCAACTACTCCCTCTTATTGCAAATGAAGGACTTCCAGGTTTTCTCTGTCTATATGTAGAATTAAAGTACAGATTCTTGATTTTCTTACTTACATGTAAATGTAGATATTTTTCAACAATTTGATTTTGTTGGGCTTGGACATGTGAAGGGAATGAAGATGAACGTGCTCATGGTTTACTAGCAGCGGAGAAAAGGGAAGATTTTTCAGAAAAGATCAATCTTGATCTTGGGATTGGAAGCTTTGCATGCGAAAATGAAGGTGCGCTGAAGAGAAATAAGAAAATTAAAGAAGAAAAGGAAGAGTTCCTTTTCACGGATGCGCAGTTTCGTGAATTTTACAGCCTAATTCTTGTTTTTAATTCCATAACCTCTGGTTTGGCTGTGCCTTTCCACCTCTTTCTTCCCATTTGGATGAGTGTTTTTAATTCCCTTGGCCCTGCCATCTACCAGAAATACCCCAGCTGTGAGTAATCTTTCTTCTTTTTTCTTTTTTTGGTTTGTCTATGCAAATGGGTTTTTCCTCGTGAATTTGTACTGTGGTGAATTTTTTTCTGCTGTTCAGTTGCGGTAACTTTGTACATAATATGATATTCTTGTCTAACTTGTGTATTGAAGATCAGTTTTTCATCTTTCATCTTTTGTCTGATATTTAACCTTTCTGCTTTTAAGAAAATTACATCCTTGTTTTTTCGGGTTTGCGGATAAAAATCACTTGAAGATAACATAGAATTAATTATGCACATGACCCTTTACTGTGATAATTAGAGACACTTTGAGCTTTTATGACTTGAGATCTTATTCACATAAGCCGTTTATGAATTGTGAATATCTCCAACGAGAGCTTGAAGAACTCAAATATAGCCTTTAGAAATTCAACGACTTGCTCTGGTACGTCAACATGCACAAATCTAGCTTCAAAATCTGTAGCTAATTCAGTAATTAGTGTCTAAATTATTCTGGGAATTCAGATGTGAATTTCTGGAAGTTGTTTTCCCTTCCAATTTTTGTTGCAAATTGATCTCAAATACTATTTTCTTTGATTGGCTTCAAGTTTTTGTATTCCCTTCTCTATTTTTTGCAGTTGTAGGTTTCACCCCTCAGAACCGTGATCATAGTAGTATAATGGATCCTGAACCGGGAAGGTGTAGAAGAACTGATGGGAGAAAGTGGAGGTGCAGCAAGAATGTCGTTCCGCACCAGAAATACTGTGAGCGGCACATGCACAGAGGACGCCAGGGTTCAAGAAAGCATGTGGATCATATTGAAAATGTTTCAAAATCCGCTAATAAAACATCCAGGGACAATAAGATGCCTATCAATTCTTCGGTGACTGCTAATGTAGACAATAGAATTCCTACTTCTAACCAGCATGAGGTTCATCCTGGTCAACCATGTTCCAACTACAGCAATAGTGTTCCAGCACTTGCTGTATACAGAAACGAAAAAAGTCATGATGCTTTCTTGCCCATCCAGACCACCTTAAATGTGCGTAACCTTTGTTGTGAAGTTAACAAGAACAAAAATGTTGGCTGTGTTGCCACAAGCACATGTGGTAATTCTATGAATAATGGCACAACGGATGGATGTAGTCATACTGAGGGCAGGGTGCCTGGTTTTGAGAATGCAAATCCTAGGAAGATCGGTAGCAGAAATGGAGTGGCTATTAGATTTGGTTCATCTCCAAAAAGTGTTCTTCATTGTGGTGCAGGTTTGTTATCTAAGAGATTTGATGCTCACGAATGCACGCGCGCACACACACACACAAAAACAAGGATTGTTTTTCATAAAAGAGAGTTCTGTTTCACGGTCATTGACTTTGCTAACAAAATGGAGAGAATGTGTGCTGGTTAGTTATTACAATTTTTGGATGATGTAAAATGAAACATGGAAATGGACTAGATTGCTAAATTATGTCATTGCATTATGGATCATACTGTTGAGTAAATTGCTAGATTACGTCACTACGTTTGTCGCCTTAATGGTGTTGTAGATTGGCTTTTAATCAACAATAACTGATAACTTAAGTTGAATTCAAGAGTGGTTTTCTATTGCTAAGTTCAATTATTTTGTTGTTTGTGGAAGGCAAAGTCGACCTGGTCTCGGGCAGTACGAATGTTACAGGAACTGAACCACAGAGATGCAGGAGAACAGATGGCAAGAAATGGCAATGCAGGCGAGATGCTGTCCCCAGTCAGAAATACTGCAAGGGGCATATGCATAGAGGGGCAAAAAGGCTTAGGTTAAATGCGGAATCTGTTGGTGATGTTCCAGATATCTCTGCTTGGAAAGCTCATACTTCCTTTACCGCAACCAGAAGTCTTGATAATGGCATAAACTTGAACGACATACCAGCAAGTCCTCAACATACCTTCACGGGAGATAATTCTACTAGTAGCACAAGTGATGCCACGACAATCACTGATGAAAACATTAGCTTTTGCCTTACCCAATCTCTCCATAACTGCTAGATTTACATGGGGCTTGCAGTAAAGAAAGAAGTCATTTTGTTGTGAAGGGCTTGACAAGCTTAGTCTCAGAAAACACTAACAATAGATTTATGTGGGGTTTTAGTGGTAGTGCATACTCACTATAGCTTCTCATGCATGTATTTTGGTACCCTTATTGTGATATAAAGCTGTAGCAATCAATTCGATGCATTTTTTACTGGTTACTTTTGTTACTATTTAAATAATGCTGAAAGCATAAATTTGAGAAATTTAGTTGGGCAAAAAGAAGAAAAACAGAAGAGCATCTGCACATGGATACTATGAGATAACATTTAGAACTAATCACCATAGTTTCTGTCATTCCATGAATACACTACTAATATGGTGAACATAAACACCATTTGATCAGAACTGGAATTCTGCGAGTTAGTTTCCTCCGAGCCAAAGGAATTGAACTAGAAAGAAGGTGCTATTTTGAGCAGACGCCCATGGGGTCAGCATTCTCAACTATCCATGGATGTTCCATGATCTTTTGAAGAGAGAGCCTCTTTGAAGAATCCTTTACAAGAAGCTGCACAAAAAGGTGAAGAAAATGAGATAAACTTCTCATCACAAACGTCCTTCAAGAAAGTGAAAAAATAAACTGAAATCAAATTTACAAACTTACTCGGCTAATGAGATTCTTAGCTTCCGCAGAGACTTCAGGGGTTGAAGGAAAGCTTAGGTCAACTTTCATAATCCTACATGGCTCAACCTAGATTTTTATTAGGTTGTGATCCAATAACGTTGATGCATGAAAATGGTAAAGAAAGCAGAGTCTTGTTTCTTACCTTCTAAATGTATCTTTCTGGCTTTCAGCCTCAAATGGAGGGACACCATATAGAAACTCATAGCAGAGAACGCCCAAAGTCCAATTATCAACTGCATAGTCGTGTGCCTTGTTCTCCACCATTTCTGGTGCTAAATAGTCCAAAGTCCCACACATGGTGTGTCTTTTGTTTCTGGATTGTACAGACCACCCAAAGTCTGCAATTTTAAGCCGACCCTGTAATTGATACATAAAATGAAGTCATTTCATAGTAAAGTTTGTATTGGGATTTTAGCTTATAGATCAATCAGCAAGTTGGGAACTCCAAAATTTCAATCGCCACATGGTGCGAATAGGAGCGGGGAACTTAAAGAACTAGCATTTATGGTGGATCAGAAAAGAGAACAAACAACACGCATTACCTCATGATCAAGTAACAAGTTTTCAGGCTTGATGTCCCTGTGAATCACATGCTTTTCATGACAATATGCCAGAGCCTGTGTTAGACTTGATATGTACTGATTTTCAAGACAAATAAAAAGTCCAGAACAAAAAACAGATTAGTTCAAAGTGCAACACAAAGGTGCAGTTAGCAGAACTTCAAAAAGATGCAAAAGTAAACATAAAACAGACATTCTAAGACGAATAAAAAACACTCAACCAGCCCGCACAAAAATGAGGAGAGAGAAAAAATAATGATTTTACAGTGGCAGCTTGTCTTTCGGAGAGGTGGCCCAATTTGCGGAGCTCTCTGTAGAGCTCACCTCCATGAGCGTACTCCAAGATCAAGAAAATCCGCTCAGAATCGTGAAACCATCCGTAGAGCCTCAAAACATTCGGATGGCGGAGGCTTGTTTGAATCTCCATTTCCCTCCGCAATTGGTGGTGTAATCTGTACTTCTCTATTTGCTCCTTGAATATCACCTTCAACGCCACTATGTACTTGCTCTACCAATAAAAATTACATTTTAATGCACAATTTTTTGATTTCTTAGCTTTGGCTCGAAATTAAGTGAAGTGACTCACCTTGATCTCACGGGCAAGATACACTCGCCCAAATTTCCCTTTACCGAGGGGTTTGCCGATGTCGAAATCGGAGATTGACCATTGCTTTTTGGTGGTTTTGAGGGGTTGTTTTGGGGGTTTGGGTGGGTGGGCTGTCATTAGATTTGATAGAGTGGAGAATGGGAATTCGCAGAGTAGATTCTGGGGAATTAGGGATTTGGGATTGATCGGATTGGGAATGGGAGGGAAATGGGCATATTTTGAAATTGTGGATCGCTGGATATTCATACCAAACCGGGTCTTCAGACACGGCCCGCTCCAACCCCCTTCTTTTATTTTCTGTCCTCTTTATTTATTTATTTTTTAATTCTTCTTCGTAAAAATTGCCAGGATAATTTTTTTTGGTTAACGAATTGTTAAATCAATATTAATTGGTCCAAATTTACTTATAATAGTAACTTACAAAATTGTTAATGAGCCTTTGTTCAAATAGTAAGGTTAAATCTTATGATCAAAGAGATTAAGATGATTTCAATTTCCACCAGTATGTATAACTATTATTTTATCCTATGACAGACTATTGAGAATTTTTTTACTATATAATAAATTGTTTAGATTTTTTTTTGTTATTATATTAATTTTTAATCATCATTGATCTATTATTTGAAATATTGTAATCATTTCTCTTAAAAGAATTCATAAATCAAGGGTTCATTTCATTTTAGGATCTACCTAAATGGAATGGAACAACTTAGGGATCCACATGTCAATATAGTATCTATTTAGGCACACTTGAATGACCTTTTGAGAATGCATGTAACCCTATCTCGACTTGGTTTGATGTGGAATGATCTTGTAAGTAAACTTATAATCATAGAATCGACTCGATCATTGTATTATAAGTTCATAACACTACCTCTTTTCCTTTTTCATCTATGGGGCATAGGCCCCCAAAAAGGCAACGGAGGCGTGCCGAGGTTTCGGCAGCCTTGATGGAGATTGGCCGTCAAGTTTCACGATTTAATGAATCTTTCATTTATTTGATGGACTGGCTAAGAGATTATTTATGGTTAAAATCTTTACAATTTATTAATGAATATAATCCTTCTTGTATGAATAGCTTATTGGTCTGGGCATGGATGTTATTATTGCTCTTTTAAGATTGAAAATTGAAAAGAGATGCATTCCTCTCTTCTCTTGGACATGATTAATGCCCAAACATCCATCTTCTTTTAAATTGCAATTTGTGCTTACAGGCAGCGGAAAGTACTTTCCCGATTCACCAAAATAATGTCCCACTTTAATATACACACATTTTTGTCATTGCCTCTTGCATAGATGATGATTTAATTCTCAAATCTATGTTGTCCTCGAAACCTCTGTGTGTTACCAAAAATAAAAGGCAATTCAAACACGAAACAATCCACCATCTTCAATATATACCAGGAGCGTGTAAGTAAATTTCTTGCAACCTGACCAAAAGTTTTTTACAATGCAGTGAATAGACTGATAAAATACATGTTACACAAATTCTACTTTCGACTTTTATTTATTTTTACATGTTATATATTTTCTCAGAGCATACACCCCTAGTCTTGTTTTTGAATGAAGAACTTGGGCACAAGCTAACCTAATTTGAGCCGAACTCCCGATTCCACCTTTCAAGCTCTTCCCACTTTCTTTTCTGTAGGCTTGGTCTAATTACAGTCATTGCCTTCTGAAAATCTCCATACTGTAATCGCCTCACCTGTGCATAAGAGCAGATATATTCATCAGAAATTGGATCATAGGGCCAAATTCAAACGGTTAAAAAATCTATATACAGGGAAAAAATATATATATATATATATATCATAAATGATGCACACCTAATTGGATCTACCTTGAAATTAGATAATCAACTACTAACAATCTCAACTAAGCAAGTTACTTCAGCACCAAATGATGACTTTATCAAGCCAGGGCCCGAGCTCAATATTGTGGTCATTACAATTTATCATTTGCATAATTAGTTAATCATGAATTAACCAATTCTCTCAGGAAATGGTTGGATCCGAATAACATAGAGATTTAGATCATGGATATGGAATAAAATTTTCTCACTCATTAAATATTAACTTGTTCGTAACAAAATGGTGCATAGAAATCACTCCTCTTCGCCCGGGGGGGGGGGGG
>JACFYI010001280.1:526618-546593 GCA_014898755.1 Handroanthus guayacan
GAGGCAGAAAAGAACTGAAATTTAGAACCAAAATGAAGCTTGATTGAGCATGCAAGCGCAAATGCACAGACCCAGAGAGGAATGCTAGATTTTTACAGCTAAGCAGGTAAAAATAAGCAGAAGTGTCCCTTTTTTCCCTCTCTGGACACCGAATTACCTCTTTTTCTGGCAACTAAAACTAGAGAGGAGAATTAGCCGATGTCCAATTAGCAAACAGAAGATTTTATATAGCTGACTAACCTGATTTGCCTGGATTGTAAGAATGTCTGAACCAAGCTCTCTGATTGGCACCATAGCAGCCTCCTCACACAAAGCTTGCAGGTCACTTCCAGAATATCCTACAAAAATAACCATGAATGCAATAATTTTTTGGCTTTTCTTCTAAATTGTCAATGACAGCTGGCTCCAAGACATTGCTCGTAAACCCTCTGGTCTTTTTTTCTGGCTCCATCACTATGCAATGGCTACTCTCTCGGAAAATCTTTATTATCTATTCAAACACAATGGAGAAAACCAAGAGAAACTAACCCTAGTCGTTGAAAAACTTACAAGTTGGAATGGCTTGGGAGTTTTTTCTCAATCTCAAATTTATTTTCTTAATTGAATTCTCATAGCTTTTGACACATAGTTTGTCACTTCTTTATTTCATAAACTAAATAAGAACAACATTCAAATAAGAAAGGCAGTATCCTTTGGTAACAAAGTGATGCATGTCTTGAATTTAGTATTTCTGAAAACAAGCAGCCAGCAGCTTGTAGAAGATTTTGTTCTTACCATTTGTTTCCGCCACAAGTCTCTCTAAATCTCTATCTGTTTTCAAGAATACGAAACATAACAAACAGGATGAGTTTATTGCAGAGACAAGGCACAAACCATATATCACTAGAGCTAACATGATGCTCTAACCTGGCAAAGAAAATGCATGGCCCTTGAGCTTGTGTTTCAAAAGAAGTCTTCTCGCATTCACATCTGGCAAAGGTATGTATATTCTTTTGACCTGTGCGAAGAGAGTTCCACTTAGGCCATGCAAGCCACATATAATAAGCTTGCAGGACACTCTTTGTAAGTTTATTCTATGCTTTCCCTAATGTTTATTTCCAGCATCAAATCTAAATTAAATTTAGAGAAATAACTACATGTTTATGTCATTGAGCAAAAGAGAAAATTATTGAATTTTTTGTCTACCCTAGAGGAGGTCAGATAATAATTAAAAAAAAAAAAAAAGAACAGTTCATCCAAGGACCTCATGGCAGATATCTTGCAACCTACTCAAGCACCGAGAAACAAATACAAAAAAAATGTGGGTAATCAATGATGGATCTTCCGCAATACACTCGAGAAACATTTACTTAAGAAAAGACTTGTTTCTAGCAGGAACAGAGATTTAACACAAGCCAGAACTGTCTCTTTACCTGTCCACCAGAATCTATCTCTATATGCAATGAAAAAAAAAAATAAATTCAGGAAATCAGATAGTGGTATTAGACATTTTTTCAGAAGAGATGAATCTAAAAGTCATAAAAGATAATCAAGCATAAATGGTAAATACTAACCAGTCTTCTAAGAACAGCATCGTCTAACTCTTGGGGTTTATTTGTAGCACCTGCAATCGCATAACATTTGTGCAAGGATTAGCATTCAGCTTCATAATTCCTTAATCGTCATGTAAGAAAATAGCGGCATGGAACAAATAAAAAAATCACTTTGGTTAAGTGTGCATGTAAGAGAGCCAATAGGCGTATTTGATCTGTGCTATAAAAGGAAATTATTCAGCACATGCTCTGAAATCCAGAGTCATTCGGACCATAAACGTTGTTTGGCCACAGATTTGCAGCAGAACTTGCCTTAGCCAGTGTCTAATTTTAGAGGCGGCCTCATATATTTCAAAATAAGACCAGGAAGAAAAAAAGTAATGAATCTGCTGCTCCTTCCCAAGTAATTCTCGAAAATTCCTTATCAGACTTCACAGCATACCTAACCCCTCATGTCCATGATTCACACCATCCCAATCCCTTGAAAAGAAAAAAATGGGGCAGAAAGAATAAAGAAAGAAAGAAAAACCTAAAAGCAGCAATAGTTCAAATGTGCTTGTTTTTCCTTCACGGTTGTAGTATAAAGACTTGCAAATCAGCGAAATTGCAAACTTGAAGTTAAAAGAATGTCTGCTGTGTAGTTAATTTTGAGCAGCCATTTTGGCAAACAACATCTAGCTATGTAGTCACTTGGAGAGGAAGACAAAAAGCAGAGATATGTTTGCAGGATACATGTCCAGAATTGCACCAACAGACCATCAGGCTCTACATATGTAACTGCAAGCAAGTCAAAACCAACAAGCTAAACTAACATGATCAAGTGCTTAGAAACTTACCAATGACAGTGACTAAGTCACCAGAACTGGATGCTACCCCATCGAACTGAACTAGGAATTCAGACTTCAACCTTCTACTTGCTTCATTCTCATTCTCAGTCCTAGTTGACATGATACTGTCGATCTGTGCCACAGAACATTTCACTAAGTGTCATATTAGCACAGCTTCAGTAATCAGTAATCACAATTGTGGAAGAAGGAAAAAGCATTGGCACTAACAATGAATATGTGTCACACAAAAGGCAACTGCTAAAAGTAAAAGATAACCATTGTTAGGATATATATTTAGATTTGATTCTAGCATATCTGATTTGATTCAAGTATATCTTTTTGTTAGGGTATTTTACAGCTTTCTAGATTTTGTATCCTTCCCATCTCTACATATGTGAGATGGGTTGTTTCAATAATACATCTACTAATTCTATTTTCCCCCTACGTAATACTCCCAATCTATATTCTCCCTTTTATTTTATTTTAACAACCATATAAACATAGAAATATCCAGAAGCAGATGAACTACAACTCTACATTGAGTCGGGTGGCACAGTGCAGGTTAAGCAAACTTTTTCATAGTAAATAAAGTAACATATGTTCACTTTGTTGAGAAATGCAGAGTCTTAAATCACATGGTAATAAACATAGGAAAATGATTAAGAGAAGCAGCTAAAAGTCAATAACTGAACCAAGTCATAAACGTCCATGACAGTTGAATACCTCATCAATGAAAATTACCGAAGGCTGCCTGGAAATGGCAACTTGAAAGAGAGTACGAACAAGCTTTTCCCCCTCTCCCACCTGTCATTTTGAGCATAATATATAAGGACTTCAGACAATAGAAATAAACAAAACAAGGGCTTGGAGGAAGGGAAAGAGAGACAAGACACACACCCACTTGGATGTCAGGGAAGATGCAGAAACATTAAAAAAAGTTGCATCTGATTCTGAAGCAACTGCTTTAGCAAGCATGGTTTTCCCAGTGCCAGGTGGTCCAAAGAGAAGTAAACCTGCCAAAACATAAACCCCTTTCACTTTTTGGTCAAAGAAATGTAGTTCAACTGCTAGACATTGGACTTTATAGTTCATTTCCTAGCATTACCCTTGGCTGGTCTCCGGAGTCCAGTGAAAAGGTCTCTTCTTTTAGTTGGCAGAATGACCATTTCCAGTAATGCTTGTTTTGCCACCTCAAGCCCAGCTGCAAGGGTCTTCATTTTGAGATAACAACTTACCAAAGAAACAAAGGACTGAAAGAAATCTCAAATAAAGAAATGACATAGCCCTCACCAATGTCTTCCCATTTAACTGAAGGGCTTTTGTCGATGATGACTGAATTTATCATTTCAACCAGTTTAGAATCATAGCCACCGTCCGATTCCGGTGTGCTTCTTGGTGACACTCTTTTGTTAGCCAGGCTCCCCACGGCAGGACTGGCTCTGTTATGGCCAGAAGACTTTTGTACAGCCACTTTTCTCGTATGTGAAGCACTTGATGAAACTGCTCCAGTTTGCACCTTAGGTGAGGTGCTCTAAAGAAATTATATTATAGAAGGGGAAAAAAAAATTAGGTCACTGGTGGTTGATTCCTCTATATTCTCCATAACACTTTAAACAAGCTGGTGAAGAATATCACTTATTTGCTGCCCAGCTTGATGTAAAGAATGCTGTACTAACTTGATTACAGGTTTTTTGTTTTCAAACTTTACAATATATCAAGCACAAAATAGATCTCTAAAACCACCTATTAGATGACTTTATTGACAAATCATGCATAATTGCCTCAAGCGCATATGTCGAATCAAACAAAATCCTAATCTGAATATTAAACTTACACGTTAGTTAGAGCAGTCCATACCTTGGTTCCGGGTGATCCACCTGAGGTGAGGGTGAGGGGCAAAAGTAGCAAAATAGAAAAAATAAGTGTTTTCCCATCAACCATGGTTGCTTCAAAATTTAAGGAAAGTGCAAAGATGCAAAGAATAGGTACCTGTTCTTCGAGCTAAAGTTTGCAATCTCTCTGCTACTTGGCTCTGCCATTTTGATATCTTTTGACGATAAGATTTCACCTTCTCCAGTTCACTGTTAAAATTTCGGGAAAAAAAATGAAAGAAAATATGCACCACATACTAAATGATCTGAACAGCTAATAAGTTAAAGGATCAGCAACTACAAATGCTGTGTCATCCAATTTGGAGTCCGAAACATAATGTTCTTAAAATCATTTCAGAAACAAAGCATGCACTTTAACAAGTTTTACTGGACTGCAAGCAATTGATGCAAGAATGCTAACTTATACGCCCACCAAACCTTCAACATTTGGTGTAAAAAAGATTCCATTAGTAAGCTCATCAAGAGAATCGTGGGGGTATTGATCATACCAAATGAACATTTAGAATAATCTACAGGATACTTGTCCATTGTCTTTCGTTCTTCATTTTCTTTTTTTGGTAGGGCTTAACCTGGTGATAGGAGGGCACCCTTCCAGAAATTCTCTAAGGCCTGGGCCAAATACTTTTCCAAAATTGCACATGTATAGGTCAAAACTCTTTCTTAAGGATATGAGTTAACTTTATACATCATGTATGTGTCCTCAAGTACAAAATATACAGAATCAAACAGCACCATATACCAAAATGTTTAAACTATTGAGATATTCTCCAAAGATATCAACCATCCATAAACAATGATCATGCATACAGGTCGGAATTCCTTTTCCATCAAATCAAAGGACCTGAAGATAACTAAATCAGTGCGACGAATCACTCGTTCACATTTAATTCACATGCAAATTCAGAAAAGTTAAACGTACACACGATCATACATTGAACTCATGAACTCAGAATTCACATGTAGCAGCGAAATTGGAGTAAATACAATCGATAAATCGAAAAAAGAAAAGAAGAAAACGATCTTCCTAATACCTAGAGGAGATGTAAGACGGGACAGGAGTAGAAATTGCTTCACTGAGTATCCTCTGCGCATTCTGGTAATAAGAGACGGCGTCGTCAGGTAACCCCCACTCTTCGGCGCGAACGGCCTTAGCAATCTCCTCTTTAGCCAAATCGAAGTAGCCTTTCAGCTTATACGCAGTCCGCTCGTTCCCCGTCGAGACCCCGCCGTCTCCGTCCATGCCTCGATCTCCGCTAGTGGTAGGGTTTTGCTGCGGTTGAACGGAATCCGAGAAGATCGAGCTAAAGTTTTCAATGATCTCTTTGAGAAAGCTCATTTATGGAAGGTGTTAATCTGTTAGATTAGCCCAATTCGTAGATTTTCTACAAAATATGAAATATCTGAAAAGAAAAGGTGCACAATTTCACCAATTTAGGGAAATTTTCTGCATTTCGTTTCTTAAGAATTACTGCTCGAGAGTTGATATGACTCCCACAATTGACTTTGTCTTCTTAATATGGCGCAGACTCGCAGCGAAAAAAGAGAGCTAATTTTACACCTTAAAAAAGATTGATAGATTAAAATATAATTTTTCTTATTCTTTTGTCACAAAATAAAGTATTATTACCCAAACATGGCTTTGTGATAAATATTTTTTTCATTAGTAGGTTAACATTATTCTATATTTATTTACTGCTAATCATTTACGAATATTAAAAATTACTCTGTATTTTTTGCTTTTCTTTAAAATGAATGGAACACATACATTATTTAGGCCGAAAAACAAAAAAGAAAAAAATTTGATTCAAGCTGCGTCAAGCAAAGGTGAGATCGATCTATTTAGTATTAGCAAGCAAATTGAGCCTAAATTCTACAGGAATTATTCTAGAGAGGATCTTGAGTCTTGACTCAAAGCTCGAAAAAACAAATAGGAGAATTAGCATAGATGATATCTCTGAGAGATAGTAAGATTTGAGTTGAAATGATAGAATCTATGCATTTTGCTTCATTATATCTGTATTATTTACAATAAAAACTTGATATGGTTTAATGGTATCACGTTTGGTTGATTTTATCTTGTCTTAATGTCTTGAGTGATTCTATGATCGAGATTTGTCATATCACCTTAATTATCCAAGACATTGTCTCAATGTATATTAAGAAAAGCACGGACCTTGGAGTTTTTGGACGTTTAATTTTGTCTGTAAAAATAAATAGGTTATCAATCAATGCAGCCTTTCGGGATTGCCCATAGTCCTTGCCATCACATGTTGGATATCTGGGCCAAGACGGAGGCCTATAGGAGAAGGAATTAGGCTTATGAACCGACATTTCATACGGCCAACAGTTTTCCCTGTAGACACATCATGCCGCCAGCTCACGTTATTGGGTCCACTGACCCGATCCACTTAGCATGGGCCAGACTGAGAGTGGTAATATTTCATTTTGTCTATAAGAATATAAATCAGTCAATACAATAAATATGTTTTAATTAAATATATATACATATATATTTGTTTTAATGAACTCCTATATTCTTTTTTCAATCAATTTAATTTGAAATTAAAATTTCAAAGTGATAGAAAAAGATTGCATAAAAAGATCAATGGGGATAAAGTACTATTATACGTATAGATTAAAGATACAAAAATTCTTTTAAATCACTTCTTGAAAATTATAGTGTGATTTGCCCTAATTGTTATCATTCAATACACGTTTCAATAGTAATTACCTAAAATTATCACAAATTAACATAAAAAAGAAAACCTCGATGATGTTAGTTCAATTATATAACTGATCTAACTCATTTTGCCATGTCGAATTCTTCACTCTATTAGGCCAATTTTAATTACTTTAATTGTTAAGACATTAGATATGTTTATTCTTTTATTACCTAGAAATAACAAGATGGCCACCAATTTTATCTAGCAACGATTTCTTTATACACTATAATTCAATTAAAGTTGACATTAAAAAGTTAAATATTGCCATCAAAAGAATACAGGAAATAACTATGTGCTAAATATAATAACTTAAATTCATCACTTTGTAGTAGTTCCAAAAAAAAAAAAAATTCATCACTTTGTAGAGTTAAAGCATCATAAGGATCAGACTTCAAAAGTAGTTATTCTTAATAAATTCTTTAAGCTCTTAAGAACTTTTTGGATATAAGTTGATCACATAAAGTGTTTTCCTTCCTTAACAAAGACAAATTGCCATAATAAGCAGAAGAAAAGCTTAACCCAGAAGTAAAAGTTGAATATTCATAAGAATCATAATGTAGAACAAGATCCCATTTCCAAATGATCAAGAACAAGATTCTAGCAGCATGAATCCAATTTTAAGCACTTAAAATAAGTTTCAATAATCTACAATCACCAAAACTAGGATAACTACAAGCAATAACCCCTGGCCGATACACAACAAACTGTCATATAAAGACAGAAGCTTTAGGTGTCCCACAATTAGTTTAGTTTCCTTTCGTCATAAGCCACTAATTCATATTGCTTGTCGACCTTTCATCTATCTTTCTTCCTCCCCTACTCCCCAAGATTCACGTTTTTAAAAGCAAAAGAAAAACTAGAGCTTACAATCTACTATCAGAAACTTATTCAAAGATGCAAAAAGCTTGGTTTTACGAAGAATTTGGCCCCAAAGAAGTCCTCAAGCTTGGAGATTTACCAATCCCTTCTCCAAAGCCTAATCAACTTCTAGTTCAAGTCCATGCTGCAGCACTTAATCCCATCGACTGCAAGTTACGCCAAAATCCATTAGCCCCTGTCGATCTTCCAGTGAGATAAACAAATCATTAGTAGCAACTAACGGCTATATATCACATGATGTAATAATATTAGCAGTTTTGCAGGTCATCCCTGGCTGTGATATGGCTGGAGTCGTGGTAGCAAAAGGAGAAGATGTCAAAAAGTTCAAAGTTGGTGAGGAAGTTTATGGCAATATTCAGAACTTCAAAGAAAATAAGCTTAAGCAGCTTGGAACTCTTGCAGAATTCATTCTTGTGGAGGAAAATCTAGTGGCTATAAAGCCGAAAAGCTTGTCTTTTCTAGAAGCAGCCAGTTTGCCTGTAGCAGTTCAGACAGCAGTCGAAGGTTTCAAAACCGCAGCTTTTGAAGAGGGACAATCGGCTTTTATAGTTGGTGGGGCTGGTGGCGTTGGCACTCTAGCCATTCAAATCGCCAAGAAGTTGTATAATGCGTCTTTAGTCATTGCAACGACTAGCACGGGCAAAGTGGAATTTGTCAAGAGTTTGGGAGCCGACAAGGTGGTTGATTATACCAAGACAAGATACGAGGAAATTGAGGAAAAATATGATCTTGTCTATGATACAATTGGTAAGACATACATTTTCTTGAAACATTCTTAAAAAAGCTACAGCTTATGCAAGCGTTTTTTACAGGTGATTCAAGGAATTCTTATGTGGTGGCTAAGGAAGATGCTCCAGTTATTGATATAACATGGCCACCATCAAATCCCAGAGCTTTACATTCCGGTTTGACAGTTTCAGGGGAAATTTTAGAGAAGCTTAGGACCTATTTAGAGAGTGGTAAGCTGAAAGCTGTGGTCGATCCCACCGGTCCATTTTCGTTCGATGATGTTATTAAGGCTTTTGGATATCTAGAAACGGGACGAGCCAGGGGAAAAATCGTCGTTTCATTCTGTTCTGCACCTTTCAGGATTAATGGATTTTGTAACACAAAAATGGCTCTTAATTCAGAAAAGTTGCATTGAAAATAAGTTATAGAGCTGTACGACAAGAACTAGAATATTTCAAATAAGCTGTCCTGCTATATAATAAGAACTAGAATAAGTTCTTAATAGCTTCTAAAAGACAAGTTGATTTGGCTTTTACTGTGTGAATAAACTGAGAATCCAATGTGTTTCGGAATGTAAAGATTCTGTTTGATGATTAGTTATATATTATTCTTATTGGAAAAATTTGATAGTGAAGAATACTATTTGGCCGCTAAAGTAGTGCCATCTGACTAATTTTCACTGTTATAATAAACCACAATGAAATTTGAGCTAAAGCAATCTTGTGGGTGACTAATTGTTATAATAAAGAGCGTTAGAGCAGTATTTGATTAGTTAATCTATACGTTTATGATGTCGACACCTCCATGGGATCTGTGTCCTTTATCTTGGGTTAGGCCTGACCCCAATTCAACCCGGATGACCCGATGGGCTCACACAATTGGATAGATCCATGTGGATCGACACGATGAGGCTACCGAAGCCTGACATCAGTGAACCATGCTAGTCCTACTATAAATATCTCCAATCCAGATGAGAGAAAGGTATACACAAGTATTTCATATGTTCTTCACTCAAGTATATAATCCATAGTTTTTACATTGGACTTTACTTCTATAACTTTTACTGAATTAAGCATTAGAAGATTTTTCCTGGGTAATCTAACTACCCAATTATTGTATCCTTTGATTTCCGGTCAAGAACTTGAGCTACTGGATAGTATACAATCTCACTATATGACTTTTGTAGTTTCCCAAGCATAATAGACCGATTCGATTAGCTCAAATGAACATCTGCAGATTAGTTTAGTTAGCTTATGACGAAACGGCACGTAATTGGTTGTCTTTTTCTCCTGGACAAGTTATTTTATAATGATGATTATGAAAGGTCGACCATTAAACTTTAAAAATGTTGACATCCAAAATCTTTTTCCTTTGGAGAACTTGGAAAAACATTTATCACGTTGCCGTTTGCGAAGTTTCCTAAATTTCATATTCATTGATGTAAACTTCCACTCGTTCCCACTTTCCTCCTCGCTGTAAAAGTTCTTGAATCTCGTACATAGTTTTTGTCAAGTAAAAACGACACTCTTTAGGACAAAAATTAACATCTTTATATCTGAACTAATGAAGCCAGAACTTGATAAACCTTGTTCTTGGAACTAACTTCTGCAAGAAATGGAAATCTTTTATGCCATCCTTTGCATTATTACAACAACAATACTGCTTCTTTTGTTACTCCTTTCAGCTTTAGTACTTTGAATTTTCCTTGGAAAATCCATCAAGAATCCAAACCACCCTCCAGTAGTTGGAACAGTTTTTGATCAGGTTTTCCACTTCAAGAGACTATATGACTACCAAACAGGTGCGGCCAAGAAACATAAAACTTCTGGACTTCTTGCACCAGATCAAAGTGAGATATATACGATTGAACCGCGAAATATTGAACATATTTTGAAAACAAACTTCAGTAAATACTCAAAGGGACAGTATAATCAAGAAATATGGAGTGACTTGTTTGGGCAGGGGATTTTTGTGGTGGATGGTGATAAGTGGAAACAGCAGAGGAAGCTGGCAAGCTTTGAGTTCTCTACCAGGGTTTTGAGAGAATTTAGCTGCTTAGTATTCAGAAAAAATGCAGAAAAATTGGTTAGAAAAATATATGAGTTGTCTAATCAGAACCAAGTTTTTGACATACAGGTAACTCACCTAAAATTTTTACCTTTTTGGGTAAATAGCTCTTGTATCCCTTAAATTTATTCTTCTTGCCATGTTATCCTGAAAAATAACTTAAAGCACTTTGCTAGCTCAGCTTAAAGTCACTGAAATGCTTTGCCTCCTTATTGGATTTTTTTAAAGAAAATACGCACCCAAAGACTAGCATATGGAATTCTCTTTTTGTGGAAAAATTCATTTCTCAAGATGATTTTTCTAATTGAAAGAGACAAAATTGACGAGAATGTCCTTGACATTGCACATAAAAGCTGTATGCTAGTTCCCCGAGTGCATATTTCACGCAAATCTTACTTTGGTTGTTACATGCTATATTTTGCATGAAAATCCACCCTCCGATAGCATACCTCATGTGAAAATCCACTCTCTGACAGTATATTTCACGTGAAAATCAACCTGAGAGTTACAGTTCGATGGATAAGGTGCCAAAACGAGTAAATTTGTGGGAGTGATGTGCTATTTACAGCTAGCATATTTTTTCACCACAATTCATTGACATGGTATAATATCACTCTTGCAGGCTTTGTTAATGAGATGCACTCTTGATTCCATATTCAAAGTTGGTTTTGGTGTGGATTTAAATTGCCTAGAAGGCTCAAATGCAGAGAGTAATGAATTCATCAAGGCCTTTGATGACTCAAATGAATTGGCATATTGGCGCTACGTTGATTCTTTATGGAAGCTAAAACGGTATCTCAATATTGGTGGAGAAGCAACACTAAAAAAGAACATCAAATTCATCCATAATTTTGTGGACAACGTGATTAGAACCAAGAGAGCAAAGATGGAAAGGAAATAACACTACATGAGTATTTTCTGTTTTTCTTCTCATTATTGCTAGGTTTGACGTAATTATTAATGTGGGTTTCGGAAATTACAATAACATCCCATATCATTATTTCAACTGTAGGAAAAACTTAAAAAGGGCCCGTATAATATTACAAGTAATTTTCCCAACTGTAGGCGGGTATTTCTATTATTAGGCCAAACTTTATCGATTGTTGAGATATTCATACATGATATTTAGCTGGTATATACATTTTCTCAACTGTGTTGTAACATTTCATGATTGAAGAATGAGAAAGAGGATATACTTTCAAGATTTCTGGTGGAAAGCAATAAGGATCCAAAGACAATGACTGATGAGTACTTGAGGGATATCATTCTGAACTTCATCATAGCTGGGAAAGACACCACTGCAAATACTCTTTCTTGGTTTATTTACATACTTTGCAAGAACCCTCTGATCCAAGAAAAAGTTGCACAAGAAATTGGACGAGTCATAAGTTGTCCAACAAATGAAACTAGTGTTAGTGATTTTGTTCGAAGTATTACCGACAAAGCTCTTGAAGGAATGCATTATCTTCATGCAATTCTTACTGAAACCTTACGGCTTTACCCTGCAGTCCCAGTGGTAACCTATGCTTTTTCTTTCCATACATTATGTACCTAAGATGTTCAAATTCATAAACTTCTGACTTGAAAGAAGGAGATGGACCATGTTGTTTTTTCCTCAATGTTTTTTAGGATGGGAGGTGTGCTGAATCAGATGATGTTCTTCCTGATGGATTCAGAGTGAAGAAGGGGGATGGTGTGAGAAATTCCTAGGATTTGAGAAATTGAAAATATCCTAAAAGAATCTCACAAAGTGATTATATTTTTCTCACTACACAAAATGGGAAAACTCTTGCTTCCCTCATTTTTTTTTCCCTCTCAAATTGCTTCTTACTCTGCCACCTTTTCTCCGCCGTATGCTTGGTTTTTATAGAGAAGAAGTGCCTTCAAATTTCTTCATCTGCCTTATAAAAACAAAGCCAATTTTTCCAAGCCTATACAGTAGTCAACAGTGTTTTTGTCAAAGAATGTCATCCCCAAACATGGAGCTGTATTTTAGCCGCAATAGCCACCAAGAAAAAGTCTTCATGGCCGCCATAATTAATGCTGCTTCACCCCATTTCCACTGCAAGTCATTTAATGCAACATTGCATGCTGCAATTTGCATTCTCCTTTCATTTTTTTTTTCCAATTAATGAGGGTGGAGTCCACCACATGGGATGGACCCCCAAGAGATAGATGCCATGAGACCATGCCGACACAACTATAAATATTTCCAAGCTGGATGAGATAAAGATACACAAAAGTATTTTATAAATTTTTTACTCAAGTATATAATCCACAATTTTTACAATAAACTTGGACTTTACTGCCATAATCTTTACTGAATTAAGCATCAGAAAATTTTTGCTAGATAATCAAATGACCTGGTTCCTGTATTCTTTGATTTTAGATTAAGAACTTGAGCTGCTTTCTTGTGTACAATCTCGCCATATGACTTCCATAGTTACCTAAACATAATAGACCGATCCGGTTAGCCCTACTGAATGACCGCAGATTAGTTTGATTAGCTTATAACGAAACTTCACATAATGGTTATCCTTTTCTCGTGGAAAAGTTTTGTATAATGATGACTGTGAAATGCCAACCAATAAACTTTGAAAATGTCAACATTCAAAGTCTTCTTCCTTCTAGAACTAAAAGCCACACCTTTTAGGATAAATTAACATCTTTATATCTAAAGAAATCAAGTTATGATTCAATAAAAACCTTGTTCTTTGAAATAACTTTGCAAGAAATGGTTATCTTTTATGGCATTGTTTTCATGATAACAACAATGTTGCTCTTTTTGTTCATCTTTTCACCTTTAGTACTCAGAATTTTGGTCAGAAAATCCATCAAGAATCCAAACAACCCTCCAGTTGTTTGAACCGTTTTTGATCTTGTTTTCCCTTCAACAGACTCTGTGACTACCAAACAGCCGTAGCCAAGAAACATAAAACTTCGAGGGTTCTTGCACCAGATCAAAGTTAGATATATACGATTGAACCACGAAATATTGAAAATATTTAGAAGACAAACTTCAGTAAAGACTCAAAGGGACAGTATAATCAAGAAATATGGAGTGACTTGTTTGGCCAGGGAATTTTTGTGGTGGATGGTGATAAGTAGAAGCAGCAGAGGAAGCTGGCAAGCCTTGAGAGACTTCAGCTGCTTAGTTTTCAGGAGAAGTGCAGCAAAATTGGTTAGCACAATATATGTGTTCTCTAACCACAACCGAGTGTTTGATTTACAGGGTAACTCATACTATATGTACCCCGGAATTTATACATATTTTTCTTTTTGGGTAGGTAAATAGCACTTCATCCCCTTAAGTTTATTGGTTTGGCGCATTACTGTCCAAAAATATTAAAAGTACATTATTGTTTTAACTTCAAGTGATTGAAGCACGTCTTTTGCATTGGATTCTTCAGCGGCAAGATTAGCATATGGCATTTGCGTGCCTCAACAAAAGCCATTCTCATCATTTCTTGCTTTTTCTCTCAAAAAAATTAATTATTTTGAATGAAGACAGGGAAAAATAACAATAATGTTCCTTGATAAGACATAAATTACGTGAAAATTCACTCGGGAGTTACATGTTACTTTCTTGACTAGATATATCATCTAAAAATCCACTTATAGGGATCATCAAACTATATTTCGTGGGGGACAAATTGCTCCACTAATGAATTTAAGTCGAGAAAATGAAATGCTTCTGAATTATTTTTCGAAACAAAATGATCAAAATTTGAGGGGATCAAGTGCTATTTTACTCCTTTTTCACCACAATTCATTGACTTGGTAGAATAACACTTTTGCAGTTTCGCTAATGAGATGCACCCTGGATTCCGTATCAAAGTTGTTTTTGATGTTGACTTAAATTGCTTACAAGGCTCAAATGCAGAGGGGAATGAATTCATCAAGGCCATATTGCTGTCGAGTGGATCCTTTATGGAAGCTTAACTGATATCTCAACATTGGTGGAGAAGCAATCTTTAAGAATAACATCAAATTCATCCACAATTGTGGACAACGTGATCACAACCAAGAGCGCAAAGATGAAGAAGGAACGACACCGTGTGATTTTTAAGTTCCATTTTTCTTCTCATTACTACCGAGATTTTATTTTATTACAGAAACACCCTCGTTGTAAAGTATGTTTTTGGCCATGCATGTTGTACCTAAGATGTTGAAGTTCATAAATCAACATCAAATGAAACAAATTGAAACTTGAAAGAAAAATATAATATATGTTATTTTTTTCTCAACGTTTGGGAGATGTCAGATGATGTTCTTCTTGATGGATTCAAGGGGAAGAAGGGGGATGGTGTATGCTATACGGCCAATGCAGTGGCCAGGATGTCACCTATATGGGGTGATGATGCTGAAGAATTCCGACCTGAAAGATGGCTCAAGAATGGGATATTTCAACCTTACTCAACATTCAAATTTGCTGCATTTCATGCGAGTACTCTCAAGAGTTACATATGTTCGAAGGATTTCAATGTGTTTCACCCACAATTTTACCCATAAAAAAAAAGGTAAAAAAAAGAAAAGCAAACATATTTCACCTCCTATTTTTATTTTATGAATACATACCAAATGTTCTGAGAACAGAAAAATTTAGTACACAAGAAATTTAATAATTTATCTACAAAATGAAATAAAAGAAAAATGGCCATAAATACTCAGACTGATGCTTCTTAAAACTTGCGGTTGATTCAATTTTCAGGCTGGCCCTCGAACTGGTTTAAGGACTTTGCTTATAGACAAATGACGAAAGTATCAGCGGCTCTTGCTCACTTCCTCAGGTCCAATTAAGTGATGACAATAAAAAAGTAACATACAGAGCCATGCTTACTCTTGATATCAGTAGAAGCCTAAATATTGATGCAGTTCCAATAACAGGCTTGCTCAAAGGCTAAGATGTGACAGGATGTATCATTCCCGCATTTTATGCATTATAATAATGTATACTATAAATGAGTCTCTTTTCTCTGCGGGACTCTACCACGCTCATGAAACTACACTAGTATTTTCTGTATAACATACCTCATCGATAAGTCTAAATATGACATAACCGGGGAAAAAAAAAAAGAATAATAATAAAAAAAAAAACTGCTAAAATACAACCGAAGCAAACTAAGCAAGCGAATCCTCATAATCTTTTACATATTGCCCCACAGGAAATTACAAAATCCTAGTTTGTGTTTACATATCCTGTGGCGCAAGCAGTTTCAACATTAACACCAAAATTTCTTTATACATCAGGAGAAAAATAGATGAAAAAAATATACATCATGACTGCAAAGCGATATCGGGCCTTCCATGTGACAAAAATTTGGCCACTCATTGGTGTTAAAAATAAAGATATTCCGTAACATGGTATATCACTCTAGTGCGGTATCAAGGTCCTATCGTTGAATACATATCACATTTCATCAACAGCATCAGCCACTTAATTGAACTAAATGAAAGAGGCTTTTTACCGAATGCATAACCATCGAAAAATTGTGGCAACAAAAGTGTTGATGTGTGTGGAGAAACTATGATGTGTTCCCAAAGGTAATATCCAATCATCTTAGATCTTTTACTTTATGAGGGGGCTTAATCCATCACCTTCCCAACCCAGTTTCAGCATGTGATCTACAACTTTTAAGCTCAACTGCAAGGAAGAGAGATGAATTATATTTCCGTAAACCAAGTTCACGGGATAATAAGTGCAGTGCAAGTTAAAGCATCAGATAACATTCTGAACATTGAAATGAACTAAACTATGATTTGCATTTCTGAAAAGAAAAAAGCAGCAAACAAAACGAAGCAATTGCCTGTATGCTCAATTTGAAGGCACTTGAAAATCATGAGAATGCATTTTATTTCTCTACATGCTTTATGACTTGAGAGGCAGAGAGAAGAAAAGTGAAAAATATGAAATTTATTTCTCAATAAGCTTGATGACTTGGAGATGAAGAGAAGAAAAATGAAAAAAATCAGGCTCTCTTTCCTCTCTGGTATCCTTTGAACATTGGTGCACCGATAGACAGATACATCTCAACAAGGACATAAATAATTGTAATAGACATTTTATGTCCTACGAAATACATAAATGGAATGAGCTTCTTTCTTTGTGAGGAAAGCCAAAGAAGCTAGATTTGATAAGAGAATTGGTATGCATTCAGGAGAACTTTGAAGCATATAGTTACAAAAGTAAATATGCAGGAAACCAGAAGCAGACTGATAAAAGACAAAACTTACAGAAGGATCTGTGAATATTATCAATTGTTTATTTGCTGTTGACACCAAAAGATTTGTATTATCCTTATTCAAAGCGATAGTGGTAATATCTTGTCCTTCTGCAAGTTTCAACGTATGAAAGACCTGTAAGAAGAAGTTCCCAAAGTGTCAGAGAAAATACATATGAGTACCGAATTGGCAATAAATGCGGTGCTTCACGACAGTAAGTTTTTTCCTAACAAAAGCAAGACATTCAGAAGTAGATCTTTAATTTAGATAGTGCCAGATAGATTGTTTCTACTTTACCTTCAGAGTATGGAGATCAAAGAAGCAAATAGAAGGTAAAGGTAAATCCAGTCCATTCCCCTCATTTGATTCACAATCTGCAGTCCCTGAACTATAGTCAGAGCCTCCATCATTTTCTGAGGACGGGTTTAGTCCAACCAAAGCACTATGACGATCAACAGAAACCTCCATGCAACTTATGCTTGATGAAAGTGGAAGCTGCTTCTTATGAATGAGAGTTCCATTCAGAGTAAATGTGCTGAGGGTACAAAGATATTTGTTCCAGGTCATTATGATTCCATCTGATGACAGGCATAGAGAATGAGCTTCCACATTGACAAGCCTTCTAATCAACCGGCCTCGCCTTATGGAATGAAGCAAGACATCTGAAGAGTTGGAGCAGGATGCAACAACTCCAAGGTCTGAACTGACAGCGCAGCATGTTATTTCCCCTAAATGACCGCGAAGGACATGTATGGGGCCCTCGATTCGGCACCCCTTACTCTTGTCTGCTAATCCTGCTGCACCACTGCCCGGGGACGTGGGTGTGCTTGGATTACTCGAAGGCTCTGGTGCGCTAGTGGAGCGTGAAATGGATGATTGATGTATTCTCCAGAGTAGAACTGTTGCATCCCGCGATCCAGTCACAAGATAGCTGCTATCAGGAGATGTAGCCAGGCAAGTCACTGGGGCACAATGTCCTCTGGCTATTTCCAATGTTCTTGCTCCATCAGCTGAAATCAGCCTTATGCTATTATCTACATGCCCTCCTAAAATAGTTAATAAACAGTTAATAGAAGTTGAAAGTTTATGACAAAGATACAATCATATCATAAAAAATATCCAATCATTGACAAGCCTAAAGTAACACAGGGAAATATCAAGGAAATGGAATATATGATAGAACATATCATATAGATCTCAAATACTATGAAGAGACTTTGTTATCATGCCAAAATCAAAGAAAAATAGTCCAAATTTACTCATAAATGGTCGTCCACAGCCCAGACCGTCAAGATGTACCTCTTACTTGGGGTATCAGGTCATGCCACAATAGAAGGATTAACAAACAGAAAGGAACTGCACAGGCAATAAACATGTGGTATCCTTTTGTGTCAATAGGAGAGCATAATAGTGGATTTTATATACAAATGTAGAATAGCAAACAGCTTGAAGACGAGCCAATGATGACGTATCCATTAATCATATAAACCCACATATAAAAGAAATGTAGATAGGTCAGTTTATAAGTTGACACATAGATCAACTCCTATTATGGTCCCTAAATCATCCTTCATCTGATGATATCAATGCAATGGCCCTGCTTTTCCGGTGTTTCACTAATACTGCAATTTTGCAGATCCTTATATATTTTAACTATCCTGTTAGTCGAAAATAGGCACGAGAGATCATGCTCAAACATGGAGTTCCTCTAATTATATGGTTCTAGTTATGTAGCTTTTCGAACAGTCTATCGACATTATTTCGAAATTTCATTCCAAAATGAGAAAATAGAAGAGAATTCTAAGTTTGAGTTTGTATTTAAAGGAGGATGTCGACACTAAGAATCATGATTAACTCCAATTTTGGGAGAATATCAAACCCATCGTAAGTTTGGAAACACGAATAGTGGCTAAATGATTTGAAATCCATAGTATATGTGACGGAGTATGTTCGCTGAGTTAGTCACTCCTAAACTTCTAATAACAGCGAGACACAATTTATCACATAAATTTCATATTTCTTGGAGGAAGAGTTCATAAAAAACAGATCAGTAAGAAAACAGTCATCCTCACCAGTGATTATTTCTTTGTCACAAGTAATTGAAACTATCCCTGTGCTTCGGATTCCAGAAGTTGGAAATGCTAATGCTTGTGGGAAATGCCACTCTTCTGATCCAGGGGGGTTTGGCCCTTTGAACATTCGCATAAAGGTTCCACCAGCTGCTCCTGCACCAGGCTTGCCATGCTGAAAAAGGAAAGGCAAACCCTGCCCATCAGGTGTGTTCGGTTGCCACTTGTGCTGTGCTACATGTGCCACTGGAGCATTTGTGTCAACAATTATGAGAGAGTCCGAAGATGCACGAATTGCAGCAGCAGGCAGATTGCAGCGTTCTGGATTTGGAACCATATACGGCTTGACTGCTCCTGGATTCCGGAAAATGGTCTGTATACAAGAATATAATCAGATCTTTGGCACTAGCCTGTTCTAGCGAACACATCTAAAATGAATCTGATAGTGCATGAATTGATAAACAGTTGTAACACAAGATATGATACTTTCTTGATAAACTATAATCATGTCATGTTTCCCATATATTATTTTAATCTTAACGAGGCGTAAAAGCAACCAACATTCGGAAATAAAACCAAAGAGAGCAAGCAGCTCCATAACCCAAGAAGTCCTTGCAGAGAAGAGCTGGTGTAAAACAACAAAGCTAAAAACTCAGAAGCTTGTCCATTATCGGGATTAAACTGAAAACACGAAAATGCAACATTTTCTCAAATTGAGCTCGAGCTTAATAATGCTTGGTCGATAGCTCTAATTAGTTTAATCGTTCTTTATTTTAAGCTAGTATTATAATTGCATTTACAGTATAAAATTTAAATTTATCTCAATTCTCACCACAACTCTAGCCAACATTCCCACTAATTGCCTTCCAGATTATCTCAAGTATCTATCTCAAACTAATCCTAAACCACATGATCTGTCACCTTCCTTCTTATCCCACCTTTATCTGCCAAATAATTCCTCAATCCTCACTCTCACCACACCATGGATCAGGCGAGTGAAAAATCAAAAGTAGTGAATGCTTGTAGAAGTGAAGC
>JACFYI010001280.1:546686-573916 GCA_014898755.1 Handroanthus guayacan
AAAAAAAAAAAAAAAAGAATCAGAAGGAAAAAAGAAAAAAAGAAAATTGAGGCTGAACATATCTCCTGCAACAAGCTTCAATATTTCTAGGGTTTATAGCAAGAAATTTATCTACAGGCAGAAGCAAAAAGCATACAGAAGTTGCGGCATTAAAAGATACCTGCATGTGAAGGACATCTGCCAACGGCATTCGTTTCATGTGAGGAACAGTTAGAAGTTGTGATGGGGTTTGGCCAAAGTAAGCAATCTGATCTTGGGTAGCACGCTGTTGAACCTTTTAAATATTTTGAAAAATATAATCAATTTGTTGTTCTACGTGCAGAAATATCTAAAGCAAAACGTTTGAAAAAGTAAAGTAGAAAGCAAGCTTACAGGGTCTGATATTTTATCAATATCTACAGTTCCTTCATAAGTGATATAGAAGAAAACATTATTTGACTGTATAGCTTCTTTTCCACGTTGCTTATACCTGAATATGTAGCAATTGTGGGAATCAGCCTCATAAATTGATCCATATACTTGGTATCAATGTTTAATTAGCCATAGATTAGTACAGAGAGAGGAGAGAGATCAAAACAGGGATCACATTCAAAAGGCGATCTTCAAAAGCAAAAAATAAAAATACCCAAATATGAGATCAATCCATTCATGCAAATGTTGCGAGACATGCTCACTCTCCAGTGCCATCCTATGCTTATGGACAAAATCAACTGAATTTTCGGCCCAGGGGGGAAGCCGTACTGAGTCTGTAATGTGAGGAGAAAAAACCAAAATAACGGAATGTGGTAAACATTTTATCTTACTTAAGAATGCAATACAACTCTACTTTCTATCAGAAGTAAGCAACTAAAACACATACCAAGCTTTTCACCAAGCTGTGTTGTACCAAAGTCAATTGAGTTTTCATTGGTTAAAACCTCTGGAAGATAAAACAGCTCAGGAACCTGATATTGAAAAATGAAGGAATAGCAATATCATATAAGAAAAACCAAGCAGGTGTGCAAGTCCTGAAAGAATGGCAGCTGAAGCTGCCAAATGGAAAAATAATAAATGCTTAAAGAGTATCTGAAAAATATCCACGAAAACACTGAAATTAAAGAAAAACTTAAGTCATATTGAAAATTATAAAATAAAAAGAAAATAATTAGCGAGACAATTTAAGATGCCTACCAATTCCTTCACATCACTCATGTCCTCAAGAACTCCGTTCCAAGTTGCAGCAATGTCTGAGAACATTCTGTCAGCATGATCAAACTTGCCACCTTGAAGTTGAATAGAAAGGGTAGTAAAAGGTTCAACTCTTGTGAGGTAATACAAAACCTGCCACACAAAATAGAAACAATAGCCAATGAATACCTCCTATAATAGTAAATGCAGTTAACGATTAAGAGGCAAGGCGTTGGAACGTAATTTCCAAGGTCAAATTTTGATACGCTCATTTATAGAAAGGGCTCAGGTAATCAAATTACAATATAATTTCATTCTTGAATGCATATAAAACAGCAATATTCACAGCATGCTGATCTAATCTCAGGCCATTAATTCTTTCTTAGCATGTGGGCACTATCCGACCAATGAGTGGATTTAAAAAATTTAACTTAACATGCATCAGTCATACGTGACCAGGTATATAGAAATGTTCGCCATTAAATCATAGTTTCCCCATTGAATTCAGATCATGGCATTAACTCTCCAAGTAACATACAACTGTCGATTGCTTTTCTATTTTGGTTAGAACTCACAAAGCAATACTGATTAATGAATTTTCCTAACTTGTTAATTACTTAGAAAAAGAAAATTTCTGCAAATGATACATAACTGGCTTGGCAATTTCAAGAATGGCCAAAAGAATGTTAATGCATCAAAGCATTCTTTTCATGCACAGAACATAGTTATAAGACCAAAGATTTCAAAAGTAGCACTATGTGATGCACGTTAGAAGGAGCATATAAATAATGGGAGAACCCACTGTTCCAGCTGTTGAGTAATGTGAGCCATAGTGGAATTTGGGGATGACTGGATCATCAAAGCTGGCATATCTCTCCTGGAATTTCTTTAGTCTCTCGGCATTCAAGGCGCCAATGGGCTGCAATAGAAATGTTAGGTGAAAAAATGCAGAATATAATATTTCTAGAATAATTAATATATAGAACCACCTTTGAAAGGTCTCGAAAAGAAGAAGGATTTGAAAGATCCAAACTCGTTGAGCTGTAATCAGAAAGGATCCAAGGGAATACAGGATACTGCACATACAGATGCAATTACGCATTATTAACACCAAAGAATTTTTTAACTAATTTTATTATAACATCAAAGTTGCTTTCTACCTGTGTAATATCATTATAACTGCGTCCAGCCAACGTATTAAGCTGCATCAAATATTCAAAATTGCTGATCTGCAAAGAATTTACTACTTAGCATGTTATTTATAAAATTAGCATATTTAAGCTAAAGAAAATAGACCATATTAATTGTGCTCAACGTGATTCTCCAAACATACCTCCCACCTAGCCCAACGTTCCATGAGCTGAGCTCTCTTTAGAAGCAGTTCAGGTCTCTTCAAATAGGACAAAAGAATATAAGCTTTAAAATACTAGATAATAAGACTAAAGTAAAATCTTAAAACTTCCAAATCCAAGTGACACTCATCCCAAACCCTAGGATTATGGATTGAGTCCGTTTCATAGTTTGCAAATGCATAGAAAATCATCAGCTTAATTTCATTGAATAACTCAGACTTGCTGGCTCTGTTAACATAATAGTAACAGGAAAACATCACACCTGAGTTGCAAGGTAGATATTATTCAAATGAGGAGGGCGGGCTTGAACAATAGCTCGGTATGCATTTCTTCGTCCCTCAGTGCTCTGCAGTAAGAACACACACACACGCACACGCACATATATATTAAATGGATGAAAAAAGTCAGAAGGGAAACTTTTGCAATTACAGATGATGTAAAGGGACATACCCCAAAGTCGAAAAAGTAATTTGACCGATCAACCATGAACAACTCCAGTGCACTTCTCCGCAAAAGATATCTGCAGAAACAATGATCCAATAATAAACACATTGAAAAGGAGGTGCAAGCAACGTCCTAACCAACCATGGAACTAGACCAATGTACTTGAATAGAAAAGAAAGAAAAGCACAGCACAGGAGAAGGATATGCTTAATAGGGAAAATTCTATTCTGAAACCAATATGAGTAGGTGGTCTCATGCTTGTTGATCAGGGACCTACAGCTTTGAAGAGATTTAAAATCACAGAGTCCCCTTTTTATAATAAAAACCAGACGTGCTTCAAGGTTCTGGATCCTAAGGGGTATCCTTGGCTAAAGAAAATCTGTCAAAGGGCATTACCAGTTTGAAAATGTTATTGAGGATTATCCTCTTTTATATGACTTTTCATAGATAATTATAATTTTTATTAAACCTTTGAGACAAGTAATCCTTGCAAGCAAGCTAAAAAAAAGTGGGCTTCTAAATTGGCTTGAAGTAGTAAGATGGAGAATAGAATCTGGAGATAATCAAAACCTTCAATAATGAAAATGAGAATCATCTTCTTCAAAGCTAACACAATTTGTAGTTGTGGATCAACCAAGCCCATAAAAGAAGGAAAAAATAAAAGAAATATATAAAGGAAAAAAGAAGAGCAAGCATAAACCGTATTATATGAAGGCCAAAAAAAACAGCAAATTGTGTAGACCACATTATAATGTATTATACTGTTGAAAATGGATTTTGAGCCCTAACTCATCCACAAAGATTAGTTTCTGAAATGAAAATTGTTTGAGACCATATAAAGAAACCACTATCAAACACTATACAAATGTGAGATTCTAACCCACCCACGCAAGCCCAGCTCATTTGGAGTGTGGAGTAACATAAAAAAAGGTGGCTCAACAATGCTGGGTAGCCCAACAGTTCTGATACTATATTGAAAATGGATCTAACACACCCCCGGCATGCCCAAGAATGAACATTTGGAACGTGGAGTAATATGAAACATGTGGCCACAACATTAGGACAGGTCTGGCTCTAACACTATGTTGAAAATGGACCTTAGGTCTGACTCAACTCCACAAGCAAGAACCATTTTGAGCATGTACAAGTAGAAACAAAAACAGAGAATGCATGGCTGTCAAGCTGAATGAACGTGTTTCTAGATCACCTTCTGCTGTATACTTGGTGAAGTGATGATATCAACCAGCTTTGATCTTTTTCTTGAACTTCATTGAGACCTTTGTAGTCCGAATCACCCATAGCACTATTATCCGTGTGATCAACAATAAAATTGATTCTTCTACTTGTTATCTGACAAAAGGCATCATTCCACTGATTAAAAATAGAATAGTATACTCAAAAGTATATCACAGATGTTGAACTTCACCAGAGGCATCAATCAGACAGAATTTTTTTATACAGGACGAAAAGCAAAGGAAGGAAACTGCACTAGCAGAATATATAACATGAATAAAAGTCATGATTAAGGTATGTAGAACTTACTTGAAAAATTCCTCTCAGGACCTTTAGTGGACGGACCATTGAAGATGGAAGCTCAAGGACAATTCTTTCATCCTGTTCACTAGGAACATAGCCAGGGGCAACCGCTGCCGCATCTAGGTCCTTAGTCACTGAGGGCTCTGGGGACTCTGTCGATGTTAATGGCAGTGCACCAGGTTCAGGTGGTATTGTCTGCATTTCACCAGGCTGTTCACCATTTGTGCTAACATCCACATTGGCGGTGTCAGGCTCATCCTCCTCATTTCCTACCTCAGTTGTGATGGCTTCTGCAGCTAACATAGAGGCTTTTGATGGACTTACAGCTTTATGTTTATCATGCTCCACATGGTCTTCATAGTTTGCAGCAGCACCAAAGTGATCTGTGCCTCGGTAATTTATTCGTAAAATCCTCCTCATCCTTGAAGAACTTTCCATGGGATCTAGCTTGCAGAAGACCTAAAACCCACAAGTACACAATAACATAAATTTGACACATAAAACTTGAAATATAACAGATAAAGTTCAAGCCAGAAACATACGCGCTTAGGATTGCACAAATGATCACTAAAAGGCCCAAAGAGACATTTCATCTCTATTAAGCACCGGATAAGCTTGCGCCATTCACGTATTCCAGTGTATAGTCGATGCTGTGATACCATATCAACTTGTGACCTCCTATCAACCTAAAACCATGAAGGAAAATTTCAGGCAATTGTGGATCGTAACTCCACATATATTGATATGATCCTTCAGCGAAAGAATGGAATACCTCAGACCGCTGCATGTTTCTGGCCAAAGCTAAACTTCCAACAAGAACAGCAATATACTTGTATGAAAGGGCATTAAAGTCCTTGCCATATACAGATTTTGAATCCACTGACTGCAAGCATTCCATCCAGGCAGTTCCCATGGCTTCAGAAACATTCCATCGCTTTACACGCTCGGTATCACTTTTACTCCGTCTCTGTGCAGATGTAGCCATTGCCACAGCGCTAAGACCTCTTCCTGAGCCAATTTTTGCATTACGCTCAAGATCTCTGGCGGCCGCCAATGCAGCGGCTTTTGCAGCTGCCTTGTCCTTTGGAATGGTTGGGGACTTGCTAGGTGCCTCCAAAGGTTTCTGAAAGCTTGAAAATGTATGAAGTCTAGTTGTTTTCCGTTCAAGCAATGATGAGTCACGCCGAAGTTGTGAAGCAGTTGAAGAAGCGTTGGTTTCTCCACCAGCGGCACCGGCAGCAATCATTGCTAATGCCATAGCAGCGGGAGGTGAGGCAAATGAAGCTGCCCAACTAGGAGATATCATAGCAAGAGCAGCCTACAAGGTTCCAATAAATGTTTCAGACACATGGTATGGGGAAGCATTATTAGTTACAATGAGGGTTGATATTGCAATCACAGGAAAGGGCCAATATGTTCGAACTTAAAGTTTTTAATTAATTTCTGTTGCATAACATCAAAGTAACTCTGCCTGTGTCTTGCTCAGGATCTTTTGTTTCCAGGCCACAGATAAGGAGAAATCAGTTAAAGCTTGATTTGTAATCACTGTTAATATCTTCTGGACATAAATCCGTGCGTGCATACAATGCTGTTAATTAAGAAAATTGAGCTCTTATGGCTTTGCTTCAAGGATGGTCCTTTAGTAGACCAAAGCAGAAGATCATTAGAGAGCACTAAGCTAAATTCAAACCCATATAGAACCAAAATGTTCTTCAATCAGTGACTGAAGCATATTCTCCATACAGTTGGCCAGAGGGATCAGTATGACACCAGGTCCTTGTAGAATCTAGAATATAATATTCTTATAAATTAAAGCAACATATTGCATTAATAAATAGTTCATGCAATTATTATATGCAACCTTAAATACATGTTTGAAATTTTATTTTCCTCCAAAACCGCAACATGCCCATATAGATTTACTAAAACAATTAGCTCTTTGTTAGCAATATTAAATTTTCTTTTTTTTTTTATATTCAAAATGTTACGGTAATATCCATTTTTTCAAAAAAGTTACCATCTCAATAGTTTAAAATCATAAATTGGGTGTAATGGTCCAACCCCTCTTAGGTTCACGGTGGTAGGGTGCAGGGTCCATGAAAAACCCTTGCAGGGCAAACCCGGCATCAGATGGGCCAGATGCTTAGGTTTGACTCAATTAATATGTAGTGGAACATGGTGGTTCACTTCCATCTTACTGCCAAAGACATCAAGTGCTCGGACTGTATTATTCTGTCAGAGTGAGAGAGAATTCCATAACTTTGAAACCAACTGCCAAATAAAATAGAATTGGACAACCACCTCAACAGGTAAAGCATCTGCAGACAAGGCACGGTCATCAACAACAAGGGGATTTATACCATCTGCAGTTGCAAGTTCATGAATCCCTGCCAAAAGAGGCCGCCACCTTCTGAGAATAGCAACAAAAGGAGGTAAGATGGTCTCCAGATATTGTTTGCGTAAAGGACTTCGGTCCATTCCAATAGCGTGCCAAACCTGCAGCATGAAAGAAAATGCTTGGGTTCCGGCATGACAATACAACAACAGCATTTGATGCATGCTGAAGTATATATAACTAATACAGAAGCATCAAGTGAGAACAACTCTAAGGGAAGGCTCCACGAATGTACAAACACAAGCCCCCTAACAATAGTGCAAACTGACCTCAGAATATAGGACACATGATGCCACCAAAACTCGCTGCCTCTTTGTCTCAGAAATCGGCATGTTCAATAAAGGAGACAGTACACTGTAAATTAGTTAACTGTGAGTCAATCTCATTGTGCAAAGTAAAATGAAAGCAATTTCCTAGTTGAGAAACATCAGAACGCTTGTAGCCCATAGGAAAAAACAAAGAAGCTCATTTTTCTCAATAGACTTTTTCATCTTCACAGATTATAATCCATCCTGTGAATGCACTAATGGCAGCAGAACAAGATGATAATGATTAGAATGGTTGGCCTAGATTTTACCTCCAAAGCAACGCGGATCGTGGTTTTCTAGTTGGCATTCTGGTGCTTGAGTCAAAAGATGCAGCACCGCTAGTTTGTCGACGGAAACCCTCTATTGGCCTGTCTTCCGTACTTCCATGCCTCATTAGCATGTGGTCTTCACCATTATCATCCTCCCTCAATGACACAAGCACCATTCGGAGCATACAGAGGAATGGCTGGTCACTATCCAACAACTGGTAAAGTGCCGACATGCCTCCCATTCCAGTACCAGATCCTCCACCAATGCCAAGACCGCCACCCAGTCCAGAATCATCTAGTAACAAAGCTTGAAGCATTGTAACTGACTTCTTTACTAGTGGAAGTTCAATCCAGTTTCCATCAGCATCCTTCTCCAGTGCAGATTTCCAAGATTCCCAACCACTGCCACCTCCACCAAATTCTGATGTCATTGGAGAAAGTCCAACACCATACCACAGTCGACTTCTGTATTTCCATCCTTCTGCTAAATCTATGACACAGCTTCCGTATGACACAAAAGCACAGGAAACTGATTCATATGGTTCTGCTGCAGCTGCGGCAGTTAGTCGTTCCATTACAGCTGTTGAAATTTGCCCATTAGCATCAGCCATTGAAGCAAGAACCTAGTCCAAACCAAGAAAGATTGAGCTTTCAGAAGTCATGATAACTAAGGATAGAAAATAAAGACCAAGAAACTTTGATCATCCTGTACAAAGTTATGCTCTTGCAGGACCAATGGAGCAATGTATGTTTACAGACTCAGAAAGTCAAGGAATTGATCAAAGTGACAGGCAGATATAGTTGCAATAACATGCAGTGCAAGATCACATACAAATAATGCGCAAAAAGTACATCCACCAGAATACGCAAACAACATTAGTGCCCAGTCAATTCTGGCAGAAAGAAGGAACAAAAATATTTTTTTATTAAATACAACAAAACAAGATACAAATGGAAAGAAGGAAAAAATGGTTACAGCATATGCCAGTATAATTTATCCAGGTGCAGATCAGTTATGTTTACATAATGATCAAATGTAGTAGAATACATACATTAAGAGAGAGTCCTCCAGAATCACTAGATAATGAATTACGAGATGCCAAAGAATCCGAAGTTTCTTCATGCACTGTACTTGAAGAGCTGCCTCCTACTGGCAAAACATTTGAAAGTGGTGACACTGATGTAGTTTGCAAGCAGGAAGCACTATAAAGTTTGCTTTGTAACCGCAAATGATCCTCAACAAGCATTAAGATCACAATTGCATTCTCCACCAAAGCCACAGAAAGCTGAGCAGCATTCTCTGCTTCCATCTTTGCATCCTTAGGTGGCAATCCCTCAGCTGCGACACCAGCGGCTGCTGCAGCAATAACTTGAGTCTGAAGCAATAGAAAAGCTAGGATGATGATGTTAGTGTAGCATTGGAAAAATACCTTAAATCCTTAAAAATTATGCCAGTATTCCAATGCAAATGTGAAGAATGGGAAACATATAAAAGAAGAATGGAATCGATCAGAACAATGCAGGTGGCATTTTGTCAAAGGTGAAGCAATCCTGAGTTGATCAATATATAAACGGGTTATTTGTTCTAACAGGCATTCATATAATATCAAATGCTTCGAGTCATGTGGTTGATTATCGCCTGATTTGTGGCTTCTAAGGGAGATGGTGGACTTTTTCAAGATTGAAAGGACAAGGGTCCAGCGAGTGGCAACAATCAACAGTTAGGTCATCAATTGCAGGGACCAACTGCATCGCAAATGGGAAGAAACTTGACCTTTTCCAAGCCTCATATGCAAGTCTTGTCAAGACTCAAGAGTTTCATACTCCTGTTTACTTTGAAACTCACTACACCTCATACATAAATATGCAGTTACGTCACTCAAACTCAGTTGAATTGATCATTTTAAGTGGTATTGACAAGTCAAGTTTTAGGATGCAACATTCTGTCCAAGATTGACTTGATTTTGGATGCAAGAAGACTATGGTAATCAAAGAAATGAAAGATCATTCATGCCATCAAAAGAAGAATATGGTAATCAAAGTAGCACACTAACATAAAGCAATCGATACTTAGCAACTAAATATCAGCGGGTCAACACAGAAAGAAATGAAATCAATAAGAACTGCATACAAGACAACTTGAAACAGCAGTTGCCATAGCAAAGATATAAAGATCACCTGAGCCTGCAATTCTCTCGCAGCAAAGTCCAGCAAGCCACCCAAAAGCCTTCTTTTGAAAATAGGCAATGATTCCTCCCGTCTGTACAAAATAGTGAAAGCCTCATAAAACTCCACGTATTATTCATGAAAAACTTGAATCTCTTAGAACACATCTGTTGGTCCTAATATCTGCTCATATCAGTTGTTTGTCTTAGCCTGTTGCTAGACACTTGGACTATAAACTTACCAAAAAAAAAAAAAAAAACCTGGTAAGTTTAACCTTATTGAAGTCAATTATTAATTGAAAAATCCTTGAACAGTACCTAGGCAATAGTTGCCTAGAAAATATTCAGAAAATCCAGTTAATGCACTGTCTTTATCCCACAATGCAAGCTTTAGAGTGCTGTTGTCTAGGCAATAGTTGAAATACCTGATCCTTAGATCTCCAGTGCTAGAGCCACCCACCATTGATAGCCATTCTGCACAATGAATTGTAGCTTCAATATCCTGTTACAGTAATGACGAAACACATGAATGAAACTCAAGAATCACCTGAAGACCAAAAGAAACAATAAGATGAGCCAAAACAAGAATACAATGGACAAAACGTTACAGATGCCAAACGGTCTGGTACAAGCAAATTTAATCATCTGACATATCACATATGAACTGGTGAAAACAACCAGACAAAGGCTGACAAACAGCAAAAAACAAGTATAAAGCCTAATAGCTTAGCCTGCAGATTTCATTGGTATTACTCTCAGCTGGACGATCACTTGATCATGGCTAGAGACTGAAGATTAGCGAACAAGCCTGACAGTCTTATAAATAATCATAATTTTTTTCAATTTAGTGAAAACATGAAGACAGCCACCAAAACCTCAAACTTACTGTTTATCATGTTTCTAGACTTATTCTACTCAAAATTATGGCTCCATAACTTAACACTGTCCAGAGGTAGAGTAGAACAGATCTGAAACAACAAACTCAAGCTATAGATTCTTTAAGCAAAAAGTGCTCAAAGAATCTCAATTAGAACTCTACCAAACACTTTCCAGTGTTATGCATCCACTATCTCAATCTCAAAAAGAATTCCAATATATCGTTCATAAGTAAAAGGAAAACAAAATGTTATAATAAATATGTTGCAAAATTAAATCAGTGGAAGATGTCTTGCTGCGGTTCTCTTCTTAAACCAAAATAATGTTCTTTGATTTCATCTCCACATATTAAAGATACATTATTGTCATTGTGCTAATTAATCAAGTTACCACCTTCTGTCATATAAGACATCAAGTTATCACTCTTGCTCATGGCCGGTATTGTTGATTCTACGTACTCCTCATTTTTCCCTTCTTTTTTTTCAATAAATATGAAAAGCAAACATTGTGGCGTAACTACAAAGCCAAAATATCAAAGGTCATTAACCTTCCATCCATCCTTCTGGCGCATTGAATGCTCTAACATAATAATCAAGAAGTTGTGTATAAAGTCTTCTACATCTCTCAAACTGGATGGGTTCATATTTTTACTTCCACCTTTCTGCATAAATAGAATGAAATGTGTGAAAAATAGCACAATAGGAGAAAGGCCAAACATAAAAACTCACGTTGACCATTATAAAGGTTGATGATACTACCTCATGATTAGATATGAGAATCTCCAAAATCCACTCAGGCCATTCGTCCATGCTTGTCAAGCTGTTTCTATTTTCCGGATGACTGCAAGCCAAAATCAGTAGATCCTGAAATCAAATAGAAAGTATAAGAACTGATAGGAAACATTATCAGCAGGACCGCCACAAGGCATGCTATTTAACCAAACTGTACATTTCTTATATCAAAGGGATCTCAGTCATGCTCTCAAGATTTCATAGCGAAAGATATATATTCTGGGTCTTCTTTCCACCACTCCACTCCAAAAAAAAAAAAAATACATAAATAAATAAAAAAAAAAAAGGAAATCCTTACTTACCAAATGGAGAAAAAAGGAAAGAAAAAAGAAAGAAGGACCACAACAGAAAAGCGAGAGAAATTGAGAGACCAAAGAGTTTCAAATAAAATAAGGCTGCATAATCAGAATATCAATCCTAGCATAGTTGCATGTCACAACTTAGTACCTGTAGCGCTCGACTCTGCAATGATGTCGATGCATATGGAAGTGACCGAAGAAGAACCAACAAAATCTGGAAGTGCTGAAAGCGATGACCCGAATCATAGAAGTTTAGCCCATCATCTGCTGAGGACACATTTATCTGAAATGAAAAGAACTTCATCTTAGATACTCAGATTAAGCAAAAAAAATCAACTCATTTCAGTAACTCTTTTTGCATTAAACAGAGCATGAGTGTGATTAGGCATAATGCTATTAACAAGTAAACCGTAAATAGTGGTCTCCATCATTCAAACATTACAATTTAAAAAAAATCTTATAGGAAGTGTGAAAGAAACAAATATTATATATGAAGTAACCTGTCTAGTTGATATCCGTATTTCATTAAGGAATGTTGCTAAGCATGATATCCTACAGAAACAATGAATCTTGTAAACCATCTTATATAGAAATCAATACCAATGGGCTCTTCACCTTTTCTGGTTGGCATGACATAGCATGTCATTTCCATTGATTATTATGATACAAGCACTAATGGGTCATTGGTTGCATGAACTAATGTGACATAATATTCATCCTGGCATTATGTCGCCCATTAAAAAAGGTAAATTTTCTCAGTTAGGCCCTTTACTAGAAATCATGGAGAAAGAAGAGAGTCTATTACGGCCTACAAGATGCCAATATACATGTCAAAAAATGTAGATAATCAAAAAGTAGCCGAAATAACTGCAGAAATCAGGATCAAGCAGAATTTAAAAAGAAAATGGAAAAAGAAAAATTAAAGAAACAATAACATACTGAGGCAGCCAATAATGCCGTGTACACACTGGAAGTCATAAGCCTGTTAGGAGCTGCTTGGAAAGCCTTTTGTAGACCAAAAAGAAGGAGAGAAACCTTATCATCAAACATGGTACCTCCTCCCTCAAGCAAACCAAGAAGGTTGCTTGCCACATCTGGAGGAGCAGGTGCATCGAATTTCAAATGTCCAGATATCAGTAAAGCACCCAAGAGGTTAATTATCCCTAAAATGATGCCATCACTTTTGTCAACATTGTACACATTATTCCGTGCATTTTCAGCACTTATTGGATAACTTATACCACCCAAGTTTCTAAGGAACGCAGTCTCGGAGATGGACGACATCCTTTCGATGTTAGATACTGTAGAACCACTAAAATTTTCAGGGTCAGAAGCATTTTCATGTAAATTTAAATCTTTTCCCTCCGAGGATCCCCCATCAAAGTCACCATTTTTTCCAGAATCTCCTTCTGCAATATCTTCGTCTGTTTTGGTGGATGTTAAAGTCTCATCATGCCCGGTTAACAACTCTGGAACATCATGGTCTCCAGCTTTTGTTTCACGCTGCAACAAAACAAGAAGTGTCTCTATGCCACCACACGATATAAATGCCTCCGCAAAGGTTTGAGCCCTGGACACATTTGGCTGAACCACCAACCTGTAAATCAGGTGCAGCACCCTGGCAACCTGGAAGAAGAGAGTGGTAAGCATTATCTCTAGCGAACTCTCAGACAAGCTTCCAGAATTTTAGGATGAAAAAGATGAAAAAGATCAAAACAGTGTCAGGCACCTAGAGATGATGGCATGACCCCACATTTCATTGTATTAAAAGCAGCCAAATTGCTTTGCATAGAGTGCAAGTAAACATTCTAATATATAAAGTCATTCTATGAATCAGCAAAATTTGTGTTTTAACTTCAGGTGTTACCATTGTATTTTCTGAAAATATAAGGTATAGAAATGGAACATCATGGTTATGGGCCAAATAAAAGGATTCACACTAGTTAATCAGAAGAACATGAAAGGCCCTGCTGGTTTTTTTTTGGTTAAGCTGACAAGCAGCTTTACCGAATCAGCGAATACTAACATAATACTTGCCAAGAAATTGTCTGCTCACTCATATTATTCATAAAACTGATATCCTTTTAAGGAATGAATCTTACCTAATGGATGAGAATTCCAAAAGTATTTCAGGTTAGGAAACCAGAACTCTGGTCCCTCGGGTGTACAAAGTGGAGAAGTTAGTGACAAAAATTTTATTGGCATACACAAAGTGTATTTATATTGCCAACACTTCATGAAATGAATGACCTTTTTGCTGGTATTATATGATAAAATAGATGATATAATATTTTCCCTTCACAAGTTGCGAAGGATGCTAGAGGGTTATCGAAACAAGTTGCTGAGGCGAAAGTTCTCCCTGATTCCTCTAATCATGCCTTCAGCAAAAATAAGTATAACTCCATCAAAGCAGAGAATATCCTCGATTCATAATATACAAGTTTTTAAGATTCAAGCATTCATAGCTGAAAGTTCAAACTTTCTTTTATTTTTTTTTTTTGTTTTTTGCTTTTTTTTCCCCACGGAGCACTGAAAATTTAAATAAGTGAACGAAATGTGTATCTCATTTCTTGAATGCATGGAAGCACCCCATGCATGCTGTTGCTCTTGGTTCCAATAACTTTCTATTATCACCTACACTTTGAAGCTAGAATTACTATCACGGTCATGGTTTTGTCAAGATTCCAATTCGTGAACTGCAGTACAGATTCACAAAGTCTAATGTGCTCATATTAATCTGACACAATGTTCAAATTAAATTCTATAGTTTCTGCAGTCTTAATTGTGTTCTAATTTCTGGGAAAATCAAAAAGAAGACAAATCACTGAGAGCCCACTACACTATTTGAGAAAAAATATACAAATGATGAGTTATAAAGTTCCACTAAAGCTCCCTGAATCTGGAAGGCCGGTGACAATGAGACCATAGATACACTGTTACCAAGGAAACTTTAACAGTGCAAAAAGAATATTCACTTCTGCACTCAAAATGCAGGATGATTTCTCCTTCGGCATTCGTTATACAACGCAGCAGGGTCATATCTATTACAGCATCAAAATCTTTCGTAAGAGCACATATTTCCTAAATCTTTATAACGTTTAGTGATATTTGTTACAGTTGCTGAATAGGAAACCAAAAACTGACAAGAAGTTTCTTTAACTAGCCCCTTTAGCAGAGAAAAGCGGAAATATTAGTTCAATGACTCCTTGATTCAAAGGGAAGTTCAGATTCCATAAATTAGAGGCTCGCCACTAACAAAAGCCCATAATTTAAAGTAATAATTAAACTTCCACGAACAAGGCAACCCTTATTAAATATTCTCGGAGGCATAATATATTTCATAACCACAGCAGCTAGAGTTAATATAACTATACCATAGTTTATCAGACAATATTCATAAGTGCATAAAAGAAATTACGTATCTTCAGCATATATGTTCACAGACATTCTATTTCTTTGGCAAACATAATCAGTCCTCAGTTGGAAGTCTTAGTTTGAATAGTCACAGAGATAAGTTTTAAATGAACGGAAAAAGCGAAAGTTTTGGTTGTCTATACACTTTTGATCAAAAAATAGAAGTTTTAAGTTAATCTAATCCGGTCAAGTCATATCTTAAGGTTTCATGGGAAGAATATTGTTATTCTAAGGAGTAAAACATTATTTGTGAACACCAGGAAAAGAAAATGGGTCCAATTCACTGCTCCATACAAGACAAGAATATAATCAATGGTGGGCAATTTACCTGATTTGGTTGAGGACAGTCAACCATGAAACCCAATAAACAACGGACATCATCTGCAGCCAAAGATGGTGGAGCTGCCACGACTAATAGTTCAATAACCACTAAAAGTTCATCAACTAAAGCATTCACTTCACCAACAAGACGAGCATCCTTGCTCGTAGAAAATGTATTGACAGAGTCACTTTCACGGACAGTCCAATAGCAACGTCTGCAACCATCCAGAAGCATCTGAATAGCATTGGCATCTCGCATTACTGATGACTCAGTGAAAACCATGTCTGCAAGGGACGACAATAGCTTCTTTTGCAGTCCATAACTGCATAAACTCCAAATTTTCAGATCAAGTAGCAGCGTGCTGAACAGTTGCACTTTAAGTGTATGGTTGAACTTCTGGGACTGACATAAAGCCACAATAGCAGCAACGAGTTCCTCGTCATCACGCTTCGTACTGTCAAGTGAAGAAAAAGTTTGGAGGAGATAATTCAATATTCGTGATAATATTTCAGGGCCTCTTCGGCAGCACAACTCTTCATTGTTTCCAGGGTGTGTAATGGCCAAAGAAATAATTCGAAATATGGGAGCAGCAAGTGCAGTTGTAGCTAAAGACAAAGAAAAGTCACTTTGTCGTGGCTCCAGGCTATTCTCATGGACATCGCTAACTACCAATGGCAGCAAGAATATGGGACCTCCATGAGCCAAGGCCCACAAAGCTTCTGTAGGACGCATTCTTGTAGCAACATGCACTTGACCAAGAACCTCTGCCGGCCTTCTAAGCATGCCTGAAATGCAAAAGACTACTTAATTAAGGAGAAGAAGCATGCCAAGTTATTAAGGTAATGCAAAAAGGAGAAGGAAGACCCTAATTTAGATGAACTAGACCAACTGTCATTGATTCATGGACAAATGTATTATAACAATTTCCCCTATAGCATAAAAGGCCAAGCCCACCAACAACTCTACAAGTTTCGTAGTAGTCAACATGACTCGAAAAGTAATAGAATCAGCCTCGGCAAAGTGTATATGACCCAAAAGCAGGGAAAATAGTGCATGCAATGAAAGATGTTGGAAAATAATCTTCTTCTCCACCCACCAAAACATGGAGTACAGAAATTTGAATTTTCCAGAATCTTTAAATCTTACCTCAATTAGTTTCAAGTATCCACCACTCAAGAGAAAAATTAATCCACGCAAGATAAATAAAAAGCATCATATGATCTCAGCCTAAGAAGATGGCTAAATACAATGTAATCTAGATACCTGCAGCACCAGAAGGAGAAGCATCTGGACAGTAACGCCCACTGAGCAAATTAGGATGGTACAGCAAATGAAGGCATCCAGCAATTTCAGCATCCAAAAGTGCACTGTCCTGTGCCATGCTTTGGACATGGTTAATTGTTGCTAGCCATGGAGATCCAGCAGCACTGCCAAATGAAGGAAGCACATCCCCTCCTCTATGAGCCAACCGTGCCATCTTTTCTGGCCCAATAGGCTCCTTAAAAATATATACAGGTCCCATCTCAGCAAATAAAGGGCATTGGCGGCGTCGACGTTGTAACCCAGCCATAGTTGGAGGAGGATTAGTCCCGATGCAGCAGAATGCAAGTGGCTTCGAAATTCTTGGGAAATCAAAAGGACGACTTTCATACAAAGAACCATCAACATACAACCTCAGTTCACTTTCTGACTTTCCAAGGAGGCCTTGCTTGCAAGTGTGTTCAAGTCCGATAAAATACCAACACTGTGGCTTAAATGCATGAGTAAAATGCAGCGAAGCTTTCCTTCCCTTCCCACTTCCACATTCAACAACCAAAAATTGGGCATGAAAATATGCTTCCATCCCTTGATTATCAGCAGATAAGAAACTGAACAGACGAGGCATGTGTGCTGTGCCTTCACCAGCTAGTGCACTAGCAGCTGCGGCAGCTGACATGGGAGATGATTTCCCTGATGTGGCAGCAGCAGCCATTGCAATTGCAGCAGCAGTAGTTGCTGTACTTATATTGTCCGCAAATGATTCGATGTAGATCCAAGTTGCAAATGCAAATCCATTGGTAAAAGGCCATCTGCTCTCTCCTGGACCAAGCAGACCAGAACTTTCACCATCAAATTCAAAAGTACTAGATGGACCCCTGACCTCTTTTCCACCCATGGCTTTCTCTAAGGAACGCAATAAACGACCTGCCCATACTGTGGTGAGTGTTCTATTTATAACCTGAAGCCACTGGTGCAGATCCCGCGGACTGAGAGAATGCCCAGCTAAGTGCTGAATGCAGTGGCAGAGGGGAGTGCCATCCCATTTCATTTTCTCTGCCGAATCAATATCCTGCAAAAATATTCTCTCAGCAGAGCGAAGTAGTACCCCCAATAAACCAGCTGCAGAGCACATTGCTCGGTTCCTAGTGCAAGCACGCAAAATTGCTAGCAATCCTCTCACCATTCGTGTCCTAGGAGACATGAAACCCTCAAAATCTCCAATGTCAGGAAGCCAAGGAATAAGCTCACCAGCCACTATAGCAGCCCTAGAGTTCAGCATCACACTGGGTGGGTTATCATCCTCATCCTCTTCAAAGGACTCAACGCCTCCCATAGTGGCAAGAAGCGAATCAACAACTAAGTAAGCCATAGCAACAGCCTCATTATCGCCACCAAAACTCTCAACACCACTAACAACATTCTTCAGCTTTTCCAAGCTTTCTGCCTTTCCCATTATAGCTGAGTCTACCAAGTGCAACAGCTCTGGAGACACATTAGGCATAACCTGTTTAGGCTTGGGCTTTTGAGGCGATTCAACAGGAGAGTATCCAATATCTCCATAAAAATGTAAAGCAGAATCAGGACTGGCTGAAGATGAGGCCTCCTTAATGTCATAATCGGAATCTCTTTCAGGTCCAGGGCTTGAATAATGGCGACCATGATGCACCTCCGTATCAGGGGGTGAATCAAACCCGGATGATCGAACACTTGTGAAGGAAAACTCAAATGCATCCTCACTTCCAATAGACGAATGTCTCAACCCATCAGGACTTAAAGACTGATTTATTTCCTGACCACTTTTATCCTGATCTTTCAATGAAACATGCTCAAAAAGATCATCGTCCAGAACAGGAGAAGCTGAAGTAACTCCTTCTAAAACTACATCACTACCCACATTATCTGCATAATCAATATGTGATTTTATACTTGCAGCTTCAGACATTCCTATATTATCATCTGCACCAGTGCCTTCTTTCTGTATTTGGTAGTTCTTCCCAGAAACTTCTTTAATTGTTTCTTCTTCTTCCATTTTCTAAAATAATAACTCTTTAATACCTTATAGATTCTTCATCTGAATCGCTTGTAATTTTACCTGAGAGCATCATCAAAAAGGCACAAGGTCATTCTCACAAAATGAACAAACATACTTCAAGAATTAAGAGCACAACTAGCAAAAATATAGAAAAAGGAACTCCCCACTGTCCCAGTATAGTACTCACATATCAAAAAGATGGGAAATGTAGAAAATAATCAGTAATGAAGGGAATCCAAATGTTTTCAATGTTAAAACATTTTACTAAACCCAAGGAAAGGAGGTGCAACTCAATAACCCTCTTCCATTCGTCTTATGCCAGTACAGTTTAACCATACTGAAATTCAGCTAAACTCGAACAGGTCTACTAATATCATAATGCAGGGTTTACATGAAGAAGGCATAGCCAATGCAGGCCTCAAAATTTAAACAATTCGATCAACTAAAAAAAAGAAAAAAGAAAAAAGAAATTCAACAAAAATCTATTCACCACACCAAGAACATTATCATTTCCATCTTGCAAAAAAAATACCTTGCACCAAAGTGGAGCTTTGCATTGAACAGAAAACAAAAGATAGACAAATTCCAGAACCAACGCAAGTCAAAAGTGAAGTTACAAACTCTCAATCACAGATCTAACTTGAATTGAGCAACACATTGCAAACAAAATGCAGATCACGCTTCGTTGTATTTAGAAGATCACGAATTCATGCTAATACGTACACCAAGATGCGAATTTCTGCATAATTACCATAGAAGAACATAGTTTCAATGATTGTTTCTTACCTTAAAATTAAAGGATCGGGAACAAAAATACCCCGATTTGATTTATTCAACCTGGCGTGGGATAATAAATGTGGAGAAATTATGACGATCGGATGAAAAATGGAAAATTGAACGACAGGAGAAGGATCGAAATTGGAGGCGACTAGAGCGCTAGCGAGGGGGCCGAGCCACCCAAATATTTTTCTTGGCCCAGTAGGCCTCTTACCGTTTGTCAATGGGTTTATTGTACAAAATTAAGGCCCAATTAGAAGGAATAAAAGATGGCTCGTTGTCCGTTGAAGAAAATTCAAGATACAAAAGAGTGTTTATGCAACATTATTTCTCTCCTTTCGCCCAAAAAAAAAAAAAAAAAGACCCATTATTTTTTAAAAGTTGAAATGATATTCTTAAGATTAACCGATTCTATTCCTTTCTCTTCTTTCTCCTTTTCTTTACCTTGGTCGATCGTGTATTTAGAGATATGAATTTTATTGAAATTTAAATTGACAAGATATCAACATGTCGCATATATAGTGTGGGGAGCTGGGATTTTTGTCGTTTTTAGAGAATGTGGGTTAGAAAATTGAAGAAAAGAATAGAGGTTTAGAAATTTTTTTAATCTTTTTCTCTAATAAAAGAGGTTTTAAAAATATTGGGAGAAAGAAATAGTGATTTTTCCAACTTTGATATGTGTATGGAGAACAGGGAATTCAAAAGGTTGGGGAAGAAGTGATGGTTTTTCACAATCCGTGTGTTTATGTGTACCTATATGTGCGCGCGCGTGTGAGGAAGAGACTCAATGGCTCCGCACCATGTTTAACATTATATATTAGGTAAGATCGTGACATGTGAGTTCTCAATCAATTATTTGACAGTGATTATTATAAAAGCCGGCTGACCGTAGCGACATTGAGCCTGCATTGTTGGTGAAACTAAGAGGGTGTTTGGGTGAGCTTATAAGCTTTTCAAAATATCTTATAAGATATTTAAGAGCTTACAAGATGTTAAAATGTGTTTCGTAAAATTTTTTAAAAAATATTTTATTAGCTCTCAAAATAAGATGTTAGGAGCTTATAAGCTCTTTTTAGAAAAGTAAGGATCTCCCAACTTATTTGTAAGATCTTAACACCCATATTTATTTTTAGACATTTTAATTACAATATTACTATTACTAATATCTTATAAGCTAAAAGGTCTTATTTTATCCAAATACTTTACCAACTAATTTTTAAAATAAGATCCAACATCTTATAAGCTCCAAAAATATTTTATAAGATGTAGGAACTTATAAGATGTTTTAAATAAGCTTAGCCAAACACCCTTTAAATCCAATTTAGAATCTTATCTACGAGCATGAGATTACTAGTATTGCCACTAAGATTACTTTCTCTTTCATAGTTAAATTACCATTATGTGCACAAATTGATGGGGAAAAATCTTTAAAATTAAACTAACACAAATAAATGATAAAATAGGATTGAATTGGTCATTAATTAACCACTAATCCAATCTAGTTGGCGTTATCTAACAGAAGAAATTGCATTAAAGAATATGCCATGGTGTCCTCGCCACTCCATTATATCACATGGATAGATCGAATTTCTAATCCTACTAATTTTTGCTGCAATTTTATGGCGGCAGAAAGGGAAACATTATCAACCATCACTAACAAACACAGTCTTTGTATTTTGCCTTCAGTTAATGAAATTTTTTATTTCTAAATCTAACCAAAAAATACTTTTTATTTACTAACTATGATTATTTGAACAAATTCGCTCAAATTTATGGGCAACCCCCTTTGAATATGGATTGTGTATTGGTTTTTGTGAATTTTGTTGCACAAAGGAATGTCTTGATGAAATAATTATTGGATTATCATTTTTCCCCTAGAAACTTTAGTGGATTCTTTTCTTGGTTTCAACTTTGAATGTGTCGGCAATTGGAGGCCTTATTTGTACATGTTATGTAGAATTGTCCTTTTTCACATATATAATATATATATATATCTAAAAATAAGCTATTTCAAAAAAAAAAAAAAAAATCTCTAAACGTAAGCATTTTTTGAATACAAAATGCATTTATACAAATTTTCAGAATGCCCTTGATTCTTAGATTTATTGACTATTTTACCATGCTCTTTCAATTTTCAAGACCAGTCTTGTCCTCATATCCAACAATAACTTGACATACATAAACATAATATGAACTATATAATTATAATTTTATATAAAAAATATTATTAGAACCAAATATCCTCCCTGTTAACAAAAAAAAAAATAATAATAATAAAAAAGAAGAAGTAAAAATTGATTTAACAACTATAGAAAAAATTGTCTCACCTCAAATTGTAATCAAACATTATTTCACTCATCAAAACAATTTTTACCTATCACACAAAATATAAATGGGGATCCATCATTTCTAACGTACTTAGGAAACATCTTTTTCGAAATACTGTCGTACAAGATAAGAAACAAACGTTGTCTGAATATTTTTCAATTGCTCTTGCTTTCCTTTTCTCTTTCGGGTGAATTGTCATTAATCAAGGACAGGATGGATCTGCACGTCACGGCATTTTTCCCTCCTCTTCTTTTAAATCTTCTACTTTGTAATCATTTCTAGAACCTTTCTTTTGACTTTTTGCACTAAAATATTGACAATAACTATGTAATTTTTCAGGATCTTTTGAAAGTATTTTTTTATCTTTTACAAAACAATTAAAAAAGAAGATAAAAGGGGAAAAATATATATAAAAATTTTATAAACAAGGAAAAAAAAAAAAAAACAAGGCCTAGTCTACTTCAATGGTTTAGGATGGTCTCGGCCATCTAAACCAGCCTTTTAACTTGTTTACTTTGCAAGTTACTTAAGGCGGGCTTTACCTTTAAACTCGTGGAAAAACTGATTAATGAGGTTATATAAACCCTTCAAATTGGACTCTTTATCAAACCCATATTTCTAACCATTTTTGGTCAATGGCAAGAATGTCCATGGCATCATTGCACACTTGATTCATGTGCCTAAGAATAATCAATATATGTTTCATATGTTTATCTTTTCTAAATCGTATTTTAAATATACACATAATTTAATACAAACAAATAAATTGGTAAGTTAAATTTTTTTTACTGTGTTATGAGTGATTATTAAGATAAATTAACATAAAGAGACATTTTAGGTATAAATACAAAAATATAGTATCAAAATAACTACCTTTAATCCTCATACTCTATAAATAATATAAATTCACATAATTATGCCATTAAACCCTCGCAATCTCTCCCCTTTTCCTTTCTTCAGTTGGTCATTGAAGACCAAAAGAAAAGCAACAACAGAGCGAGCGTCAAAACAGGGAGCAATTTTTACATCTTATGACATGACTTTAACCTCAAAACTAACACATCATTATTCATAAAAAAAAAAAAAAAAAACTAACACGTCATTATTAAAATTGACTGCCCTTTTCAACTTCCCCCATTCCCTCTTATTTTCTTATTTGTCCCATTGTGTGGTTTCTAAACATTTGTCAAATCCTTTAAGATTTAGTTGTCGCATAGAATCTGGGTCATGTTGACTCTTTTAATTGGATTATCACATTTGACATTTTCTTGGTTGAAAGCAAGAGAAAGCACGAAAGCAGAATGAGAAAGCAAAAGCAAAGACGAAAAAGTGGAAAAAAAAAAAAGATAAGAGATGAGAAAACTGACTACTAAGAAGGACATTTTTGACATTACGGCATAAATAAATTGTCTGCCAAACTATAAAGTAAACTACCCACCAAAATGAGCTAAATAAATCTCGAATAATCTTCAAATTAAACAACGCACAAAATTCATATTATCCAATTTACATCAACATTTAAATCGTTTATTAATTAAGGCTCCAATATTGCTTAACACCTAAAGTAAAAATGCCCCAAGAAGTGCAAATGAAATGAATATGATCACACCCATCACAAAAGCCGATGTCCAAACCATCTAAAAAAAATAACAGAAATGTGCTATTTGAGAAACAGTGTAGCTTATACTTGCAGAAGACCTTGAAAATTTGCATAGTGTTGTCAACATTTTAGTGTAAAAAGTCAAGGAACTCGTGTTGGATTGTAGAAATAATTGTCCACTCCTGCCAAAATAATAATAATAATAATAATAATGAATAAAAATAAAAAAAAAATCTAGCGATGGTACAAAGTACAACATTTACAACAAGAAAAATGAAATTTGTAGTGACTAGGTTCATGTTATCTCTGATCAGTGACAACTCACCCAAAAGGAAAATGGAAGCAAAAACAAATAAAAATGTTCAAATAGTGTTTGTTTTTGTTTTGTCGAGTTCTCTGTCATATTATTTAGAAAATGATGCTTTGTAAATAAGTTGGGACCGTGATAGTGGTCTTGGGCAATATGATGGATCTTTGTTTATATTTTAACTTATAGGTAGAAAATAGAAATTGTTTAATTTTTACTGTAGATATCAAATCAAATACCTTTTTGTGTGGCTAATGGGGAAAGTTTTGATTTTAATAATATTTTTTATATAAAATTGTAATTGCAACATCTATATAATATTTATGTATGTATAGTTATTGATTGAATATGGGGAACAATGGAACAAGACTTGACTTGTCTTGAAAATTGGAAAAGTTCAGTGAAAATAGTTAATAAATTTAAGAATTGAGGGCATCTCGAAAATTTTCATAGATGCATGTTGTATGAAAAAACGCTCATGTTTGAATATATTTTTTCTGAAAAATGACAATTTTACGAGATATACACAAAATAAGACCTCAAACTGCTTATACATTTTCAGTTGAAAGTTGAAACCAAGAAAAATATCTAGGAAGATTGGAAAAAAATGGCAAAACAATGATTATTTCATCAAAAAAATTTCCTTTGTTCCACAAAATCCACAACAACCATCATCAAACCAACTCACAACCCATATTCAAAAGGTGTTGCCCGTAAATTTGAGCAAATTTATTCAAACAAATTCTCAATTAATAAAATAGAAGTATGTTTTTTTATTAGACTTAAAAACACAAATTTCTATTAATTCTCACCCTCTATCATATACATGTAGGCACGCATAAATGCATAGATTGTGCGAAAATATCACTTTTTCCCACATACACACACCAAAGTTTGAAAATTCAATTTTTTTTTGCAAAATTTGTCAAATCTCTTTTATGTGAGAGAGAGAGAGAGAGGAAAAAAAGAGAACGAATTTTTAAGCCTCTATGATATACAAAATCAATATACAGATTTATAATGTCATAAAACATTTGGTGCTCAAAAGGATTTCCAAATTTAAATTAACATAATTTATAACAATTATTGCATGTCATGTCACATCATATTTTAACTTTTGCAATATATATCACATTCATTGTATTTATCGAAAATATATATATATATATATATAAATATAAAATATTACATTCAATGCACTTTAGTGAGTACTAATAATTAATCAACCCAATTTATGGACGGCTATTGATGTTATTCAATTCAAGGCTGGAAAAACGTGAAAATAATCGGATAACTGTAGATGTAATTTTCCTTAGAGTTGAATTTAATTTTTAATTACGTAACTACTCGTATTTCTGTCTGTGGGGTTATTAGAAATTATTATGTAGGCAAGTAATGCGACAAAAACAGTTTCTTAATTTATTATACTTTGGCCTATTGAAATGGTATATTTTCAAATTTAAAATTTAAAAATAGTACATTTTATTGAAATATCTGAAAGGTTCTTCTTATTTGCGAATCAAATATGCATGTATGTCATACGTACACTGTTATCATACACATATTCTATATTGTATTTTAAAATAATTATAATTAAATGAATAATTAATTACATATCTTGCCGGTTATAAAAAGTACATCTGACTGACATCTTAAGAAAATAAGAATAATAAAATTTAATATTTTAACAAATGGGAAAAAGGAATATTAAGAAATGTACTTGAATGCATATCTAAAGGATATTACATAAAGCATATTAGTTTTATCACACAATCTAACATTTAGGTGAAAGCATATCTAAAGGAGATTACATGAAAGCATATTAGCATTTATCACACAATCTAACTTCCAAGCTTCATTTAAGAAATATTTCAGTGAAAGCATATCTAAAGGAGATTTAAATTGGCATGCTCTTTATAATTGTCATTATCAATATTATCCTGGTTCTGAAATCTTATTTTATCTAAATACTTCAGTAACTTCTATTTAAAATAAAATTTAACGTCTTATAAGCTCAAAAAATATTTTATAAGATGCAGAAAACTTATAAAATATTTTAAATAAACTTAGACAAACACCATTCATGACATAAATCATTTAAAAGACAAAAAAGTGTAATAAGCCTGTTAAAAATTAAATTGGCCTTAATTAAGTGATGTTTGCAACTGACGTCATAAAGCAATTATCTAATTATAAGTTGCTAAAAATTCTTCACAACAAGAAAAATGTGTCATAAATGCATTTGAAAGTGTGGGCTTAGATATCTTGTTACTACACATATGACGTATCTGCAAGCTTTTTGAGTATTTAAAAACTTTACTTATGTTGTAAGTTCTCTAAATTTAATCAATAATAATCTATAAAAAAAAATGTGACTATAATACAAAACACCAATACTTTTTGTTGGTTTACAGTAAATTATTTGATAGGTTTTAGACATTAAATACTTTCCATTATAACATACTTGTTTCAACTTTCAACAAAAATATATAATTACGTATTTGCATAATTTATCACAATCACACTTTGTATACTCACAAACTAGAACGTGTTACCATTTTTCACTTTCATTTTGATCAAAATTAGTTAGAGAAGTCAAAAATATTTATTCAACCTTTCTTTTTTTCATTTAATCCCAAGCTCTAAGTATTTTTTTCATTTTCAATAATAAAAAAAGAAAGGAGACAGTATTGACAACTTCAGCATACTACTGTTATATCATATTTAAAGTCTTGTATTTAACTGTAAACATATAAGACAACAAATTTAACTAGTGTGAGCATTGACTCCGATAGCATAACACTATCAAAGACATAATTTAATATGAGTGAGTATATATACACAATTTAATCAACGCAATTTTCAACTTTTATACGCGACGTACTTGTCTAGACGAAAGAGAAACCACCTCAATTTGTGCACAACCATTAAATTCTCTATTTTCATGAAATGACAAAAGCTACGTTATCTGTTTGCCGAAAAATTTATTTCACATAGTAACTCAAAGAAAATGTGCCTGCCTTTTCCAATAAAATCGCAATTTAGTGGCCGTCAATCTTGTGAACGTCTTTATAACGCATTCATTTCCGCGTAAGCTTGTTTGCGCAGGATTCAGTAAAATAAACAATTTGGTGTGTCGTGTCAATGTCTTGATGACAACAAAATTTACGTCCATCGGGTTGTATTATTATTATTTTTTTTTTCTATTACAAATCCTGATTGCATTTTACAGGCAGCGTTTGTAGCTATAAATATTTAACCTTTCCATCATTTGAAGTCTCACCTTAAACCCTCCACACTAAAAACAGAAACCGAGAAAGAAGCCTCAAAATCTTCATGGATTTTCTCACATTTCTACTTGTTCTTTTGTCGATAATCTGGATATGTACTCTAATTCTATCATCAAATTCCAGAGCCCGAAAATCCTCCAGGCTCCCACCGGGCCCAATCCCATTCCCGATAATCGGCAATATCTTGGCCCTCGGATCCAAACCCCACCAATCATTAGCCAAACTTTCCCAAAAATACGGGCCCATAATGTCTCTTAAGCTGGGAAGCAGGACGACTATAGTTGTCTCATCCCCTGAA
>JACFYI010001280.1:574016-589315 GCA_014898755.1 Handroanthus guayacan
TTTGAGAAATTGTTTGCTATTTTTGATAGAATCATAGATGAAAAGATCAAGTGCCGGGATGGCGAGAAGAATGATTTGGTCGAGGCCCTGATTGAGATTAACCAAAGGGATGAAGCTGAATTGAGCCGAGAAGACATAAAGCATATGCTACTGGTAAGTTTGATCCTAATTTGTTCATAGATATGACAAAGCATATAATAGGAAAAAAAAAATTAAAAAATTAAGGGACATATGAAAATAGCCATTAATGCATTTCATACTAAGAGATAATGAATTTTATTCTTCCAAGTGACAATGGTTTAGTTTAATAACCGTAGGAATTGTTATTAAAAACTGGTGTTATAGTCAGTTACGGCATGATTGGTATGCATGAATGGATTAGATGGGAATGGAATGATTCTAGGAATGGAATAAAGATAGGAAAAGAATGATGTACCTATTACTTTTCCTACGATTGGTATGCACAATGAATAAAAAATGAATGATATTATTATTCTTTAATTTATTTCAATTTCATGATCGGTAATGAGCAGTAATTGACAAAAGTGGAATGAAAACACTTTAAATGACCAAATTACCCTTTATTTAGTAGATATTTTAAATAAAATTATTAGTACATTAATAATATATTTGTTAATTAATAAATACTTTTAAATAAATTAATATTTTAAATAAATAATGTTTTTAAATAAATAAATATTTTCACATAAATAATACTTTTTAAATAAATAATACTTTTTAAATAAATAATACGTTTTAAATAAATAGATATATTTTAAATAAATAAATAACATTTAAATAAATAAATATTTTTTAAATAAATAATTTTTCACATAAATAAATAATTTTAAATAAATGAATATTTTATAAGTAAATATTTTTTTAAATAAATAATATTTTATATAAATAATTTTTTTAATAAATAAGATTTTTAAATAAAATAAATAATTTTTAAGTAAACAAGTATTTTTAATAAATAAATAAATATTTTTAAATAAATATGATCTGAAGCTTTGTGAAAATTCTAGGCTCGTTTATTTTTATAAAGGGTAATTTAGTAATTAATAAATTATAATTTATTCATAATCCGTTGGGAATAGCTAATACCATGGGTATGATAAGGAATGGCTAATCCCATGCTTTTGGGAATAGGCATTCCTACAGGAATGAGAATTTCATTCCTTAAGTCATACCAATCAAGTGTTTTGGAATGAACTTGGGAATGCCCATTCCATTTCTGCCTCATTCCTACATACCAATCATGCCGTTAGTGATTACTGAATATTATACACATACATTGTTACACTCTAATAATCATTGTAGCCGAATTTTCATTATTATTTAGTTGTCTCCTACACAATAGTTTTGATATCTGCTGGATTTGTTAACATCATTATTCAGGGCTGCAAACGAGTCGAACTCGGATTACAGGTATTAAAAAAAATAAAATCAACGATTAGGCCTCATTTGATAATATAATATGCTTAAAGCTTTTAGGGCCTCTAGCAGTAATATTACTCCACCTACGTTAAGTTTTCTGGCATGGTGTGTTTTTTTAGTCCCCAATGACAGTGGTGTTATTGTAATAAGGTCAAATATTATAGGATGCCAATGTATTTTGTCACTTTTATATAGGATTGGTTATAATTTTCACATTGTCACTCAATGCATCATTAATAATTTTTCCTTTTCACTTTTGCTTCATATGACTTGATTTTTTACTTTTAGGATTTGTTCGTGGCTGCAAGTGACACAACTTCAGGAACAATAGAATGGGCAATGGCAGAACTAACAAGAAACCCTGACAAACTCTTGAGAACTAGAAATGAACTTATAAACTTTGCTGGACAAAATAGAATGATCCAAGAATCTGACATCCCACATCTCCCATATTTACAAGCGGTGGTGAAAGAAACCTTCAGGCTCCATCCCGTTGCCCCTCTATTATTACCCCACAAAGCTGGAATTGACGTAGAAATCAATGGCTACATTATCCCTAAAAATGCCCGTGTCCTCGTCAACATATGGGCCAGCGGTAGAGATTCAAGCGTATGGAAGAATGCAGATTCTTTCATGCCAGAAAGATTTTTGGATCATAATGCTACTCAAATTGACTTTAGAGGTCAAAATTTTGAGCTGATTCCATTTGGTGCTGGGAGGAGAATTTGCCCAGGATTGCCGTTGGCTAATCGAATGGTGCATCTTATGTTGGCGACCTTGGTGCAAAACTTTGGGTGGGAACTTGAGGGAGGGAAAAAAGTGAAAGAATTAGATATGGATGAAAAGTTTGGACTTAGTGTGCTGAAAGCAGTGCCTCTCAAGGCTATCCCGATAAAACTTTGAGTCCTCATATTTCCTATTTGTAGTAAAGAATTTTCTAGTTTAGAAGTTGACAATAACTATGTAATGTAAAAGAGGCAAAGAGATATATATATATATATATATATATGAATTTTATAAACAAGAATAAAAAATAAATAAACAAGGCCTAGTTTACTTTAATGGCTTACCATGGTTTCGGCCATTTAAACCAACCTTTTAACTTGTTTACTTTGCAAGTTGGCTAAAGCTAGCTTAACCTTTAAGCCTGTGAAAAAAGCTAATTTATGAGCATTATATAAACCCTTCAAATTGGATTCTTTATCAACCCACTTTCTTGACATAATTTAATATGAATAAATAAATTAGTAAGTTAAAAAATATTTATTGTGTTATGGGTGATAATTAAGATAAATTAATATAAAGAGATATTTTAGACATGACACAGAAAAATATACTATCAAAATAATTTCCTTTTACTCTCATACTTTGCAAATAGTATAGATTCACTCAATTATGCCATTAAACCCTCACAATCTTTTTCCCCTTTCTTTTGTTCTCTTTTCTTCGTTGAAGACCAAAACAAAAGCACCAGCAGCGTAAGCGTCAAAACATGTGGCAATTTTTGCTTCTTAATGACATGACATAACCCCAAAACAAACACATTTATTAACTTGAGAGGTACTTTTTTTTTTCCCATTCATTCATTATTAAACTTGGCTAATTTTTTCAACTTTCGCCCATTCCCTCTTATTTCCTCCTTTGTCCCGTTGAGTGCATGGTTACACAGAATCTTAGGTTATGTTGCTTCTTTTAATTGGATTGTTACATTTGATGTTTTCTTGGTGAAATAGAAAAAGCAAGAGGAAAAAAATAAGAGAAGTAGAAGAACATGAGAGCAGAATGAGAAAGCAAAGAGGAAAAAATTAAAAGGAAAAAAGCTAAGAGAAGAGAGAAAATTGACTATTAATAAGGAGGGGCATTTTTAACATTTACTATATAAATAAACCTTTTTTTTAAACGAAAGGGAAGTGATTAATACATTCAATGTTTAACATCAATACATCAATAATATTCGTTCAATAATTAAAAAGAAAATAAAAAATCTCTAACTTAGTTACTATACAGTGAAAAAATCAAACAAAACTACTTTTTAGTAGGATAAAATGCCCAACGCACTCTCGTAGAGAATCGAACTCATGATCCGTGAGATCATGAGATCTCCCCCTAACCACTTACATAAATTGTTTGCCAAACCAATAAAGTAAACTACTCACCATGATAAGCTAAATAAATCTCCAGTAATTTCCAATAAAAAAATTTTAAAGCAAGAAAAATGAAAATTGTGGGGACTAGGTTCACCTTGTCTCTGATCAATGACAACTCAATTGAAAAGGAAAATGAAAGAAAAAATAAATAAAAACATTCAGACAGTGTTTGTTTTTGTTTTGTGGAGTTTTGTGTAATATTATTTAGAAAAATAATGTTTTGTAAACAGAGGTATTGAGAAATACGATGCATGAATCTTTATTAATATTTTAGGGGGCAAATAGAAAATAGAAATTGTTTTGAGAAGTAGAGTAATGTATGGTTATGTTTTGAGAGACTATAGATGTTAAATCAACTATTATTTTGTTTTTTCAGTTAATGGGGAAATTTTTTATTTTAAAAATATTTTTTTATATATAATTGTAATTGTAACATTTAATATTTATGTATATAAAGTTATTATTGATTGGATATGGTAAGCAAGACTTGACTTGTCTTGAAAATTGGAAGAGTTCGGTAAAAATAGTTAATAAACTTAAGAATTAAAGGCACGTCGAAAATTTTCATAAAGTCATTTTGTATGAAAAAAAATACTCATGTTTGGATATATTTTCTTTGGAAAAGGACAATTTTACGAAATATATACAAACAAGACCTCGATTTGCCGACACATTCTAAGTTGAGAGTTGAAACAAGAAAAGTATCTAGTAAGGTTTGGAAAAAATGATAAAAACAATAATCATTTCACCAAGAAAATTCCTTTGTTCCACAAAATCCACAAAAACCATCATCAAACCAAGTCACAACCCATATTCAAAGGGTGTTGCCCTAAATTTGAGCAAATTTATTCAAACGAACACCAAAGTTCGAAAATTCAATATTTTTTCCCCATAATTTTTTAAATCTCTTTTATCAGAGAAAAAAACATAAACGGATTTTTTAAAACCTCTATGATATATATACAAAATCAATTTATAGATATATAACGTCATCAAACATATGCAGGTGAAACGGGTTTCCAAATTTAAATTAACATAGCATATAACAATTATTGCATGTCATGTCATATCATATTTTAACTTTTGCAATATTTATTACATTCAATGCATTCATCAATACATAATTATATATATATATATATATTTACATATCTATTACACACAATGCACTTTAGTGAGTACAAATAATTAATCAGCCCTATTTATGGCGTGTATTACTGTTATCCAATTACGGGTTAGAACCCACAATCTCTCAAGCGAAATCGCAACATCTCCACCAGTGGTTGTGTAATAATGGTGGCAAATTTTCTTTTACCTCCAGAATGGATAAAAAATAAAATTTTATGGTGGGCACAATGTAAATCTTCCACGAACGCGGTAGCAGCATGAAGATGAAATAACAAGTGAAAAAGTAGCTGCAGAAAGATGAAATACATGCAAGTGTTGCAACTCAGGGAAATAACTTGAGTGAAACGTCCACCAATGGAGCACTTGAATCATGTTTTCAAGACTTCACAGACATAGCGGCCGGGGGGATAGAATTGCCTGACATAGATGCATCATTTGATTTTGTCCATCAAGAATGCAATAAGGAAAAAGAGGAAATAAGCAAGAGGCAGAAGAAAAAGGAAAAACAGAGAGAAGAGAATTTGAAAAAGAAAGAAACACGCAAAGTAACCAAGAGGAAGGAACACACGGAGGCATCAATAAATGAAGTTCAAGGAAAAGAAAATTTTTTTGGAGAAATTCGAAAAGACGCAAGAAGCGAATGAAACATTAGAGTCCTCGAGTAACCCTTTTTTCTATATATTACCTGCACCGCATGCTCGGGATTCAGTAAAATAAACAATTTGGTGGGGCTTGCCAATATTGTCTTGATAACAAGTTAACAACAAAATTTACGTCTTGTATTTTCTATTATGTGATTGCATCTCATATTTTATTTTTTAAATTATAAAAACATTCATAATATCAGACAACATCGCAATTCAACCGCTCTCTATTTTGACAATGTCTTGAATAAAATAAAATTCACATCCATTTGTGTTTTCCATTCTAAATCATATTCGCATCTTGTATTTTATTTATTAGTACATATCAAATATATTTTATAAAATATTTAATATATTTATAAACTGTTTAACACTACAAAAATATTGACTTTTTGCAATCAAAAGTTTAATAGCCGTAGTGGAAGCAGTGGCCAATTAATAGCCGTGGTGGATGTGGTAGCCTATATTCCAAAAAACCATACATCGAAGTGAAAAACATCCACTATGTCATATAGCCATAGTAAATTTTTCGCTACGCTCACAGAAACTACGGATCATTGCCGTAGTAAAGCCATAGTAAATGACTTTTCGCCACCATTTTTTCCTATTAATATCGGTTTTTAGTCGTGATAATTGTTCAAATTTTTTGTAGTGTAAAAGTATATTGATAAAGTATTTTTATAGAAAACTATTTAATATAATTACCATATATTTATTACATGACGTAATAGATGAAAGACATTTTAAACAAAAGATAAAATCCGAATTCACATCAGCCTTTTTTTTTTTTGGGTGGAAAATGAATTCGCATCGGGGTTTGTAGCCATAAATAGTCTAACCTTTCCATCGTTTGGAGTCTCACCTTAATCCCTCCACACTCAAAAACAGAAACCCAGAAAAGAAGCCTCCAAATCTTCCTGGATTTCCTCGCATTTCCACTTGTTCTCTTTTCAATATTCTGGATATGTACTCTAATTCTAACATCGAATTCCAGGGCCCGAAAATCCTCCAAGCTCCCTCCTGGCCCGAACCCATTTCCGATAATCGGCAACACCCTCGCCCTCAGATCCAAACCCCACCAATCACTGGCCAAACTTTCCCAGAAATACGGGCCTATAATGTCTCTTAAGCAGGGAAGCAGGACGACTATGGTTGTCTCATCCCGTGAAACCGCCAAAATCGTGTTGCAAACATACTACTTAGCCTTCTCCGGTGGAGCTATCCCAACCGCAGCCGAATCGCTCAACCACCACGAGTTCTCCATGGTGTGGTTGCTGGTGGAGCATCAATGGCGAAAGCTGCGAAAAATATGCAAAGAGCAGAAGTTTTCAGTTCCCCGGCTCGATGCAAGCCAGGGTTTAAGGAGGGAGAAGCTGCAGAAACTTCTTTGACTATGTGAAACAATGCTCCGAAACGGGCCGGGCAGTGGATATCGAAGATGCCGCCTTTACGACCTCGTTAAAAACCTGATACCAGCGACGCTTTTTTCTATGAAATTTGCTCAGTTCAACTCGGAATCGTCGCAGGAGACGAAGGACTTGGTTTGGGGAGTGATGAAATGTGCCGGCAGCCCTAATTTCGCTGATTATTTCCGGATTTTGAAATCGGTTGATCCGCAAAGGGATTTTGAGACGGATGAACTTTTATTTTGGGGAATTATTTGCCATTTTTGATAGAATCATAGATGAAAAGATGGTGAGAAGAATGATTTGCTAGAGGCCCTGATTGAGATTAACCAAAGGGATGAAGCTGAATTGAGCCGATACGACATAAAGCATCTGCTAATGGTAAGTTTGATCCTTATTTTATTCATAGATATGAAAAAAATCATGGGACATATGAAAATAGCCATTAATGCGTATCGTACTAAGAGATAATGAATTTTTTCTTCGAAATGACAATGTTTTAGTTTAATGATGGCAGGAATTGTTATTTTAGTTTGATATCTGCTGGATTTGTTAATATCGTTATTCAGGAATGCAAACAAGTCGAGCTAGCTAGCGAGCCAAGCTCAAGTTAGCTCAATCTGAGCTCAAAGTAGTTCGAGCTCAAGTCAATCCAAATCGAGTTCGTGCCATTTATGTACAAGCTTGCACCTTGTGAGCTGGTATATTTTTCATATTATTAATTTATATATTGCTCATATTATATATATTAATAATACTAATTATTATTAATATATATGTATTATAATATGATATTATATAATTATTACGTTATTATATAATAACTATGTTATATTTTTAAATAAAAATTGTAAATTATGTGCAAAATTTATTAAATCAGACAATTGGGTCCAATTTCGAGTTGTTATTTAAAAATTCAAGTCTAATCGAGTTGCGTATAAAATACACTCGTCAAGCTCAAGCTCAAGCAAAATAGACTCATGGAGCTCGAGCTTGAAAATTATACCTAAAGTCGGCTCAGCTCGAATAGATTACACCCTATCATTATTGTAATAGAATAAGTTTCTAGGATAATTACTCAACACATTCTAAAGTCTTGTCTAATTACAGGTATTTGAAAAAATATATAAAATCAACAATGAGACCTCATTTGATAATATAATATGCTTAAGCTTTTAGGGGCTTTAGCAATAATACTCGACCTACATTAAGTTTTCTGGCATGGTGCATTTTTTTAAGTCCCCAGTGACGGGGGTGTTATTGTAATAAGGTCAAATACTATAGGATGCCAATGTGTTTTTGTCACTTCTATATATGATTGGTTGTAATTTCACATTGTCACTTAATGCATCATTAATAATTTTTCCTTTTCATTTTTGCTTTACATGACTTGATTTTTCACTTTTAAGATTTGTTCGTGGGTACAAGTGACACAACTTCAGGAACGGGCAATGGCAAAACTAATAAGAAACCCTGACAAACTGTTAAGAATCAGAAATGAACTTAGAAATTTTGCCGGACAAAATAGAATAATCCAAGAATCCGACATCCCACATTTCCCATAGTTACAAGCTGCGGTGAATTAAAGAAACCTTCAAGCTCCATCTCGTTGGCTGTTTATTAGTACCCACAAAGCCGGAACTTATGTAGAAATCATTGGCTAATAGTCCCTAAAAATGCCCAAGCCTTCATTAATGTATGGGCTAGCGGTTGAGATTCAAATTTATGGAAGAATGCATATTCTTTCATGCTAGAAAGATTTTTAGATCATAATGCTACTGAAATTGACCTTAGAGGTAAAGATTTTGAGTTGGTTCCATTTGGTGCTGGGAGGAGAATTTGCCCAGGATCGCTATTGGCTAATCTAGTGGTGCATTGTATGCTAGTGACTTTGGTGCAAAACTTTGGGTGGGAACTTGAGGGAGGGAAAAAGTGACGGAATTAGATATGGATGAAAAAGTTTGGACTTAGCGTACAGAAAGCAGCACCTTTCAAGGCCGTCTTGATAAAACTCTGAGACCTCATATTTCCTGTTTGTAGTAAAGAATTTTCTTGTTTAGAAGTAATTAACAAAGAAATCATTTCTTTTTTGTTGTCTGGAGATGTAGTGTCCTGTAAAATGTGTACATGTTGGAGGTGAAAAATCATATACCTGTGAGCTTGAAGTTAGAGGAAGAAAAATACCCAAAAGATTGGTTAAATTATTTTTTGAATTTGAAAAATCTATGGAGATTATATTTTTGTAGCTTGTTGGAGTGATTATAAAATTATGAAATATAAGTTTTGTTGGATGTTTTTTTTTTTTTTTTTTTTTTTTTTTTTTTTAAGTGTTTCAAATGGATAACACTACAAAAATATTGACTTTTTGCAGCTTTAAGTTTAATAACCGTAGTGGAAGCAATAGCCAATTAATAGCCGTGGTGAATGTGGTAGCTTATAATCCAAAAAATCGTGGTAAAAACATCATTTGCCGTGGCTATATTGAGGCAAAAAACATCCACCATGGCATATATCCGGGTGGATTTTCCACTACACTCACAGAAACCACGGATCATTGCCGTAGTAAAGCCGTAGCAAATGACTTTCCGTCACCATTTTTTTCTATTAATATCGATTTTTAGCCGTGGTAATTGCTCAAATTTTTGGTAGTGTAAGTTATGTTGATATCAATTTTCACGTTCAGTAATTCAATTGTAAGATTTTATATGTCAATGATTATGAACTCAATAAAATGGATTGATCGACTTTATAATCATTTTTAATTTTTCTAAAACTAGGGATGATTGCACAGGCTTGCCACGCATAATATGGTAGTGTGTTACATGTTACTTGTGTATAATGAAGGCATTTTTCATTATCCTTATACAATCTCAATCACCGTATATGTTTCCAATTGTAATTGAACATAATTTGAATATGATTAGCATAAATATGAGCATGTATTGACAGTCACCAAATATAAAAGAAACTATGAATTTTAAAAACTTAAGAGTAATGAATTTGATAGATTATGCATATATGGTATTCATCAACTAAATCTATCTTTATTTTTCACATTTCAACTTAGGAAACATATTTTTCTAAATACTATTCTACAAAATGAAAACAAAAATTGAAAAAACGCTCATGTTTGAATATATTTTCTTTGAAAAATGACAATTTTACAAGATATATATAAAATAGACCTCAAACTGCTTACGCATTCTCAGTTGAAAGTTGAAACCAAGGAAAATATCTAGGAAGATTGGAAATAATGATAAAACAATAATTATTTCACCAAAAAAATTCCTTTGTTCCACAAAATCCACAAAAACCATCATCAAACCAACTCACAACCAATATTCAAAAGGTGTTGCCCGTAAATTTGAGCTAATTTATTCAAACGAATTCTCAATTAATAAAATAGAAGTATTTTTTTTTTGGTTAGACTTAAAAACACAAAATTCTATTAGCTCTTCCCCTTTACCACATACATGTAAGCACGCATAACATAGATTGTGTGAAAACATCACTTCTTCCCACATAACCACACCAAAGTTGGGAAATTCAATATTTCTTTTTCGCAAAATTTTTTAAATCTCTTTTAGTAGTGAAGAAAGGGGAAAAAAAAAGAGGAAAAGAAACGAATTCCTTAAGCCTCCATGATATACAGAATAAATTTATATAGATATATAATGTCATAAAACATTTGCAAGTCAAAAGGATTTCCAAATTTAAATTAACCTAGTTCATAACAATTATTGCATGTCACATCATATCATATTTTAACTTTTGCAATATATATTACATTCATTATTCCTCTAAAAAAACAATTCATTATATTTATCAAAAAATATATATACATATATATATAATATACATTCAGTGGACTTTAGTGAGTACAAAAAACTAATCAACCCAATTTATGGACAGCTATTGCTTGTGGTCCAATTAATGGTTAGAAATTGATATAGATATTTTAATATACTTAACGATATTTACAGATCAAATACACATATAAAACAAGCTACTATATAATAGAATTAAAGCCATCATGTGATAGATAGAAAATCTATATGTGCTCGATGGAATTCGAATTCATAACCTTATGGTTATGGACCTCTTCCTGACTAATTAAGTTGAGGTTCATTGGCAAAAATATGGAAATAATTAGATAACTATAGATGTCATTTTCCTTAGCGTTGATCAAATTAATTTTTAATTACATAATTACTCATATTTCTGTTTGCGGGGTTACTAAAAATTAGGGTTAATAACAATTTTCGTCCTTTAAGTATGCCCCATTTCGCTTTTGGTCCTGTAAGTATTGAGTTTTAATGTTTGGTCCTGTAACTTCTAAAAAATTCGCATTTTTGGTCCTGTTGCCTACGTGGCACGCCGGGCGTGTGGTTGTGAGCTGAGTCGGCGACATGTAATAATTTTTAACATTTTAAAAAATGCTTATTAGGATTGAGTAATAACAATTTTCGTCCTTTAAGTTTACCCCATTATGCTTTTGATCCTGTAAGTATTGAGTTTCGCATTTTTGGTCCTGTTGCTCAATCCTAATCACCATTTTTTAAAATGTTAAAAATTATTACATGTCGCCAACTCAGCTCACAACCACACGCCCGGCGTGCCACGTAGGTAACAGGACCAAAAATGCGAATTTTTTAGAAGTTACAGGACCAAAAGCGAAATAGGGTATACTTAAAGGACGAAAATTGTTATTAACCGCTAAAAATTATGTAGGTAGGTAACGCGACAAAAACAGCTTCTTAATTATTGTACCTTGTCCCACTGAAATAGTATATTTTCAAATTTAAAATTTAAAAATAGTATATTTTATTGAAATATCTAAAAGTTTTTTTTCTCTTTTTTTTTATGAGAAAAAGACTGGGTCAGGAGAACCCGATGTGGCGTGGCTACTCCAACTAAAGGAACACAACCACTACGGAATGTTCCTTTGGGACAATGCCCAACTTGGTCACCGCAGTTCCACCAACACACCAGTGAATAAAGCCCCACATTTCATTGGACCAGCATTATAGGCTGGCCGCCGCTATCCCATAATATACTCATAATATGTGACGAGCTCTACGTTCTCAGTGAGATTCGAACCCGAGTATTCAAGACAGAAATGATGACACTTCACCACTAGATCACCATGTTGGTGGTTGAAATATCTAAAAGTTTCGTCTGATTTGGGAATCACATGTATGTAATATGTATGTCATACCCTGTTATCATCTACATCTTCTGTCTTGGGCGTTAAGATAATTATAATTAAAAGAATAACTAATTACATATCTTGCCGGTTATAAAAAGTACATGTGACATGACTTTTTATGAAAATATGAATAATAAAATTTACTAATTTAACAAATACAAAAAAGGAATATCAAGAAATATTACATGAAAGCATATTAGTATTTATCACACAGTCTAACATCCAGACTTTATTTAATAAATATTACGTGAAAACATATCTAAAGGAAATTCTAATTAACAATATGCTCCTTATATTTTAATCATTTTAATTACAAAATTACCATTACCAACATTTTACTTGTTTTATTATCTTATTTTATCCAAATATTTCAATAACTTATATTTAAAATAAGATCTAACATTTTATAAATTCAAAAAATATTTTACAAGATGCAGAAAACTTATAAAATATTTTAAATAAACTTAGACAAACACCCTTCCTGACGTAAATAATTTAAAAGACAAAAAACTTTATTAAGCTTGTTAAGAATTAACTTGGCCTTAATTAAGCAGTGTTTGCAAATGATTCTATAAAACACTTATATAATTATAAGTTGCTGAAAACTTATTTTGAATGTTTAAAAATTCTGCTTAAGCTGTAAGTTCTCTGAAATTAATTAACATTAATCTATAAAAGTAAGTGATTATAATTCAAAACACCAAAACTTTTTGCTGATTTATAGTGAATTATTTGATGTGTTCCAAAACATCTAGTACTTTCAATTATAATATGTTTTTTTTTAACTTTCAACAAAAATATATAATTATGTATTTGTATAATCTATTATAATCAAACTTAGTACCCACAAACTCTATCTAGTAAGATTGGAAAAAAATGACAAAACCATTCAAAAAAATTTCCTTTGTTCCACAAAATCCACAAAAAACCACCATCAAACCAACTCACAACCCCATATTCAAAAGGTGTTGCCCGTAAATTTGAGCTAATTTATTCAAACAAATTCTCAATTAATAAAATGGAAGTATGTTTTTCATTAGACTTAAAAACACAAATTTCTATTAATTCTCCCCCTCTATCATATACACGTAGGCATGCATAAATGCAAAAATTTGTGCGAAAATATCACTTTTTCCAACATGCACACGGTAACACACCAAAGTTCGAAAATTCAATATTTCTTTTTCGCAAAATTTGTTAAATCTCTGTTATGAGAAGGAAAAAAAAAAAGAAAGAAACGAATTTTTAAGCCTCTAGTATATACAAAATCAATTTGTAGATATATAATGCCATAAAACATTTGCAGGTCAAAAGGATTTCCAAATTTAAATTAATATAATTTATAACAATTATTGCACGTCATGGCACATCATATTTTAACTGTTGCAATATATATTACATTCATTGTATTCATCGAAAATATCTATATCTATATCTATCTACCTATATATATATAATATTACATTCAATGCACTTTAGTGACTGCAAATAATTAATCAACCCAATTTATGGACCGCTATTGATGTTATTCAATTAAAGGTTAGAAAACGTCGAAGTAATCAGATAACTGTAGATGTCATTTCCCTTGGAGTCGAATTTAATTTTTAATAACGTAACTACTTGTATTTCTGTCTGTGGGGTTAATAGAAATTATTATCTGGGCGAGTAATGTGACAAAAACAGCTTCTTAATTTATTATACTTTGGCCTATTGAAATGGTATATTTTCAAATTTAAAATTTAAAAATAGTATATTTTATTGAAATATCTGAAAGGTTCTTCTTGTTTGTGAATCACATTTGCATGTATGTCATACACTGTTATCATACACATATTCTATATTGTATTTTAAAATAATTATAATTAAAAGAATAATTAATTACATACCTTGCTTGTTATAAAAAGCACATATGACATGACATAGTAAGAAAATAAGAATAATAAAATTAATAATTTAACAAATAGGAAAAAGGAATATTAAGAAATATACTTGAAAGCATATCTAAAGGAGAATACGTAAAGCATATTAGTATTTATCACACAATCCAACAACATTTTCGTCAAAGCATATCTAGAGGAGATCAGATTACATGAAAGCATATTAGTATTTATCACACAATTTAACTTCCAAGCTTCATTTAAGAAATATTCCGGTGAAAGCATATTTAAAGGAGATTCAGATTATCATGCTTTTTATATTTTAATCATCTTATCGTTATATACCAATATTGTACAGGTTTTGAAATCTTATTTTATCTAAATACTTCAGTAACTTCTATTTAAAATAAAATTTAACATCTTATAAGCTCAAAAAATATCTTATAAGATGTAGAAAACTTATAAAATATTTTAAATAAACTTAGAAAATACCATTCATGACATAAATCATTTAAAAGACAAAAAAGTGTAATAAGCCTATTAAAAATTAAATTGGCCTTAATTAAGTAGTGTTTGCAACTGACGCCATAAAACACTTATCTGATCATAAGTTGCTCAAAATTCTTCACTACAAGCAAAATGTATAGTAAATGCATTTGAAAGTGTGGGGATAAATATCTTGTTACTACAAGTATGCTTAGATGACAGTTTTAAAATGTGTAGTAACATCTAATATAGTAAGACTCTTATCTTGCACTCACAAGTGTAGTTACATGACCCAACTATAAGTTGCCACAAGTGTAGTTAGATGACCTAACTACAAGCTTTTTGAATATTTAAAAACTTTGCTTATGTTGTAAGTTCTCTAAATTTAACCAATAATAATTTATAAGAAAATGTGATTATAATTCAAAACACTAATACTTTTTGTTAGCTCACAGTGAATTATTTGATGGGTTCCAAACATCAAGTATTTTTCAATTATAATATACTTTCTTCAACTTTCAACAAAAATATATAATTATATATTTGCATAATTTATTACAATCACAACCTGTATACCCACAAACTAGAACGTGTCACCATTTTTCACTTTCATTTTGATAAATATTATTTAGAAAAGTCAAAGATATTTATTCAACCTTTCTTTTCTTCATTTAATTCCAAGCTCTGAGTATTTTTTTTTTCAATAAGATAAAAGAAAAGAGACAGTATTGATAACTTCAACATACTTGTGTTACACTATTTGTTAGAATCCAACATCGGAAAAATATCCGAGTCTTGGCCTCTTTATATTGTCCTGAGCAATCCTCACTTCACAAGTTAGCTTTTGGGGTTGAGTTATGTGACGCCCAAGGGTTTCCTTAACGTAGAATTTTCAAAAATTCACCAAGTTTGGGAATTTAAAACGAATTCGAGAAAGCAAGCAACGTTTTAATTTAAATTCA
>JACFYI010001280.1:664632-691399 GCA_014898755.1 Handroanthus guayacan
AAAAAAAAAAAAAAAAAAAAAATGATAAAAAATTCTGGGGTATTACAGTACTTGTATTAGGATAGTTGAATTGGATATCAATTAAATAGTTGAATATTTGAAAAAAAAATTCGGAATACGAACAGGAATATTCAATTTTAATAACCGATAAGACAAAATATGAATACAAATATTCCGATCCGGAACAGGAACTAATATTCACATCCAAATGTAGGACAAGAAATTACATGTATTTTTTCTAAATCAACACAAAGGAAAATGATTTATTTTACTCAACGAATTACATGAATGTGGGAAATCATATCGTTTTATATTATACTAAAAATATCTTAGTGACGGACCTATTTTAAGATTGATGTTATAAACTTATTAATTTCTTGGAACATCCACTTCATATGTTGTCAAGTATTGCAAGACGATCATTTTCATCGTAATTGTATGTTGTCCTAATTGAACCAGTCATGTAGGGTTTAAACAAGCTTTTAATTCTGAAAGATTAAGGTAAGGGACTAGTTGAAAAAAGGCACTGTTTTTCTGATAGACAAGAAAAAAACAGTTTGAGATTCTCGCGTGTGTGAAACCATGGTCATGACATGCTCATGTGCAGCTTCTAATGCATGCAATGTTTTAAAAACCGAACCAGCGACAAAACCGGCGGCCTCACTGATTACAGGTTTGACCGGTTCAACCGGTTTAACCAGTGGTTAAACCGGTATGACGTCATAAATATATTTAATATAAAAATAATATATATTATATTTTAAATAATAGAAAAATAATAGAAAAATTATAGAAAAATACGAAATAATTAGAAAAAAATATTGGCTATGTTCCTTTCTAAACTTCATAAATTCTATCTATTGTATCCCTAAACAATATTAACCATCTACTTTGAAAATATTAGCAAGAAATCGTTGTTATATTTTTTTATCATTCTAAATTTCAAAATTTCATCTCAAAAGTATTTAATCTTTTGAACTTTATCATTTAAAATTTCACAAGACAAAAAGAATGAATCATAAGGAAAACCCATTGAAGCATAAGCAAAACCAATTTTGGTGAAATTTTGTCACAAAGACTTAATTATTTCTTAGTTTTTAATTTTTTAAAATTTTTAATTTATTTTTTAAATTTAATATATAGTTTTGTTCCAACGAAAGTTTCATTGAATTTTTTTTATTTTCTGGATTACAGTGGCTTTTCGATGGACTTTTGTGCAAGTAATTTTTATTATTTTCTTTTTAATTCCTTAATTTTTCTATAGAAATCCAAAAAATGAAAAAGGAAAAAAGGAAAAATTCCATGTCGTGGCCGAAGGCCCAAAAGATTTTTATCTCTCTTCTTTCTTTCTCTTTTTCTTCTCTCAACTTTCTTTCTCTTCTTTCTCTCTCCTCTTTTTCTTCTCTCCTCTTTCTTTCTGCATTCCCTTTCTTTTTGTCTTTGTTCTTTTCTTCCTCCATTTCGGTTCCCACCACCACGCCACCAACGCCACGGCTTCACCTTGGCACCACCATCGCTACCATTTCTCTTTGAAATGTTGCTCTCTCTTCGCCCCTCTCTCTTTCTCTCTATGGGATTGGATTTTGAGAAGGATTTTTTCTTTCAAAGAAGCTGTAGAAATGGGTTTGATAGGTTGCTCTCTCTCCCCCCTCCCTCCCTCCCTCTCTCTCTCTCCCTCTGTTTCAATAAATTTGCCCCTTCACTTAAAAAAAAAAAAAAAAAAAAAGGAAAAGAATGGAAACCGGTTCTTTAAAGAATCGGTTTTCCCAGTTCAACCCGGTTTTTGACCAATTTCCACTGGTTAGCACTGATTAGAGGTGCCAACGATTTTTAGTGGAGAACCGGCCCGGGGAGGCGGCCGGTTCCCGGTCGAACCGGCCGGTCCGGTTTTCAAAACACTGAATGCATGAACATGCTTTTCTTTCGTATAGCATATTACATATGATCCATCATAGCCTTCTAGTTCATCCTGGCGGTCAAAAGAAATTGGATTTTAGTATAATCAAGCACAATGATGATTAAGGTAGCCCAATATTTGACGGAGTAATGGGCCCAATTTCATGTTTCATTCTTTGTATTGTCGCTACGTTGACCACCCATGATCCGTACGGATTCTTTATTTGGAATGTTTTTTATAGTAACATTTACCCTTTGACCGTTCGTCAACAGGTTTATATATACATTTAAATCTTTTATATTATTGAATAACATGCTTAGAAAATTCATTGAAAACTATAATTTTTTAAATATGCATTTCTGCTTAAATAATGGTAAAATTACATTAATCCTAGATCAGATGAGCACAACTAAATTGGTTACCCGAAAACTAACTATAGTAAATTGTTTTCTCAATGATTGCAGGGAATTTTGATGGATGATTGTATCGAAAACTAACTATAGTAAATTGTTTTCTCAATGATTGCAGGGAATTTTGATGGATGACCCATTTTTTGTATTGATATGTCTTTTAATTGCTACAAGAAAGTATTCTCTTCACTATCGACAAAATTCATTACACATGTAACAAAGTTTATAACAAACTTGATTTTGTGATGGTTTTAGTCTCATCACAAATTTGTTAGCATATATCTTGTCACATATATTAACTTTATGAAGAAATTGAAGTTTGTCACAAAATTGACTTTGGTGATAGAATTTTCCATCACAAACTGAAAATAGTTATTGAAATTTATTACGAATTCGTCATAAATGCATTCATATTTTGCTCTTTTTTTTAAAAATATGTTAGTAATCCATCACAAATCCACTACAATTTTTGTCTACTTGTAACAGAATCTCATCTATCACAAATTTTTCATTAGCCAATGTTTGTTTTCTTGTAGTGCAATCACAAATAATAATATCATAATTAATGTGTGCAATAATTTGTCGAAATTAGTTTCACTAGAAACATTATATGTCATTATAATTTGTGGATATATATAAAATTAAAAATGATTGATTTATTATGTGGAAGCTCAAAATATATTTATGTGTGACACTAATGTCAATTAAAAAAACGAGAAAAAAAAAATCCCCAAAGTCGTCTTTCAGAAACAAGACCAAGTTTTCTCTGGCCGGAACATCCCCGCCCGAAGTAGCTCGATCACTCGACCACCACAAATTTTCCGTTGCGTGGACGGGGCCGCCGGATAATCATTGGCACAAACTGCGTAAATTATGCCAGGAGAAGGTATTTTCCGTACAAAAGCTGGGTACGAGCCAGGGCCAGAGAAGGGAGAAGTTGCAGAATTTGTTCGACAATGTGAATGAATGTTCGATTAATTCTCAGGCTGTGGATATTGGGAAAGCTGTTTTCATGACGTCGCTTAGTTTGATGTCGGCGACTCTTTTTTCGGTGGATTTTGCTGCTTCTGGGTCCGATTCTTCTCAGGAATTTCGAGATATTGTATCAGGAATAATGGCTATCGTTGCAAAGCCAAATCCAGCTTTCGTAAGGTTGATCCGCTGGGGATCACCAAGAAGACGACGGTTTATTTGAGGAAATTGTTTGTGATATTTGACGAAATTTTTAGTGAAAGGATTGAAAGCCGAAGCACAAACGGGGAATCTTATCAGTCCAAGAATGATTTGCTTGAAGAATTCCTCGATCTCAACCTGAAAAATGAGTCTTAGTTAAGCTTTGATGTTATCAATCATTTAGTTCTGGTGAGTATGGTCTCTATCATATTGCCAAACTTTTACTCCATAAATTCTAATCATGTCGTTCTTATGGGCCAGCAAACACGTAGAACTTGAAATGATTTGTCTGGTCTTGGCGGGCCTAACTTACAGAAAGCTAGCTTATCTTGTCTGTATTATATTGCCAGGCCAGCCTTTTAATTCTTGACCCCATTTGCTCCACAAGTTTTTATCATGCGGCCTTGGGTTGGCCGACATCGAACTTGAAATGATTTATCTGGTGGGCTGGTTGAAAATGGATCTTGGGTATCTAGCTCATGGTGAGTTAGGCCTTATGGACACTCATGGGGAGATTTGGCCCAAATTGTGTTTTTTGGACATAGTTTCAGAGTTAAACTCATTATAGATATTAAATAACTCAGAATTGGATCACCTGTGTTATGTCGATCCATGCTTCACATCTCTTGTCCTGGGCATAGAGGGTGTACATTAGAATCTTCTTATATGAATTTTGACTTATGAGTTATAGTCTTATATGATTTTGGACAATTTTCCTAGCTTTTAAGGTAAGTTAGACTTAGATCCATTATCAATATTGCTCATTCAATTTTAAGTCCACTCGACCGGATATATCTGAGGTGGAAATATGAAGTCAAAATAGAGTTTGAGTGTTTAAATTAAATTTTAATGGAAAAAGTATAAATCAATAGTTGATTATAATAAGGGATAATTACCTGTACATCCTCTACGATTAAACATAATTACCAAAATACCTCTTGATATTTGAATAATTACCATTACACTCTCTTGTGCAAAGTGTAGCTAGTACAAAATTGCGATTACACTCTCTTAACATATGCATAATTATAATTTAGATAACCAGGCTGACGCATAATATTATAATTAAGCCCTCTTATCTAAGGCGTGTACTTATAATGTTTATGATTTTCAAGAGAGGTAACTTTAACTATATAAATTGTAGAGAATGTAATAATAATTATTCGAATATTGGGGAGTATCTTGATAATTATGATAAATTTGAATGGATATTGATGCAATTATTCCTCATAATAATGGGGTTCAGATACTTGTAGAGCTGATTTCCGATTGGAGGACAAGCATCCTCATGTATTTAGGACACCAAAATTTGACCCGTAATTAGTTATGAGCCTGATTAAAAACCCTAAAATTATTTACTAATTGTCCAGTACGTTGAGAGCAGCGCCAGGGGAGAAAAAAAAGAAGAAAAAGATAAGTGGATGGGGCGTTGACTATTTGTCTGCTGCATAATTATTGGAAAATAATAAATTAATAATTATGTCCCCCCGACAAACAATAATTTACAATAACATCTTATAATACCTAAAATTGAAGTCTACTCATGATTTCATTTCTTTTCTGGGTCAGGGCTGCTGTTCATTAAATTTTCTCTTTAATTATATCCAATACACATTTGAATACTTCTCATGGGCAAAATTGCATTTTTAGTCCCACAGGATTGGGGGATTAGCATTTTTAGTCCTATACTTTTTAAATTCATAAATTTAGTCCCAAGTTTGTAAAAATATTGCAACTTTAGTCCCAACATCAAAATTCCGTTAAAAAATTAACAGAATAGGCACGTGTGGAGCGAGTGGCCGTCCAAAATGCATGTGCTTGGCATGTGTTCCGTTAATTTTTTGATGAAATTTTGATGTTGGGACTAAAGTTGCAACATTTTTACAAACTTGGAACTAAATTTACGAATTTAAAAAGTATGGGACTAAAAATGCTAATCCCCTAATCCTGTGGGACTAAAAATGCAATTTTGCCCTTCTCATGTTATTATCATTTTACCTAAGATTTGATTTTCCTTTTTTTTTTTTTTTTTTTTAACTATTCACTTAATTCTAATTTGAGTAATATTATTTAAACCTAAGTATTATCAATTAAAGAAATCTCAATAATTATTCCTAAATTCACTCGAAGCTTTCCTAATTTCTCAAGGCATAGCATCAAGATGAGAATATTTTTTCTTTCATAATATTAAATCTTACTCCAATTTTCCTACCATTCTTTACTAAGAAAGATACTTTTAATCTAATTTCTTCTTCTTCTTAAAATACTTTTAATCCAATTTGGGTCTACTACAACAATTATTGTAATTCATAGAAGTTGGAGAATAAAAAATATTTGGAATATTGTACGCATATATACAAATTGCTAAATTTTAACACTATGGAATAATTTCAAACAATACATTTTTTCTCCTATTTTTGTTACATAAGTTAGGATAAGTAAATTATTTTTTTTATTTTTTTATTTTTCATATGTTATATTCTGCAACTGAACTTTCCTTTATATATGCTCAAATATATTTCTTTTGCACTCTTCAATGCGATACACTTACCAATCATTTCAAACATGAATTATATTAAATGGATTAAATTCAGCCAATCAAGTCCTCAACCAAAGCAGATATATATAGAACTTTTATTGTCTTGGTACGTTCTATATAGGCTAAGAAATAATAAACATTTTCCCCATATTTATTTTTCAATTATTCAGTTGTATAATATGACTTCTTACTACAAATTTTATATACGTTAATACCAAAATTCTTTCATATCATGAACTCATATAATTTATTTTTTAAGCCTCTATTATTTGTGCAAATCAATAATGAGGTGAATTAACTTCCTTCTACTTATATATTTATTTAAAATCATTTAATCATTTAAATTAAGTATTTATATCAATATATGAATATTGGTTTGAGTCCACGATGCATCATAAATTATATCTTGCTAAAATACTTGAATTCCTAATTAAATATTATATATTTTTATTTATTTATTTCCCGAACAAAGCATGGGAAAGAAGCTAGCTGAGTAATATTGTAAATTTGTAATCCTACCTCATATGATTAATGCTCCTAATCCTGTCATGGTTTTCAGACAAGCCAATAGGCCTCTGATCATATGAACCAGTTAATGCATCTCATACGGCTGCCTAGGATGAAGAAACGTGCCCGACATTAACAGTTCAAAAATTAGGTCATCCGCAATAATTATTAATTGTGAGGGTAATTTAGGAATTTCAGCTCAGAGTATCTTAACTCCGCATTCTTTTCCATTAACTATCAATCACTCTTGAAACTTTGCCTAGCATTGTTTAATGTTATGATCTATTTCTTGGAGAAACAGACACAATTTTGATAACTGTCGAATGCAGTTAATTAATCCTATGATCTATTCTTTGGAGGAACAAACACAATTTTAGTAATTGTTGAATGTAGTTAATTAATCTTATGATCTATTTTTTGGAGGGACAGATACAACTTCAGTAATAGTCGAACATAGTAAATTAATCTCATGCTAATAAATTGCACTTGGAAACCTAAGGAAGTTGGAAATATATGTGCAACTCACTAACTCCTACCAATCTTATGCTAGCAAATTGCACTTGGAAACCTAAGGTAGTGGAAGGTGGAAATATATATACACAACTGTCGAATGTAGTTAATTAATCCTATGATCTATTTTTTGAAGGGACAGACATAACTTCAGTAATAGTTGAATGTAGTAAATTAATCGGGTAAAATTCATTTTGATCCCCGAGGTTTCATGTCAATTGCAAAATAGTCCTTGTACTTTTAATTTATTTCAATTTCATCCTTCTGATCATCTTCCGGCAACAATTTCTGGCCAAAAGTAGTAAAATGACCAAAACACCCTCGAACTACTTTTGGTAGAATTCATTTTCATCCCCATGATTTTATGTTAATTGTAGAATAATCTCAAAAACTATTGGTTGTTACAATTTTCCCCTTGTATTAAATTTTTTAATTATTCTTTATACCATTTAAATATATAAATATATATTCTAAATATTTTGAGCATTTTATAATTTGGATTTAATATAAAATTCTTAGTTGACTATTTTTTATTTATAGTGTAAAAACAGTAATTAATGAATTCAATAATTCAAGTTTTAAAAATTACCGTAATAAATTAGTACAATAAGACACATAATCTTAAATATTGAAATTGAAAATAGTTATAGACTATCAAAAATAAAAAAAATTCTACTATTTTAGATAAAGCTGAATAAATATATCACTTTTAGTCTAAATTTTTGTATATATATATATATAAATATGTGTGTATGTGTGTGTGCATGTGTATTTCATTTAATGAATAAACATCAACAAATCTCGTATTTTCTTGAATGCAAGTAAATCCATCTATATTTGTTCAAATAAAAAAAAAAAGAAAAAAATGTTAATGAAAACATAGTTGTAAATTTATCCAAGAAAGCTCAAAAGATGCATTTAAAATAAATAGTTAATATAATAACTTAATTTTTAAAGTTCTAGCAATAAAAAAATTAAATTTTTAAATTTCTATTTATTGATTATACTCATTTGTTAAGTTCGTTGTAAAGTTTGACCTAATCTAATTACTAACTATTTTTTGTAAATTATAATTAGTTTTTTATAAGTAATAAAGAATTTAAAATAATCAAGGTACATTAGAAATATATAGATATACACGGTATAATGAGTAATTAAGTTAAGCTTTATAATTAATACTTTAAGGGGTGAATGAGAAATGTTCATGATATTTAAGGGGGCCAAAGTTTATATAACCAAAAGATAGTTTAGGGGTGCTTTGGTCATTTTATTTTTTTGAATGAAAATTATTGCCGGAAAATGATCGGAGGGATGAAATTGAAGCAAATTAGAAGCATAGGGACTATTTTACAATTGATACAAAATCTGAGGGATCAAAATGAATTTTACCCTAAATTAATCTCATGCTAATAAATTGCACTTGGAAACCTAAGGTAGTGGAAGGTGGAAATATATACGCAACTCACTAACTCCTACCAATCTTATGCTAACAAATTGCACGTGGAAACCTAAGGTAGTGGAAAGTGGAAATACATACACAACTATCAAATGTAGTTAATTAATCCTATGATCTGTTTTTTGAAGGGACAGACACAACTTTAATAATAGTCGAATGTAGTAAATTAATCTTATGCTAATAAATTGCACCTGGAAACTTAAGGTAGTGGAAGGTGGAAATATATACGCAACTCACTAACTCCCACCAATCTTATGCTAACGAAATTAATCTTATGCCAATAAATTGCACTTGGAAACCTCAGGTAGTGGAAAGGTGGAAATATATATCCAACTCACTAACTCCTACCAATCTCATGCTAATAAATTGCACTTGGAAACCTTAATGACTGAGTAGCCACGACACTACAAGTTCTATATACGTGCGCTTTAGTTGAGGACTCGATTGGCTTAATTTCATCCATTTAATTTAATTCGTATTTGAAATGATTAGCAAGTGTATCACATTGAACAGTGCAAAAGAAATATATTTGAGCGTATATAAAGGAAAGTTCAGTTGAAATATATAATATATGAAAAATAAAAAATAAAAATAATTTACTTATATTAACAAAAAGTGAAAAGTTGTGTACTTACAGCTAGACTAAAAATGTAATTTTTCCACAATTTTCTTCTTCCGTATCAGCAAACATAAGGGACCTAGGAGCCACGTAAGCAGATTCGCAGCATAGTGCCATTTCTGGCATATCACATTAGATTTTTGTGCCAAGAAGATTGTTGTTACTGGTGAAAAAAAGACCAAAAGTGTAAAATTTTTATCAATTATGGAACTAAGCTTCAAAAAACGATATTTATGTAATTAAAAGTGAAAAATGGTACAGTTACCAAACTAAAAATAAAAATATGCATAAAATAATATCTAGTGCAAGAAAACACACGGAAGTTCATTCTTTCAATAATTTCTCACATGTTGAAGGTCATAATGCAGCAGCCTTCAATCTCGTACAACAATAAAACAACTTCCTTTTATGACAGCTAGTTGGCTTTTATAATTTCCAGACGTTGATCAGCTACCTGTTGATAATGAAATATCAAGCCTCCATTCAAATAACTTATTAGGAAAAAAAAAAAAAAAAAAAAAGCCTCCATTAAAATATAAGATTGGCTGCATTTGAATATGACTTGGCTCTTTAGTATAATTTTGCTACTTGCATTAAAATATATTAAAAATTCATTTTAAGATCTGTGAATGCTTTTAATTGTCATAGCGTGCTCTTTCATCGAAGTATCTGCTTTTGTCCTATTATAATAATTAATTGTTGCATTTTGAAACAATCTAGAGGCCTTGTATACAAAGTCTCCAAGGTGATGAATAGGGCAAGATTCTTCACTAATTTTTATTTATGGCTCCATAATTGACATAAGTCTGGCTTGTATTTCCAGCATTGAAATTTATGATATACTGTGATTCTTCGAAAATTTTACTGAAGATAAGGATTGAAAATCTCAGATAATTTAAAAAATGTTTAATTTTCTAAAGTGACTCTCTTCCGTGCACGTAGTGTCTTTTGGTAATAATGTGACACAATTCCTTTTACCTACGTTAAAAATTAAAGAAAAGTATTTACATTTTTCTTTTACTTTTCTTTTTCTTTTTCTTCCTTCTTCTTCTATTTCTTTTCTTTTTTTCCTTTTTTTTTTTGTTAATTCTCATCTAAAATTTCTATCCATTTCAAATGCATATGAACAAGAATATTTACCAACCATGATCAATAAAATAAAACTACAATGACAAATTCAACGTTAAATTTAATTTACCAATGCGACATGCCGTTGAAGTTGAAATACATGTATATATATACACACACTATGATTTATTCACTCTTGCTTCAATATTAGAGCATGTATATTTGGTTGCTATTACTTTCTTTTACATAAAAAGGGACACAAAAACCCGTCAGAATTTAAACGGACATTAAGAACATAAAACTTTAATCGACTCAAAAGTGCCACATATATTGTCATATTGAGACTTTCAGATAATTTGAAAAATGTTTAATTTTCTAAAGTGATACTTTTCCGTGCACGTTGTGTCTTTTGGTAATAACGTGACAAAATTATTTTTACCTACTGTAAAATTAAAGAAAAATATTTACATTTTTCTCATACTTTTCTTTTTCTTTCTTCTTCTTTGTCTTCTTTTTCATTTTTCCCTAATTCTCATCTAAAATTTCTAGCCATTTCAAATGCATGTGAACAAGAATATTTACCAGCCACAATCAATAAAATCAAACTACAACAACAAATTCAATGTTAAACACATTACATCTACTACAAATACTACTACAAAATTATTGACTTTTCACAACCAAAAAATTAAAAGTTGTGGTGGAAGCAGTAGCCAATAATCTAAAATTAACAGTTGTGGTGGATGTAGTAATAAATAATCCAAAAAGCTACGGTGGAAACATCATTTGTTGTAGCTACACTGAGGTGAAAAACATCCACCACGGCTATATACCGTCATGGATTATCCGTTACTCTCAGTATAACTGCAGATTATTGCCGTGGTGAAGTGGTAGCAAATAACTTTCAACCACCATTTTTTCTATTAACATCAATTTTTAGCTGTGGTAATTGCTTTTTTTTTATTTTTATTTTTATTTTTTGTAGTGACTAGTGGTATATGCAGCTGAAGTTGAAGTTGAAATATATATGTATATATTTATACACACTATGATTTATTAATCAATCTTGCTTCAATATTAGAACATTTATATTTGGTTTCTATTACTTTATTTTTACATAAAAAAAAATAAAAAGAAAAACAGAAAGAATTTCATTAACTAAAACCTGTTAGAATTTAAACACACATTAAGAACATAAAACATTAATCAGCTCAAAAACATTTCATTACTTGGGCAGTTCCCAAGTAATGACGTTACATACTTGTGATCGAGTTTATGAAATCACAGAAGAAAACTATTGAAAACGATGGTTAAATAATTCTTTGAATCCAAAAATCTATGTCAAAAAAATCTAAAGTATATTTTTTTTTATATGGATGGGCATTTTTTCAGTGCTTTGAATTGATAATATTGATATTAACTTTATTTTAGTGAACCGATGTAACCTTTTACTTTTAATATTGTATCAGTAACATTAAATTTATACTAGAAGGATATGAAATTAATAAAAAGGATTGATGTACTTAGTTTTTTATTTTCAATTTTAAGAAAAATAACTTTCAAAAAATGAAGTAATTGGATAAAACTAATCTCTGGTCGACAAGTAAGTACTAGAATTTGAAATTCTAAAAATTTTAATCCAGTGTCATTTGTCACATGACGAATATTTTTGCTATTGTTTAATTTAGTCTCAATATAAAATATTTTAAAATAGTTTATTCAAAAGTGTTTGTTATATTTATTTTTTTAAGTCACATTCAGGAGATAAAAAGTCAGAAATAATTTCGTCGTCAAACATGGCAACCTGGCTAGTTTAAAACACTGCATATTATTTACTATTATATAGAAATTAAAAGATAAAACATATCTTTCAAAGAAATAGTAATTGCCTCAACATCACTGTAGGTTTTACCTAATTATAAAAACACCCTTGTAAATTGAATAAAATTTCAATAACATCCTTATACGTATATTACAATTAGCCTTCCAAAAATATAACAAATTGGCTTAAACAATACATGTCAACCCCTTATTGATGTAACAACATACGATATTATTTTCATTTCTCAAATCAAATGGGATAATTCAGTCATTAGGGCAAATCTCAGGGATGTTAAGATAAATTATTACTACAAAATAATTGAATTTTGGCAATAAAAAAATGACTAACTGTGATGGAAGCTATAGCCAATAACCCAAAATTAACAACTGTCGTGAAAGTGGTAGCCGATAATCCAAAAGGCAAAAGGTGGTCTCGATCGAGAAAAAAAAAAATACTGCGACTGTATTTCACCTTTAGACAACCTTTCAAAAACTTTTTGGAGCATGATTTAGTTAAATTAAAATGAAAATGAATCCTAATCAAGGCTTTACATAATTATCTTCACTAAAAAAGGAAGGAAAGTGTTGCCTTTTTTAGACTCGCTTTCCCCGGCAAAACGTTTTCTCAACGCAGCCTACAAGTCGGGAAAGGATGGTAACTGAATCAATAATGCACATTTGAATGTCTAGGAAAGTCACAATGAAAGCGACCAGTTGTTTATACTTTTTAGACTTTGAACGGCTGGCTGTTGATTTTAAATGTCACTGTCAAGTCTCCGTTCAAATAAGGTTATAATACTATATGGTTGCATTTGAATATGACATAGCATTAAAGTGCAATTTTGCAACTCCCATTAACATTTATTGACAATTCAATTTAAGATCCATGGGTAATTTTTTTATTTTATTTTTTTTCAATTTTTGAAAAATGATTTTTGGTTGGTGGAATGCAAACAACGTTTGTTTGCATTTTGAGAGAATTAACCCAAATCCAGTACTCTGAAATATTGCTTTATGTTTGAAAATATGACAAAAAAGGTACATCTATATAAGAACACACTATAATTAAATATAAAAATAATTTTATATAATTATCATTTCCAAAAAATTCTTTTATGATTATAATTATATATAAAGAATTATTTTAAATTACATTTTATCCTAACTAAGAAGATAAGAAATGATATGACATCATTAATTTTAATTGCTATTTTTAAAAATTAAAAAATACTTACTTTTTTAACCTTTCGATTTCATCTCAAATCTCAATCCGATTAATATTTGAGCAAGAATTAATCTCAAATAAAGAACAAAGAATATCAAAGAAAATGCCATTAATAATATTGTTGTTATCCTTAATTATATACACACACACTTTTTAATAAAGTGTAAAATCCTATTTGGTATGACCTAATCGTGCATTTTTCCTAAAGTATCCTATTTCTTTTTATTTTTTTGATTTAATTTATTTTAATAAATAGTATAACTATCAGTCTATCACTGCATGCTCTGGACAACCATCCACAACACCCACTCACATATTCCAATTATTATTATTATTAAACAGAATTCCAATCTTTATCCTATTTGGTATGACCTGATCGTGCATTTTTCCTGAAGTACCCTATTTTCTTTTATTTTTTTGATTTAATTTATTTTAATAAATAGTATAACTATTAGTTTATCGCTGCATGCTCTGGACAACCATCCACAACATCCAATCACATATTCCTATTATTATTATTATTATGATGATGATGATGAAACAGAATTCCAATCTTTATCCTATTTGGCATGACCTGATCATGCATTTTTCCTAAAGTGTCCTATTTCTTTTTATTTTTTTGATTTAATTTATTTTAATAAATAGTATAACTATCAGTCTATCACTCATGTTCTAGACAACCATCCACAACATCCATCCACACATTCCAATTATTGTTATTATTACAATCATCATCATCATCCACCCACATATTCCGAGTCTATCACTGCATGCTTGGCACAACCATCCACAACCTCCACCCACATAATAATAATAATAATAATAATATTATTATTATTATTATTATTATTATTAAACAGAAGTCCAATCTTTATTTTCAGCGCACCCTTTTCTTGCTTACTGCGCACTTGTAGATGAAAAGTCTTCCTTTTTTCTATTAATAAGCTCAAACTTCAGGCGGCACAGTTAACATAGAAGAAAGGAATAATTACACTTTATCCCATAATTTATGGCCCCTTTTCACATTGTAGTCATCGAATTATATTTTGCCTAAAATAATCATACGAACTTTTAAAATATTCGGATGTTATCTCCTAAACTAGTTTTCAGTGAAATATTATGATATACTTTTCAATGAAATGTTATGACATACTCCCTAAAAATATCACCTGCAATTCGTAATTGAGAGATAGCACAACCCACAAATCAAGAATAGAGTTTATCAAAAGAATACAAAAAAGTGGGTAAGTGGGGTCAATAATAACAAAGAAAATAGGACTTAAAGAAAAAGTCAGGTAATCTATATATTGTTAAGTTTATTTATATAGAATAATATACGTTCATATATTAATATCATTTCTAAATACCACTATTCCTTACTTGGAGTTGCCCTTGATTACACTTCTTGAAAATATCAAAATATTACACGTAGACGCCTGAATAAGTAAGCGTAATTTTAATGATGCATGAACTCAAGGGGCATAATAATCCAAGGTGATGTCACATTCCTGTCTAAAAATTGAAAATAAAAGAAAAGAAAATCCAACCCATTAAGACGTTAGCTGACTGCAAGCCGTCAGATTGGACGAGTAATTGGAAAAGAAATACAATATCTCTTGACCGTAGACTGTGGACTTCAACAGCATGGTTGGTACAAGAATTTTGGGGAGAAAAAAAAAATATTAAGAAAAATATTTTTATTTGTTTAGTTAGTGAGGAAAATATTAACATTATGTTTGGTATAATTAGGATTTTGATAAGGAAAAGAAAAGAAAATGCTATGAAAAACATTTTTGTTTGTTTGGTTAGTGAGGAAAATGTTAAGGAAATGAAAAGTTGAGAGAAAATATAATTTAGTTGTGAAAAGTCATTTTTCTCGTAAAGTTTTTACCTCCATGTTTTCTTTGAATGACCAAACAATTTGAAATTTAATATTTTTTTTCTTTATATTAACTTACCCCAGTAACCATTACAAGAATCACAATTCGATAAAAAGTCACGACTCACTAATTCAGTTTTTATATCAAATTGTGTATATATTTATATTAAATATATTAATGATATTTTAATTACTAAGCACACAAATTAAATTTACATTATACTTTAATAAATATGAACTATACATCATTATTAAGTGGTCGTTTATTGGATGAAGTGACAATTTTTCTTTATTTTCATAGGACAAGCACAGGTTCGAATCTAATAGCATGTGGGACTTTGTTTAATATATCGTAATTTGCTTTGGACGCCACAATAATATTAAGGCAAAAAATATCTTTCACGCATTTTCTGTTATTTAAATTTAATTGTGGGCCTCCACCAAAATTACAGACAGATATCGGTCAAACCTTTGAATGTTCCATGATCAAACCTCTATAAATGGCAGAGCAAATTCAGATTGTTAAGCAACCAACCAAAGTTAAGAAAGAAGAAAAAATAACAATGGATTTGCTACAAACACTTGGTCTAATACTCTTCTTTGCTTCGCTATACATTCTTGGCGTCCTGAAGGCAAATTCCGGCAGCCGGAAATCAGCCAAACACCTCCCACCACCACCAGGGCCGAAACCTCTTCCTATCATCGGGAATATTCTCGATCTCGGCGAGAAACCCCACCACACTCTGACCAAACTCTCTAAAATCTATGGACCCCTAATGCGTCTCAAATTGGGAAGCCTAACATCAATAATCGTATCCTCACCAGAAATGGTCAAAATCGTGCTGCAAAAGCACGACCAAGCTTTCGCCGGCCGGAGCATCCCCGAAGTGGCTAAATCACTCGACCACCACAAATTTTCCGTCGCCTGGACTGCGCCGCCGGAAAATCAGTGGCGCAAACTGCGTAAAGCTTGCAAGGAGAAGATATTTTCCACACAAAAGATGGACGCGAGCCAGGGCCTGAGAAGGGAGAAGGTGCAGCAATTGTTGGATTATGTAAACGAATGTGCGATTAACTCTCAGGTCGTGGATATTGGGAAAGCTTCTTTCACGACGTCTCTTAATGTGATGTCGGCCAGTCTTTTCTCAGTGGATTTTGCTACGTTCGGGTCTGATTCTTCTGATGAGTTTCGGGAGATTGCAACCGGACTAAGGAGTACCGGCGGGAAGCCGAATTTATCAGATTTTTTCCCGGCCCTTCGGAAGGTTGATCCGCAGGGGATCGTCAAGAAGACGACGGTATATTTGAAGAAATTTTTTGGGGCATTTGACGAAATTCTTCAACAGAAGATGAAAAACCGAGGCCCAAACGGGGAATTCCTCAAGTCCAAGAATGATGTGCTGGAAGAACTCCTGGATGGCAGCCTCAGAAATGAGGCTGATCAGTTAAGCGTTGATGATATCAAGCATTTATTTCTGGTGAGTATAGTCTCTATTACATTGCGAAACTTTTAATGCTTATTTCATCTACTGCGTACGTGCTTTTTGATCATCATGTGGTTCTTATGGGTGGGCAAACACATCGTACTTGAAATGATTTATTTGGTCTGTTCGTCGAAAATTGCTCTTATTATCCGCTGCATATATAAGAATTGCAACATGTATAATAATTAATAATATCATCCTTCAAACAATGGTTCACAATGTCATACTAATAATTAATATGAATAATATAATCATACCACATATGATTAATCCTCCCCATTCTATCATGGTTTTCGAACAAGCTCATAGGATTCTGATAATGTGAACTAGTTTTGCCCATCTTACATGCTTGCTCAAGATGAAGCCACGTGTCTATCGTCAACATCGGTTCATCCTTAAATTCGTCTTGAGTTGCAGAGCCCACTTAAAATAGCAAGAGTACTCATAGAAAGCGCTTGCATGAATTTAGTAATTTCAACTATGAGTGATATTCTCAACAATTTTGCGTCGACCATCAATCACTCTTAAAAATTCTGCCTAACATTTGGTATATTGTAGGATCTATTTCTTGGAGGGACAGACACAATTTCAATAACTGTCGAATGGACAATGGCCCAACTACTCCTCAACCCTGAAAAGATGTCAAAAGCTAAAGAAGAACTCAGAAATGTCCTCGGACAGAAGAAAGAAATTGAAGAATCAGACATCTCAAGACTTCCTTACCTCCGAGCCGTGATGAAAGAAACTTTTAGACTTCATCCAGTTGTTCCTCTGTTATTTCCTCACAAAGCCATTGAGGATATGGAAGTCAACGGCTACCTAATCCCCAAAAACGCACAAGTCCTTATCAATGCTTGGGCAATTGGTAGAGATTCAAGCATATGGTCAAACGCTGATCAATTCATTCCTGAGAGGTTTTTGGATCAAGAAACTGATTTTCGTGGACGTCATTTTGAGCTTATTCCCTTTGGAGGGGGCAGGAGAATTTGTGCTGGGTTGCCATTGGCCGATCGACTAGTCCATATCATGGTTGCCATTTTGATACACAACTTTGATTGGAAACTTGAACAAGGCGCAGATTTGGATGACAAGTTTGGGATCTCTTTGAAGAAGGCTAATCCTCTCAAGGCAGTTCCGATTAAAGTTTAATTACTATCTTGGTTGCGCACCATATGAATAAATATATTACCAAGTTGCTGGGTGAATAAGGACTTGGATAAATACAAGAGTGCAACTACCATTAGGATAAACATTAGAATATTTGATCAATTTTCTGCATCTGAATATATGAATGTATTCTTATATATATCCATTATTAAGTGATTTCAATATCGATGTAGAGGTATCTGTATCCGAAAAATAATATTTAAATTAGTGTTTTATTCTTTTTGTTGTTGCTTTTTTTGGATATTTGAAATAAAATAATTTTAATTTTGTTTCTATACTTGAAACTAGACAATAGTTAGACAATTTATGCATGAATTTTTATTTTTCGGTTTATAGTCACTACAAAAAAATAGAACAAGAGTAACAAAAAATTGTATGGCAATATAAATATTGTCACTAATAATATGTATTAAGTAACAACTACTTTCATCTTGTCACTAATTATATATTTTAAATAGCAATAACTTTTTTATTGTCACTATATAGCCCATTAGTCACAAAAAGTAGTATTGTAAATTGTCATTATAGACAATTAGTGATACATTTATAGTGACAATAAAAATTGTCACTACAGCTTAGTGACAAGATTTTCATTATTACTAAGTAGTCACTATACATGTGTCACTAATTGTCAATAGTGATAATACAAACACAATATTGTCACTATTTAATTTGTTAAAATCAATTTTTTGCGGCAAAACATAATTCTTTGTCACTTTTTCTATAAAATTAATTGTCACTCAATTTTTTGTCACTCATGCTATGTTTTTTTTGTAGTGAGTGTTGTTTCTGTAATTCTAATATTGAACATATAATAAATTCATATATCAGATATAGCAAATTCAGATATTAGATAGAACAAATTGAAATATTAGATAGAACAAACTTATAACTTCATTTGTCAATTATAATAAATTGGATGTTGTATTTGTTAAATTGGGATGATTAAATTGGATATTGAATATCCTAATTTTTGGAAAACACTCGGAATGCACACAGGAATATTCAGCTTTAATAATCAATTGAATATTAATACTAGTATTTGGATTCGAAATAAGAATACATGTGCAGATATTTCCATCCAAGTATTTGAATGTTATAGACAAGGAAATACATATATTTCTTATATCAACCCACACACACACATGAATATGGGAAATCAGATCGTTTTGTATTACACTAGAGATAATTGAGTCAAAAATCTATAAGACTGATATTTTTGAACTTACTGTCTTGGAGCATCGACTTAATACGTTGTTCAAGGAAGGAAAGACGCTGATTTTTGTAATAATTATGTATTTTCGAACCATTCTTGTGGCTATTTATACATGTTCATTTCAAACCAATTAATTTTTCAATCATGCGATCGTATGAGCCCCAGAAATCATAATCGAATGGTACTGCATTATTATTATAATTTTGAGTTTAAGTGCACGCAATTAATGATCCAATCTGCAGATCATCATTAATTTTGAATCTTCTATTTCAATTACCAACTTTCAAACTTTTTTATTGTGAGATACAACGTAGCGTACATGATAAAATGGTATAAAGAAATAATTAGGATATAATGACATGCATATACATGTATGTAGTCTATAATTTTTAGTACATTAGTCCAATATTTTGCAATTTTAATCCATTGAGCTATAAAACTGGAGCCCCAGTTTGAAATTTGCTGAGTCACCTTCAATCGAGCTCAAACTTTGGGAGAATTTCGACGCATCTCCAATGCCATATTTGCTTTTGTTTGTGTGTGTGTGTGTGTGTTTTTTTTTTTTTTTTTTTCAAAAGATTCTTAAAAATATATTAATTTAGATATATCAACACAAACTCAATATAAACACAAAGTTCAATTTACAATATTAATATAAAATATTGAATAAGATTGAAGTTGGATTTGGAAGATTGAATTTTGAATTGGGAAAGAAATGAAAATTGAATGTTGAATTAAGAGAGAAAGGAATTGGGTTTCTTGAATGAGAGAGAGAGTTTTTTATAGAAAGAGAATTTTTGTCGAGAAGTGAGATTAAAATGAGAGGGGCAAAACATTCCAATGCATTGCATTCAGTAAAGCCTATATTGCGTTTGACAGACGAATTTTTCTATTGTTTCGAATGGATAATGAACCGATGTTTTAATTTTGGCGTATCAATATCAAATTTTATGCTTGAATGATTATGATATTAATAAGAAGGATTGATGTACTTTATATATTGTTTTCAATTTTTAGAAAAATAACTTTCACAAAATGAAGTAATTTGTTAAAAATATCTCGACGGCTCAATTGGTGAGCCCTCTACTTTGAAATTCTAAATATTTTAATCCAGTGTTATCTGTTGCATGAAGAAAGTTCTTGTTATGTTTGATTCTAAAATATTTTCACATTGGGTATTCAAATGTGTTTGTTGTACTTATTTTGTAATGTCATTTTCAACAGTTGAAAGTCAAAAGTAATTTCATCGTCAAACATCACGCGCATTCTAGTTCAAAACCAATAAAAAAAAATAAAAAAATAAATTAAACATATCTTTCAAAGGCAAAATAATAATTATTATTTTAACATTGCTAGAGTCTTGATCTAATTGCAAAACAACCCTTGTAATTTGCAAACATTACAATAACACTCTTGCATATTACAATCAAACCTAAAAAAAAAAAAAAGCTGACGTACAAATAGGCTAAAACATTACAAGTGAACCCTCTGTTGACGTAATAGCATATTTTGTTATTGTAATTTTTCAAATCAAATATAATATCTCAATAATTAAAGCAAACCTCAGGGGTATCAAGGCAATTATGTCAAAACAAGATACTCAGTCCATGAATCATATTTATCAAGCTTTAGAACTCTCCAATCCAACAATTTAACTGTATTTCACCTTTTACATCGTCACAATGAAATTTTCTTAAATTTTTTGGGAAAAAAAAATTCAGTTGAATCAAAATAAAAACGAATCCCACTCAAGGCTTTACATAATTATTTTCATTGCACGTATTGGTAGAAGTTTGAAAAAAAAAATTACATTTTTCAAACTCTCTCTTTTTGCAAAACTTTATCTTAATGCTGCCCACCTTGAAAACCTGGACCACGACAAACATATGTTCAACATTATTTAACATTGAATTGACATGACAAATTTTATAACATAGACATTAGACTTAGGACGAAGAAAATTAGATTTCCAAATTTATGGAACATCTTATGACAATATACATCAGACTTGAACTAAGACACATAGATTACCAAGACTACAGGAAATTTTATTATAATGATATATATTAGACTTAGAACAAACACAAATAGATGTTCAAGATTGGCTATGCCGTATTGACTTGGGAAATTTTATAACTATAAGCATTAGAATTTGTGGGTGTTTGGTAAAATTCATTTAAAACATCATATATTCATAAAAAAATATTTAAGATAAAAGAGTTTAGACGGCAACAAGCAGGGTCAAGTTCACACTTGACTTACTCCACTTGACCCCTCAAATGTATTTGTTTATATCTCTGGCTACTATAATCTTATTTTAAACAGAAGTCATTGAAGTGTTTAGATAAAATAAGAAGTTTGAGCTTATAAGATAGTAATAATGACAATTTTGTCATTAATATGATTAAAATTCAAAATGAATGTTAAGATCCTAAAAATAAAATTAGGAACTTCGTAATTTTTCTAAAAGAGGTTATTATGTTTTTAAAAAGGAAAAATTTACCAAACTTTTGTGATATTTTATAAGATATTTGAAGAGCTTATAAACTCATCCGAGATCACTTTGTTATAATAACATATAATTCAATTGTGTGTCCATTTAATTAAGTAATTTTATATGAATAAAAGTCTGATTCTGAGGCTAAAGATCTGGTTTCTAAATGAAACTGTTTTTTTTGGGTCAAATTATAGTAAATGCCTTGTTTAATTTATTCTTCTCGTTAGAAATTCAGAGATATATATATTAATTAATTCATTATATGCAGAAAAGAAGCGAAGAAAATCACACTGTACGCCTCCTTTTTAAGTCCAAAGTCTTTGTTCAAAACGAGATATTGTTCCCTTTTTGTTTTTTTGCCCTTTTTTCCCCCTTTCTTTTGAGAAGCAAGAGATATTGTATGACTATATATGCACACACACATTATAAAATAATAATAAGATATGCAGGCATTTTCTACTAAATCGTCCAATTTGACAGCTTGTAGGCGATTAATTATATGGATTTTCCGCTTTTTGTTTTTGTTTTGTTTTAAATCTTTAGACAGCAACGTAATATCACCTTCTTATTGTCAATAATTAAAAAGATTAATTACATTTTACTACTCTCTAGGATTATGAAATTACTAACCACCAGTGGCGGATTTAGCTATGGCCAAGTGGGGTCAGTTGACCCCACTTCGTCCCACAGAATATTGATTTTTTATATATAAGTTATACATAAATTTAGATAAAGAAAATATTTGACACCACTTTGAAACAACAATTGACAGTAGCTCGGTTGGCGGAAGGTGACAGTTTCAAATGGATGTTTTGCGGTTCGATTCTGCCAGGGTGGCAAATTTTTTTATTTTCTTCTTTTTCTTAAACTTCCTTTTCTTCTACCTTCTTATTTTAAGTAAAATTTTTTCTTTTACCTTTTTCTTTTAAGCGCAGCATTGTCAATTCCTTCTTTTTATTCTTTTTTTTTTCTTTTTTCCTTTAAGTGCAGTAGTAAACCTTGATGTCTTGACTAAAACTATTATCATTTACTTTTTATTTCTTAATTTTTATATTAATTGTTAAATATATATATATATATTAGAAAGTTATGATTTCTAATCAATTAAAAATTATTGATTTTTTTTATATATGTCTATTTTGATTGTTAATTTGGTATTAATTTTTATGCAATGGAAAATTGTGGCATTTGACAAAAAATTAAGTTAGGATTTATATATGATTAAAAGTTATGATTATTATCAATTATGAATAAAATAATAAAACAATTGTGTTAAATTTATTTTTCTGTTCACATGTCAATAGATAAGTTTTTCACCAAAATTCAATTGACCAAACTGGATGGATGATGATTTTCTAAACGATTATTTGATAACTTCAAAGAATGGGTTATATTTATGAGTATTTTTGGATTATGATATTATCATAATGCTTCACAATATGAAACTTCATAGAATAATTTGATTAATGTATTTAAATATTAATATTTTTAATTTATTTTTATTAATATTTTGACACCACTTAGTCAAATTTATGGATCCGCCACTGACCACTACCCTCATGGTTTGAAGATTACAAATTAACCCCTATAAATTTTCAAAATTATCAAATTGTATATTTCGTTAAATTTTTTGATAGAAAATTACTAATATTCTCTAATTTTTTCATTGCACTAACTATCCATTATGCCTCTGACTTGGCCGTTGTAATTTCCAAACCATGAGGGTAGTAGTTAGTAATTTCGCAATTTGAAAGGTAGTAAAATATAATTAACCCTAATTAAAACATACTTTACATCTATACTTCTATACTACTAGTTGAAAGCACCGTGCGAAGCGTGGTGTGTTAAAAAACGCTTGTTTTTGTCTTGCAAAACTAAAGAGGAGTCGTTTACCTCATTGCTTGTTATACTAAAATAGCATATTTCATGTTAAAATCATAACAGTATTACATGTTCAACATAATAGCGTTTCTTCTGTCCGCAATTTGTGTGTCTTTTGATTTAGTTTGGGATTGCAATGTAAAATGATACGACAGTTCCATAGGTTGTCCTAAAGTTAAAGCTGTTTAAATACTCGAATATATGGATTGTTTGTAAGAGCTATTAAGAGGAGGTTAAGAATTTCAGCATTTGAATCATATTTTTTTTCACAAAATTAGTGTCAATGTCAACAGTATCCAAAAAAAAGGGGGAAAAAAAAAAGCTGCAACCATTTTGGCAATTCCTTAGCTGAGTAGTATGGTTTAATGTTATGAGTAACTTGACCATTAACTTTTAAGGTATAAATTCCTGGATTGTTCTAGCAATACTATGGATCAGTTTGAATTCTTATAGATGTTAATGCAAGATTGTTATTGTATGTTCTGACTCTTCTACAAAAGCGTACACCAATATTCAATGTGTCAACACAAAATAAATGATAAAGTATTGTATTGCAAATTTGAGGAGTTAGCAAAACCCCACAACTAGTACAACAAAAACCGACTGGCTCTTTGTAAAAGCTGATAGCACCACAATCCTGGCTAGGCCGGTAATTGTCAAGGCAGCATCGGTATATCAATGAGCTGGAGAAGCGTTTTGCAAGGTCAGTTATTGTCCATTGTAGTGGCAAATTTTGGTTATGAGTACCTGTCACCTCTACATATCCTATTGCATTTTGAAATGGATTATGCAGGACATAAGGAATAAATATATTAGCAGGAAGTCCCCTCTCCACAAGATTTTTCATTTTTAGACTAACGTCTGCATTGTTTTGAGAATCTATTCTTTTCCTAAGTATCATAGATCTATAAGTTATTCTAGCATTTTCATTTCTTGCATTTCTAAGTTCTTCTTGCGCCCCATTGCAACAAGTAATTACATTATGTCTAGCGCCATCGTCGAGTACCTATAAGCAAATAGTTAAAGGGAGTTATTTTATAGTACTGAATACATCTGACCTCGGTCGAAAATTCATGTTGTAGGTTTATTAGAATTAAATCGAAAAAAAAAAACAAAGAAAAAATAAATTGGGATACCTGTAAATTAATGATGGTATACCCGATTGTGTAAATTGCAAATTTTCCCATTCATAATTGCTTTAATTCTGAGAAAACTAATATTTCACCAACAAAATTTAAATCCGTGATGATTACAGCCTCATCAATGCATCATTCTTCCCCCCTCCTTTGGCAATCAAACCACTCCCCACTGCTATACCTTCAGTGGTAGTGAGTAGCTCCCGATGGAGTCACTGTTTTAGCTTAATGTTTAATAACAGGTGGGTCTTAGAGGCCAAGAATATGTCTTACTTTTAGCTTAAAATCCTAGCAGCCCTTTGTTACCTACTACGAGCCAATATGCAGAGTGTGGTAGGAGAATCTTCACACGCCACACGCACACTCCGCCTTAAAATATATGGAATACATACATACAAACATATATATATATATGTATATAACATAATAGCCTTGTATAGTTGTTGTTAACAAATGAATGAATGAACGAACTTCTGTTTATCAACAATTGAATGAATTTTTGTTTATCAATAATTGATATATGACGAGTCCAGATTACTTTCTCTTCAGCTTAAGATATATTATGTTATTGCCATTTGATGTGGGCGAAATCTGGAGTTGCTGAGTTGGAATCTACCTCGGCACGCCAAATCGACCCGGTGGTTTAGGGTGGGATCAACCTGCAAGATGGAGAACACGATGGACTAGCGGAAAGTCTCCGCTAAGACCCTCCGATGCCTAAGTCAGCTTTTGAGAAAGGCTTTTAGGTCGAATAGAAGAGATCGAGTATTATGGCAATTACGCAGTAAAATGCATCATTAAATGAAGCCATAAATGAACCTGGTATTTATAGTAGTCTGGGCCGGTGAGAGAGCTCTGAGAAAATCCTATTTTGCCCCCAAATTGTGTTTGGGATTGAACCAACAGACAGAATGATGGCGGGGCCTGATTAGTCTTTTGCTCGATGGGACTGGTTGTGTCCGCCGACTCCCAGTCGCCGCCGGCCAGTCAACAGTACGTCTTATCATCCATGGTTTATCGCACCTGATGATGGAGTTCATTGAATGCGTGTCAGGATAGGCTGACCAAAGCTGCAATGCAATGATTCTGCAATAAATGCATGAAAGCGACGCCATTCGAGCTCACTGTCGACCTTAGGCGTTTCTAAATAACCATTAGATCAACCCTATTGGTGATGGAACGATCGATAGCATCGACCGTTCCGGCACAGTGCTGGGTAATGCTTGCCATCGGTCGAGTATCGACGGTAACCGATCGGACTATGAGCTCCCCGAGCTGGCGCGCCACTGCCCTCGTTGAGTGTGAGCAGGTCGATGTATTCAAGCTCAAGTGCCACGCGTCGGCCGCGTGTCGGTCGATTTGGGAACCCTATCACCATTAATATGTATCTGTCAGGGGTGGGGCTAGGTTATAAATTATTTTTGTAAAATACCTTTGTAGCGAATTATTATATAAGAAAACTAAGGATTGTGAGTCAGAATTCTTAGTTCTAATAAAAGTTGAAATTCTTACTTCTTATATATATAATATATATTCTGGATAGATAGATATAACTAATACGATTATGAATATTCTTATTTGAATCATTTAACAAGAATAGTGTTTAATTATCTTAAATTAGCATAGTCCAAGTCTAAAGATCTTTTTTTTTTTTTGAATGGAAATCTAATATATATATATGTATATATATTAGTCTATATTTTGACAACATTGTTGGATATTTTACTTGAACAAGGCCTAAAATGTGAAGAATTAGATATGGATGAAAAGTTTGGGATCTCCTTAAAGAAGGCTATTCCTCTCAAAAGCAGTTCCAATTAAACTCTAATTACTATCTTTATTGCACGCCATATGAAAGTATAGATTACTGCGTATCTCAATGAATAAGGAGTGAGATTAATACCAAAATGCAATTGTTGGTACAACTAGAACAAATATCAGAATGTTTGATTGATTATTTATATATTTATATTCGCTACTAAGTGATTCAAATATCGACAGTAGGAGTATCTATACCCGGAAAATGACATTTAACTAAGTGTTTTGTTCTTTTTGTTGTCGTTTTGGGGGATATTTGGAACAATATTTGATAATCTTAATTAAGTTTGTTTGTGCTTTTTGAAACGAGAGAATAGTCAGAAAATTTACACATTGATGTGGGCTAAATAAATGTCACTGAATTGGGCCAGATGAATATCCAACAATGGGCCTGAAGAATGAGCCCAACGCAGAGAAGCCCGCCCTGCTCGATATGGCATGACCGTACGACCGTACGACCGTAC
>JACFYI010001280.1:702505-717004 GCA_014898755.1 Handroanthus guayacan
AGAAGGGTATTTTGGACAATGTGTTGTTATTAAAATTAATGATATTTTTAAAAATTAATATAGTTAATAGTTAATAGGGGTAATTAGGTAATTTAACTTAAGCGGCAATGATTCTGTAGAACCATTTGTACACGTGGCGAGTTTTTAGGAAGTATAGGATGTTAAGTAAAACCATTGTTATCGGACCCTAGCCAACCCGAAGTTTACAAACTTGAATCGGCTTTTCGGTGTTGGAGTCTATGATTGTGAATATTGTTGGAAAATCATAGGGAAACAAGCAGTAAAGATTGATGTTTAATTTTCTAAAGTGGTGCTTTTTCATGCACGTGGCCTTACGACAATATGACATCAATAATTTTTAGTTACTTTTTTTAAAAATAAGAAAAAAATATTTACGTTTTTTAAAATTTTTAATTTCATCCAAACGCTCAATCCAATTTAAATTAACATGAACAAGAATTAATATCAAATAAAGAACAAAGAATGTGAAAGCAAATGCTATTAATCATGTTGATCATGTTAACTTTAACTGAATCGCTGAATGCCGGACAGCTTTTACTAAATATCGGACGTTTGGACAATTTTACCCTCCATCCCCTATGGGTATGGACCCCATCAAAAAAAATTAAAAGGAAAATAAAAATTAAAAAAATTAAGGAAAATAAAAAAAAAATAGATCTGCTGAATTTTCGCGGACCTAAGCATGGTGTCCGGCGAACATTGCCGGACACCCTCACATTTTTTTCCTGGTCCGCCACGATGTCCGCCGATTAGTGGCGGATGGTGGTAGACATCTTTCAAATTTTTTACTCCACATTTCTTTAAATTTTTTATCTATGCTAATTAAATATCCAAAATTGTGGAATAATTTAATTTAACTACTATCGTGTTTTTACCTCATTAATTGTTTGGAGTTGCTCGGAAAAAAAATTGATGGCATTTTTGTTCATTTATTGTTAAAGTAACCCCATTTTAGTGATGATCGTATCTCATCTATAATGAGAAATATTTATTTCAGCACAATAATTCAACGTTTGTACAAGTCACAATTATTAATATTCCTCTCCGTACAATAATTTACTATCCGTACACAGTACAAGTATTATTACGCATTTTCGTACAATTATTATTACGTCTTTCCGTACAATTATTAATATTCCTTACTGCGCAATCATGTATATTTTTCATACATGGGCAAAAAAATATTGATGATATTTTTGTTCATTTATTGTTAAAGTAACCCCATTTTAGTGGTAGTCGTATATCGTCTATAATGAGAAATATTTCTTTCAGCATCATAATTCAATGTTTGTACAAGTCACAATTATTAATATTCCTCTCCGTATAATAATTCACAGTCCGTACACAGTACAATTATTATTACGCTTTTTCGTACAATTATTATTACGTCTTTCCGTACAATTATTATTACGTCTTTCCGTACAATTATTAATATTCTCTACCGTGCAATCATGTATATTCTTCATACATGGGCAAAAAAATATTGATGGCATTTTTGTTCATTTATTGTTAAAGTAAACCCATTTTAATAGTCGTCGTATATCGTCTATAATGAGAAATATTTCTTTCAGCATCATAATTCAACGTTTGCACAAGTCACAATTATTAATATTCCTCTTCGTACAATAATTCACCGTTCGTACACAACACAATTATTATTATGCCTTTTCGTACAATTATTATTACGTCTTTTCGTACAATTATTAATATTTCCTATCATGCAATCATGTATATTCCATTCCGTGCAATCATTAATATTCCGTTTTCCTACGATTTTCTTCTATTTAAACACCACCTCAACTTTCATTTTCAAATCGTCGAAAACTTTGAAATTATATCGTCCATTCAAATTCTCTGCAATTAGTTTTTTTCGAATTGTTCGAATTCAAATTATTGACAATCAGCTTTATAGAGTGTTGACGTTTTTTTATTTTAAAAAAAAATTTAATTTCATCCAAACGCTCAATCCAAATTAAATTAATATGAACAAGAATTAATATCAAATAAAGAACGACAAAGAATGTGAAAGCAAATGCTATTAATCATATTGATCATGTTATCTTTAATTATATAATATATATATATAATTTTTTAGGTACAAAGGGGGTAAATTGCATACACACCCCTGTGATATACCAAATAGGCACAAAACCCCCTGTGTTATTTTAATTAGCGAAAATTACCCTTGTATTATTTGATAATTGGCTAAATAGTCCTTAGTGAGCTCCACGCGCTCCAGCTGCAATTTTTGTTGGACTATTTACTATAAAATGTCATTTTTAACCCTACTTTTGGACCATTGGATCTTTGGCATTGAAATCAACAGTTCACATGTAGTTAAGTTGAAAAATTCATTTTTTTATAAAATTACCCCCCACACAGACACATGTATATCTGTTCCTATAAAATATAAAAAGTTATAAGTTCTCTTTCATATTTCTGTTTATAAAAAGTTTAGTTCTTTTCATAAATACATATATATACACACACACATACACGCATGAATATTTACATATCCATATTATATAAATGTATAAGATTAAATTTTAATAAATTTCACAAATTATGCTTGGGCTTTGACAACTGAATATTTGAAGATAGACTCTGAACTTGCGCCGGTCGAATTTGCCGCCGTAGATAGGGTTGGGAGTAGGATTGAGGAGCGGGGACTGCGGGTGGGTGTCGGGAAAAGGAAGAAGAAAGTGGTGACGGTGGTTGGATTCGGGGAAGAAGATGAAATTGATGGTGCTAGGAGGTGTGTGTGTGGGGAAGAAGAGAGAGAATAATGGAGGTTGGGCTAGTGGCTGCTGCTGTTGTTGGGTAGTAGGGGTGGTGAATTGGTGACGGAGGCCGGACGAGCGAAGAAGAAGATGAAAAATAAGAAGATAATTAAAATAGGATAGAAAAAGAAAAAATGTGAAAATATAAGATAAAATTAAAAAATAAATAAGAGTGTAAATATATATAAAAATATTAAGGGTATATTTGTCATTTCATCGTTAGTCAGTACCAAAAAAGAAATTGGGTGTAGTGAGCATCTTAAAATTTAACACAGGGGATGTCACTGCTAATTAAAATAACACAAGGGGTTTTGTGCTTATTTAGTATATCACAGGGGGTGTGTATGCAATTTACCCGTACAAAGGGTCGCCAGCAAAAATAAAAAAGATAAAAAAGTTATATAAGTTGAACGTATATCAACAACTAGAAAACACAACTTAAATAAATTTATTATTCTTATTATGCACTAAATCTATAAATTGAAATTATCCAAAAAACAAAAAAGAACACGCACGCATGTACACAACTTATTGATTAAAATAATTATCACGTTAATCATCAATGGCTATAGTGTTTTCAGCAAATGTTGATCAGAAGTGATCATCATTTAAATAAATTTTTATTCCTATTACGTACTAGATCTATAAATTAAAATTATTGTAGTGAAAATATGATATTATTATCATCTAATGCAAGCAAACCAGCAAAGGCCTCAAATACCCAAAAGCCCTCAAATATGAATTTAATGAACTTATTGCCATCAAGATCAATAGCTCTTTTTTTTTATCAAAAAAAAAAAAAAAGATCAATAGCTCTTTGTTTGAGACCCCGACTAGGTAGTCTGACCCAATCTCATGCAGAACTGTAAATCAAGCACCTTTAGAATCTCCAAGAAGATGCCACTTGATCTTGCACGAATGGTCACTCTATAGATAAGCCTCTCGTCATGAATAAAGTAATTTTTACTATTCGCTTGCTCTTCCTCTCATATTTATCGAACTAATATAAGTATTAAAGAATTATCGCAGAGAACCACATTTACTAGCCTAACATCCTTTATTTTAGGTCTTCTTAAGTAGTCATCAAGTGTACGAGATCTCCTAAATCCATCTATGTATGTTGTCTTAGATCCTACCTCACAGTAACATCGAAAAAATTAATTATTAAAATCTCCTCTTAATGGGATATAAGGGTTCAATTCCCTTCCAAAGTCAGAGAAAAACAAATAAATAAATAAATAAATAAATAATAATAATAATAATAATAATACTTTTCTTACATTAAACATTCATCACGTTTGCACAGACATGCAGCATACCCTCTTATCCTATAAATAGGGATGTCAGATGTGAGGGATTGCTTGAATACATAATTAAATCTATTCATACTTAACTACATATTCTATATTTGAACAAATATATTATATTGTCCGAATGGCGGCCCACTTATCCACCGATAACATCACTGAGGTAAGAACAAATCGAAACAAAATCTTTCACAGCAAGCTGTGTATTGTTCGTTGTAATTAATTTAACTAATCAATTGCTAGCCATAATTCAAAATAAAAGATTATGTGGTTTCTTGCAGGAAACATTCTTGATAAAATACAAGCAAAAATCCGATGAGGTAAGAGATATGATCTCCAGGGTTGAACAAGATCATCAAAGTTTAGTTCTTATAGATACCATCCAACGCCTTGGCCTTGGTTACCTCTTCCAAGATGAAATCGAAGCCATTCTTCAGCACCAATTTTTGGCTACAAAAAGTGCCATTTGCGATCGTGACCTTTACAAGGCCTCACTTCGTTTTCGTTTACTAAGGCAACAAGGATACCATGTTCGTCCAGGTATGCAATTTCTTCGTCTTCTTCAAGATTTATGTACTTTCAATTAATAAAATGTCAGACCTATTTCGATGTTCTCTTTTGGCCCGGTGTGTTTTCATATGATCTCATGAAATGCTTTATCATATGTATCCACCACAACACAATACCAACCCAACCCTCTTTGATTTTTTATTTTTATTTATTTTTAATAATTAAGATGCCTTGTTTAAACTTCAGGACCACAACTTATTCAGAAAGTGAGTGCTCATCTCACAATATTATACATGCACATGTATAATCAATATTTGTACTATAATTATTAGATACATACACATCAAGCGTTCACTAAATGCTAGTGAATGACTCATCTTTTAGTTCTTGACCATCCACTGATGTGTACGTACCAGATGACTTTTTTGGGGAATTTAAGGAAGACAATGATGGATTAATCAAATTCAAAGATTGCCTAATTGGTGACACAAAAGGGTTGATGGAGTTGCATGAAGCTTCACATTTAAGCATGGAAGGGGAAGACATTCTTCATGAAGCAGCAGAATTCAGCTCTTGCCATCTAAATGCAAAATTAGCAAGTCTTAATAATGATGATGAAGAAGCTAAAATAGTGATTAAGGATTGTTTACTCTATCCCCAACACAAGAGCCTTCCGCAGTTTAAGGCAAAGAACTTTCTTGACAAGGAAAATGGGGACAGTGAATGGGAAATTCTCTTGCAAGAACTAGCAAATTTGAAGTTTTCTTTAGTTGAGAGCTCACACAGAGATGAAATTCTTCAAGTCGTCAAGTAAGTTGGAATAATAATAATAATTGTTGCTGTAATTTTCAAATCATAGATGCGTACTTGGTGTTATAACAATCAATTTTTCAAATCACAAATTATGCTATTGTAATTAAGTCAAACCTCATGAAGATTGAGATATTTATAGATAAAAACAGCACTTATCCTATATGGCCAAATTAATTTCATAAAAAATTAATTTTAAAATATATATATATATATATATATTGTAGGTGGTGGAAAGGGCTCGGCCTGAGCGAGGAGCTGAAATCCTCTAGGGACCAACCTCTGAAATGGCACATGTGGTCTATGGCAATCCTCTGTGAACCCACATGGGCAAAACATCGGACATTGCTAACAAAACCAATCTCTCTTGTCTACGCCGTTGACGACATCTTTGACCTTTATGGTACAATAGACCAACTCACTCTCTTCACCGAAGCTGTTATCAGGTATATATACATATACACACACGCGTATACATCAATTTATACATACGTTCGACTAATTAATTTGTAGGACTTTAATAATTAATGACTTTAATTGTACCCATGTTTTTTTCTTACATAACAGATGGGATATTTCTGCAGCTGAAAACCTCCCAAATTACATGAAAATATGTTTTGCCGCTATTTATGACACAACTTATGAAATTTGTAGTATGGTTTTTCAAGAATACGGATGGACTCCCATCGAGACCCTAAGAAAAGAGGTATGTAGGCGCCGGGTGAATTGCAATTAACCCTTATAAGAATTAACAAATAATTATCTCGACACCCTTGTCGTTTCACTTAATTACAAAGATAACCTCTAATGTTAAAGTAATTAATTGGGGGGTGCAGCTTCTAATATATTAATCAATATGTTAAAATTTTGAAATAGTCTAATTGTAATATAGCACAGACTCGTTAAATTCTTCCTCAATTAAAAAATTAGAAGAGAGTATTATTGTAATCTCTTAAATATAACTATATCAAACTTCGGGAATTGTTGAGGTAATTATTCCAAAAACATGAAAAACTGATTGGATGTTTTTCTTTTACATTCTTAAAATATTAGCTCTTTTTTTTTCCCCTTAATTTGGAAATTTGAAGTGTGAGAAATAAGAACTTTCAACCTGTCTTTAAAGAAAGAAATGCGATGCCACTTATCAAAGTTTGGGGTAATTTGGAAGAAGATGAAATTGGAAAGAAATAAGAGAAATTGAATATAATCAATCTTTTCTTTTCAAATCCAACCACAAGGATAATTATATGCCAATTTATTTTTTGATTAAAACATTTCCATAATTATTTTATAATTAAGAGTAAGAATTAGCCGATTTATTTTTTGTAGTGGGGAAGATTGTTCAATGCATTTTTGGTGGAAGCAAAGTGGTTCACGTCAGGTGAAGTACCAAAGGCAGAAGTGTATCTTGAGAATGGAATTGTAAGCTCAGGGGTACAGATGGTACTTTCTCACCTTTTCTTCCTCATGGGAAGTGGTTTAACAAAAGAAACAGAAATTCTACTTAATGATTCTCAAGGCATAACTTGTTCAGTTGCAAAAATACTTAGGCTCCTCGATGATTTGGGAACTGCCCAGGTAATAACAGAAGCTTCTTTATAATAAATATATATGGTACTTACGCACGTTTTTCGAGTTGATTTATGTTTGATGTTCTTAATGTGTGTTTAAATTCTAACAAGTTTTAATTAGTTAAATGCGTTCATCTGCATGTCCCACTAATACTGTATAGTAGATATATTTAAAATGTGTTTAATTACGTTGTACGTGTGGTTAGGAGCGATCATTAGGTGTCCTAATTTCCATACCTTAAAAATTAATAGTTGATGATCACATTGATCCCAAAACATGATATGCATGCCTTTAATTTGACATGCGTGATGTGCACAAATTGCACAAAATAAAATTCTAAAAACAATTAATACTTATTTTGCTTCACATCCATATCATTATTGTATTTAAAGATTTATTTTAGTTGCATATCTAGACGCATGTATACATATTCATTGCATCCTAATTCTTTTTTCTAAATATTATGTTGCTATGTACACATCATGCATGTCAAAACAAAAACAATAAAAAAAAAAAGGTCCAAAAGATGGTAATGGTAACAGATGATTCAAAATGATGATCGAACACTGAATCATTTACTGTGGGCCCTTAAACATACAATTATAATAAAAAAATTACTAGTGTACTATTCGATAAAGATGTCCGTGGATGATTGACATGACTAAAAAGTAAATTAGCCTAAAATGAATGTAAATATGATTAAGAACACAAATTAGAGGATTAGTTCAATAACCTGATCTATTTGTGGTCCAAATATAGTGCTACTTTAATTATCATTAGACTGATTATACTAAAGTCAATTTTCTTTGTATACATAGGATGAGCATCAAGAAGGCTATGATGGATCATATGTCGAATGCTATATGAAAGAAAAACATGTCCATTCATTAGAAGCTGCACATGAGCATGTCATGGCCATGGTTTCACATACATGGGAGAATCTCAACAAACAGTGCCTTTGTTCAACCAGTTCATTCTCTCATTCTTTCAGAAAAGCTTGTTTAAACGCAGCAAGGATGGTTCCCACCATGTACAATTACGACAAAAATCATCGTCTTCCGCTTCTTGAACAACATATTAAGTCGATGCTGACAGATACTAAGTTCACTACGTCAATCTTGGAATAGTTTTTAATTCAAATATTTGCAGTGTAATGCAAAGTGATATATGTAGTCTCACGTTCATGTGGCCTTGTTTAGTAAAATAAACCCTCTTTTTTTTTTATGTAGAAACTAGATGTATTTGAAAATTAGAATTGGATGAGTATATCAATACATGTTTGTATTTCGAGTCCAAATACTTGTATCCGTATTTAATCAATTACTAAAATTGAATATTCCCATCTGCATTCCAAAGATTTTCTAAATGTACAGATATTCTATATCCAATTTAATTATCCCAACTATACAAATATGTACATATCTAATTTATTGTTTCCGACAACTAAATTAATAAATTAATTGTTCCATTTAATATTTGAATTTGTATATTTGATATCCGAATTTGTTATATATTAAATAATTGAATTACAAAAATAGCACAATAGACCAAAAGATTAAAATTCATACTTAAATTGTCTAACTATTTTCTAGTTTCAAAAATTACAAACAAAACTTAACATTATTAGATATTGTTTCAATCGTCAACCAAAACAGCAACAAAAGAAAAAAAAAATACTTAGCTAAATATTATTTTTCGGATACAGATACCCCTTTATCCATATTTGATACAAATACAAGTACAGATACAAATACAAGTACACCCACATGTGAATACAGACAATTGATCAAATATTCTGATATTTTTTCCAATTATGTCAACAAATTTTTTCCAATTTTTTCCATTCTTTTATTAACCTCAGTCCTTATTTGTAAAGGTACATGATATATACATATGGTGTGCAATAAAGATAGTAATTACAATTTAACTGGAACTGCCTTGAGAGGAATTAATAGCCTTGTCCGGAGACATCCCAATTTCATCCATATCTAGTTCTTCACATTTTAGGCCGCGTTCGAGTTTCCAATCGAAGTTGTTTATCAAAGTAGCAATCATAAGATGGACCATACGATAAGGCAATGGCAAACCTACACAATTTGAACCTAGCTTACTCGATAAGGTAGCTTTTGAGTGAGCTAAACCCGCCAAGGCCAAATAAATCATTTCAAGTTCGACTTGTTTGCCGACCCATAAGAACGACTTGATTAGAATTTATGGAGTAAAAGGTTGGCAAGATATAAAGACTAGACTCACCAGAACTAAAAGTTTGATATATATCATCAAGCTTAACTGAGAGTCTGAGACTCATTTTTCAGGTTGACATCAAGGAATTCTTCAAGCAAATCATTCTCGGGCTGACAAGATTCCCCGTTTGCGTTTCGGTTTTCAATTCTTTCACGAAATATTTCATCAAATATCACAAACAATTTCCTCAAATAAAAACGTCGTCTTCCTGATGATCCCCTGCGGATCGACCTTCCGGAAAATTGGAAAATAATCTGCTATAATTGGCTTCGCAACGACATCCATTATTCCTGATGCAATATATATCCCGAAATTCCTGAGAAGAATCAGACCCAGACGCCACAAAATCCAGCGAAAAAAGAGTCGCCGACATCAAACTAAGCGACGTGGTGAAAGCAGCTTTCCCAATGTCCACAGCCTGAGAATTAATCGAACATTCATTCACATAATCGAACAAATTCAGCAACTTCTCCCTTCTCAGGCCCTGGCTCGCGTCCAGCTTTTGTACGGAATACACCTTCTCCTTGCATAATTTACTCAGTTTGCGCCACTGATCATCCCGCGGCGCAGTCCCCGCGACGGAAAATTTGTCGTGGTCAAGTGCTCGAGCTGCTTCAGGGATGGTCCTGCCGGAGAAAACTTGGTCGTGTTTTTGGAGCACGATTTTGGCGATTTCTGGGGAGGATACAGTAATTGATGTTTGGCTTCCTAATTTGAGACGCATCAGGGGTACGTAGATTTTGGAGAGATCGGCCAGAGATTTATGGGGGTTTTGGCCGATGTCGAGAATGTTCCCGATGATCGGAAGAGATTTTGGCCCTGGTGGGTGGTGGTTCGCTGGTTTCCGGCTCCCGGAATTTGGTCTCAGGGCTACAAGAATGTGCAGCGACGCTGGAGCAAAACACAGTATTAGAACAAGTGTTTGGAGTAAATCCATAGTTAATTGCTTGATTTTCTTCACTTTGTTTAACAACTAAACTGAATTTGCATCATCATTTATACAAGTTTTATCATGGAGTAAGTTATAGATGCCGGCCCATAGATAAATTAAGAAAACAGAAAAAATATGAGTCAAAAATATCTTTTGAATTATTAATATTATATATGCTATCTATCAACTTATAATAATAGCATATGCTATCACCACAATAAAGAAAAACTTTGGTTTTGGTTTGTTGTCCACTCTAGGAGTTCACGGTGCGGTTTGGATAGATAATTTATCAATTTCCAATCAAATCACTATATGCGGATTTTTTAAATCAATCTAGAACCATTCATTGGGAGGGAAAAAAAAAAAACACCATGGATCATGATTTATATGGCTTGGTGTAGTTGAATATTTTCTTTCCCTTTTCTCAGAGAGATTGTATGGTTTGAACACATTATTTATATTTGGCGCAATTTTCTTATCTACCTCAATATATATACATATTGGTGTTATTTAGTTCAAATATCTGAAAGCCTAGCTTGAATTTATGATTATACAACTCTTAACATTCACATAGTAAGCAAAAGCTGTTTTTAATACCATTTTTTTTTTTTTTGGAGGAAAGTGTTCCATATATATCTATATATATATATATATATTAGCAATTTGATTTTTTGCTATTTTTTTTAAAACTTATACCAAATCATCCATCTAAATTAACCTCGAGTTTAAAATATTTGCAATCAAACCACTCATGTATATAAAAAAACCGCCATATGGGTTTAGTATGAATTAATTGAGACGGTTTATAAAAAATTTTGGACTGCCCTATTGTCCACACTCCACAGGCACACACTTCTTTTAAAATACGAAGTCTTTGACCTAATTCTTTTCAAATCCAAAGTCTTTGACCTAACAGATATTTTATGACAATACATAAGATTTACAACGATTTTCCAATGACTCGTCCAATTTGACGGCTTATTGGCAATTAATAATATCGATCTTTTCAATTTTTAGACCATTAGGATTTTTTATCCTAAAATATTGTTGCACCTCTTATTTTGTGTTGTAAATAAATAATACTGCATCAAATATTCCTTTATAAAGATATAAAAGTATAAACGTCCTAGATTTGATATGAATCTATATAATGAAAATAAGATAAAATATAAATTGAAATAAGAAATTTAGAGTACTTGTAGACAAGGACGTAACAACAACTTGTTAATAACTAAATTATATGTTTTATTATACAAAATAAAAAGTCAAACAAAGATATGATTTGCAATTAATGCTTTTTAATACAATTAGTGCCCATTTGGTTGCATTTTATTTTCAGTTTCAATTTCTATCATTTCTAGAATGTGAAAAAATAATTGTTGACTTTTATGTAAAAATAAAAATGTATTAGCTATATCAGAATAACTATATCTTTCTTCAAGCAATACTGTAATAGCTTACAATATTATACTGTTAATATGAAAAATACAATCCTACAACATGTGATTAATCTTACAAATCTTATCATGGTTCTGAGACAATTCAAGACAAGACCTAATAATTAGTCTTTATATGCCGTCTAGTTGGCTTTACTAGTTTGTACAATATGGATAGTACTCAAATCATTTTGCCCTTATTTTTCTCAATTAGATCATACTACAAAATAATAATTTAAAAGTATATTAGTAGATTTACTTTCAAATCTAACACATGATTAATTTATCATGTGTGTTGGGAGGCGATATATAATCATGATTTTATCCCCTTTTAGATATATATACGTCATTTTTTTGTTTAATTTTCACTTCTTTCTATACATACTCTACTATTAATTATAAAATCAACTAAGATCAATTTAAATCACTCATCAAAAAGATATTAAAATCAATTTAATTTGCCATGAAGTACCCAATGTCATTTAGAAATATATACATCCTTTCTGCGTATGTAAAAAAATTTATAAATTTAACAATTTTTCATCCACATATCTATCCTACTCACTGTATCCAAAAAAAAAAAAAAATCATTTAGTTAATATATTTTCATTATCACAAAGAAAATAAATAATTACTTGTTGAAATATTAGAAATTGCAAAAATTTAAACTAAAAATAAAAACATAACCAAATGGCCTATTTAGGACCACCAGTTCCGCTCCTTCTCGCACCTCTGCCAATGATAGAAGTATATAATAAGATCTTTCTCAATACTTAAAAATAATAAAATTGGAACCTAAAAACTCCAAAATATTAGGCTTTGGGTTCAAGAATTTCATTTTATCTTTTTATTGGTTTTTTTTTTTTTTTAATTTTTAAGATAAAGGAGAAATATCATTAATCAAACATCAGCAAGCAATGCATCCCAAATAGCAGAATACATCCCAAGGTGTAAATTCCGAACCCAGAGTTACATCCTTAGCAATCCCGGCCTCGGCTGCCTCAAGGTCCAAAAACAGATCAACAATCACGGATTTAATTGTGCATAGAAAAATTCTAATCATTATTAAATATTAATTAAACAGCGCTGAAGTCCCAAATAAACGGGAATTACATAGAACTCCCAAACCTTGATAAATTATTGAGATAATTATCACCTCAATATTCCCCTGAGTTTAGCCTAATTCTAAAAACATCATCTATGATTTAAGAAATTACAATACACCCTCGATCGTTGGCTCAACTAACAGAAAATTTAATGAAACTTATGTAACATTATAATTGCACACCCTCCATATATAATTCTAACATATTGACTAAAACATTAGAAGTAAACCCATGTTTAGGGGTCAATATGTAATATGTTACGTACATAGTCCCATTAAGTTCTTCGTCAGATGTATTAAGAACAGAGTATTTATTATGATTTTTCAAATCACAATGTGTGTCTCTATGATTAGATCAAACCCCATTGGAAGTTGAAGTAATTAATTATCCTACAGTATTGCAAGAAATTCTATTAATTCTTGAGCGGAACAGCCATCAGAGGCACTGCTTTCTGCAGCGAAAGCCCAAACTTTTCACCCATATCCATTTCACCAGACTCAACTTCCCATTCAAAATTATGAACCAAAGATGCAAGCATAAGATGCACCGTCCGATGAGCCAAAGGCAAACCCGGGCAGATTCTCCTGCCCGTCCCAAACGGCAGAAACTCAAAATCCTGCCCTTTGAAGTCCTTTGTCCCGTGCCCTAAAAATCTTTCAGGCATAAAACAATCTGGATTATTCCATATATTCGAATCATGGCCAATTGCCCATAAATTGACGAGAACTTGTGAATCTTTCGGGACTGAAAATTTTCCAATTTCTGCGGCGGATTCTGGTTTGCGGAAGAGAAATGGAAGCGGGGGGTGAAGGCGGAGAGTTTCTTTAACGACGGCTTGAAGATATGGCAATCGAGAAATATCTGTTTCTTGAATTGTGTTTGCACTTGTTGGCTCGAACCCGATTATGTTTTTCAGTTCGGTTTTGGTTTTTGATAGTTTTTCGGGATTCCGTAGTAGTTCTGCCATGGCCCATTCAACGGTAGATGAAGTTGTGTCTGTTCCTCCAACAAACAAGTCCTAACATGAACAAAATAAATTTGGGCCATTTAGTCGTCGATAACGATCCAAAATTGGTCTTTTCACCTTAAACTTTTTTAGATTTATTAACAATGGTGAAATATTGTTTTCATAAATATCTATATTGAGAAATTGTATTTTTTTTTTGTCCGGCTCAATTTGGAATAGTCTGTATCCACGTTATGAAATAAAATTAGCATTTAGGATTCTCTATATATTTCACTATGACGGTGTGATATCCATATTTTGTATTTCCATAAAGAACTTTGACATGGTTCAAGTATACTAACTCCAGATTTTGTTCTCTAAAATTTTCACTTCTTATTTTATCACATTTAACCCGACTTTGATCGAAGAGGGTTAATTTTGCTGACCTAGCATGTTGGGACAAATGAAATTCTAATTTTGTCAACAAAGTAAATTAAAATACCAAATTTTGCACTGCGCAGCATGCCTAGTCAGCAACTCTGCCGACATCAATATTTGTAGACTAAAATCAGCCAAATTTAGGCGAATGTCATATTTGGATCAAGAAATTTAGGAAAGACGATTAAAGGAAAAAGCTAAATGTGCATAAACTTAAAATGTAATTTTTCAGGTCAATGCTCACCAGAAATAAGTGTTTGATTTCATCCCAGCTGAATCCATCAGACTCATTAAGATCTATGACCACTTCCAACAAATCATTTTTCATCGACAACCCTCTCGACCGTAACTCTATTCTCTCCCTAATAATCCCATCGAAAATCTCCATCAACTTCCCA
>JACFYI010001280.1:717104-733481 GCA_014898755.1 Handroanthus guayacan
CAGAGGAAGATAATCGACATTACTTTTGGCTCACATGTAAATTAAAGTGATGATATTTGATCTCATACCGCATTGATATGTCAAGATGTATGAGAGTTGTATATTTGTCATTTATTTTCGTCATTCATCATATATACAAGATGATTTCATCGATATATTTATCTCTTGTCTATAGAATAATATCTCAATAAATGGCTAGTGCTTTTGCAAACATGTGGCCTCATCACAATCTCCTCCCTTTTTTAGAGGATGTCGTATTAAAAGCATATTCGATTGCATTTCTCGGAGAGAAAATATGTTCCAAAAGACATATTCAAACATTTGTAGGATTTTTCGAAAACTACTAGAATTCCACGTGGGTTATAATTAAGCACATGGATATATAGTAGACTGCTCACATGGTGTTCGTCTTTGACAATCCTTATCCCTTAGCTAGTTTATGATGAATTAGGTCTAGGGATCATTTTCAATAAAAACCCAATTTGGACTTGGGACAAAATTTTCTACGTAAAACAACGAAACAACTAGTGTTCTAATAGCTTCCTTTTATGAGAACTAGTTAGTTATAATTTCCAGTCTCTGATGAGCTAGCTGTTGATTATCAAATATATGGTTGCATTTGAATATGAGTTAGCTGTATAGCACAATTTTGCCACTTCTAACATATACTGATGATTCAAATTCAGATTTGTGCTTTTTCATAGTTGTGTTCTTTCATCATAGTTTATGATGAATCGGGTCTAGGGATCATTTTCAATAAAAACCCAATTTGGACTTGGGACAACATTTTCCACGTAAGACAACGAAACAACTACTGTTCTAACAGCTTCCTTTTATGAGAACTAGTTAGTTATAATTTCCAGTCTTTGATGCGCTAGCTGTTGATTATCAAATACATGGTTGCATTTGAATACGAGTTAGCTGTATAGTACAACTTTGCCACTTTCAGTAACATATACTGACAATTCAACTTCAGATTTGTGCATTTCCATAAAGATACTTCAGATTTGTGCATTTCCATAATTGTGTTCTTTCATCGTAGTTTCTGTTTTTGCCCTGTTTATAAGAATTAAGAGCTGTATTTGGGAACAGCCCACAGGCCAGCCTTGTAAGAGTCTACAGCGTGATGAATAGTAAGTCAAGCCAAGTTTATTGTAAACTTTTCTACTGTAGAAAAGGAAAATACAGAAGTTAGTGAGAAGAACTTAGACGTTTCTTCTACAGAAAAGGAAAGTATAGAAGTTAGTGAAAAAGTCAAGCCAAGTTTATTATAAACTTTTCTTCCTAGAAAAGGAAAGTAAGTTCATTATAAACTTTTCTTCCTAGAAAAGGAAAGTACAGAAGTTAGTGAGAAGAACTTAAACTTTTCTTCTATAGAAAAGGAAAATAGGGAAGTTAGTGAAAAGCACTTATAACCTATCCATCACGCTGTAGACTTTTCAATACTGGAGGCCTATCATTGTGATTCTTCGAAAATTATAGTGAAATAAGTAGTAAAGATTGATGTTTAAGTTTCTAAAGTGATGCTTTTTCATGCCCGTAGCCTTACAATAATATAACATCAATAATTTTTTGTTACTTTTTTTTAAAAAAAATAAAAAAAAAATGTTTACGCTTTTTTAAATTTTTAATTTCATCCAAAATCTCAATCCAACTTAAATATGAATTGGAATTAATATCAAATAAAGAACAAAGAATGTGAAAGCAAATGCCATTAATAATATTGATCATGTTATCCTTAATTATATATAACATCTATAATTTTTTACGTACAAGAAGTCGCTATATATTAAAAATAAAAAATATCAAAAGTTATATAAGTTGAACGCATGTCAACAACTAACGAACACAACTTAAATAAATTTTTATTCCTGTTACTTACTAAATCTATAAATTAAAATTATCCAAAAAAAGGGCACGCATATACACAACTTATTGATTAAAATAATTATCACGTTAATCATCAACGATTAATATGTTGCTCATCATCATAAGTGATCAAATCTATAACTAAAATTATTGTAGTGAAAATATGAAATTATTATCATCTAATGCAAGGAAACTAGGAAAGGCTTCAAATACCCAAATGCCCTCAAATATGGATTTAATGACCTCATTGTCATTAAGATTGATAGCTCTTTGTTTGGGACCCGACTAGCTAGGGGTCTCAACTAGGTAGTTCGCCCCAGTCTCATGCAGAATTGGAAATCAAGCACCTTTAGAGGTCCCCAAGAAGATGCTACTTGATCTTGTACGAATGGTCACTAAATGGATAAGCCTCTCATTATAAATGAGATGACTTTTACTATTCACGCACTCCTGCTCTCATATTTACCAAACTCATATGACCATCAGAGGAAATATCACAGAAAACCACATTTACTAGCTTAACATCCTTTGTTTTAGGTCTTCTTACATACTCATCAAGTGTAAGAGATCTCTTGGACCCCATCTACAATGTCTTAGATCCTACCTCACAATAACATCAAAAAAATAAATTATAAAAATCTCCCCTTAATGGGATGTCAACATTCAATCTCCTCCCAAAGTCAAAGAATAATAATAATAATAATGATAATGATAATAACAATAAAAATAATACTTTTCTTACATTAAACATTCATCACGTTTTTCTTTCTTTTTTTTTTTTTTTGGATAAGAAAACATTCATCACGTTTGCGCAGACATGCATGCGTACTCTTATTATCCTATAAACAGGGATGTAAGGGACTGATTGAATGCATGGTTAAATCTTTCCACTTAATTATATATTAATCTATATTTGAACAATATATTATATTGTCCGAATGGCGGCCCAGTTATCCAACCGTACCATCACTGAGGTAAGATCAAATCGAACAAAATCTTTCACAGTAAGTTGTACTGTTAACGTTGTAATTCAGCTAATAAAATAATTAGCTATAATTCAATTAAAAGATTATTTGGTTTCTTGCAGGAAGCATTCTTGTTAAAATACAGGCAAAAATCCAAGGAGGTAAGAGATATAATCTCCAAAGTTGAACAAGATCATCATAGTTTAATTCTTATAGATACCATGCAACGCGTTGGCCTTGGTTACCTCTTCCAAGATGAACTCGAAGCCACTCTCCACCAGCAATTTTTGGCTTCAAAAAGTGCCATTTACGACCGTGACCTTTACAAGGCCGCACTTTGTTTTCGTTTACTAAGGCAACAAGGATACCAAGTTCGTCCGGGTATGTAATTTCTTCATCTTGTCAAGATTTATGTACTTTTAAATTAATAAAACGTCAAACCTCTTTCGACGTTCACTCTTGGTTTGGTGTGTTTTCATATGATCTCATAAAATGCTCGTTTATCATATGTATCTTATAATAAACCACCATACCACAGTACCTATCCAAACCCTCTTTTTATTTTTTATTTTTTTATTTTTAATAATTAAGATGCCTTGTTTAAACTTCATGACCACAACTTATTCAGAAAGTGAGCTCTCGTCTCCCAATATTATACATGTACATATATAATCAATATTTGCACTATAATTATTAGATGCATGCATATCAAGCATTCACCAAAATGCTAGTGAATGACTCATTTTAGTTCTTGACCATCCACTTTGATGTGCACGTACCAGATGATTTTTTTGGGGAATTTAAGGAAGAAAATGATGGATTAATCAAATTCAAAGATTGCCTAATTGGTGACACAAAAGGGTTGATGGAGTTGCATGAAGCTTCACATTTAAGCATGGAAGGGGAAGACATTCTTCATGAAGCAGCAGAATTCAGCTCTTGCCATCTAAATGCAAAATTAGCAAGTCTTAATAATGATGATGAAGAAGCTAAAATAGTGATTAAGGATTGTTTACTCTATCCCCAACACAAGAGCCTTCCGCGGTTTAAGGCAAAGAACTTTCTTGAGAACCTAAATGGGGACAATGAATGGGAAATTCTCTTGCAAGAACTAGCAAATTTGGAATTTTCTTTAGTTGAGACCTTACACAAAGATGAAATTGTTCAAGTCGTCAGGTAAGTTGGATTTTTGTCTCGTTGACAGGAATTTTTGGGGAAAAAAAAAAACAACAACAACAACAACACCAACAACACCAACAACAATAATAATATAATAAAAATAATAATAATAATAATAATAATAATAATAATAATAATAATAATAATAGTAATACCTTTTTGGTGACAATATCCGACTTGGCTTTCCCTATCAGCTCACTGTAAATGTATATAAGACGTACATCCAGCAAGCCACTTGGATTTTGGTGCAAAAGAATTCAATGCCAACAAAAAAATGAGGAAAACATAAAATTGGTCTAAGTTGCAGGGTGGAAAATATATTTTTCCACAAGTTTTCTATCATTAATTAACTTTGGGAAAGAATTATTAATTTTTATAACAAAACGAAATTAATGACATTTAATTAGTACATACCTTGAACGATATCGCTGAATATTTTATCATCAATATCATTTTTCCGTGTAGTGTCTTTAAATTGGTTTGCCCGGTACGTGTCGGACATGTAAAGATTTTGATAATGACAGTACTTATAATAATACCCTTACAATTTTCAGATTTTTTGAAACATAAGGTTAGTGTTGTAATTTTTAAATCATAAATGCATACTTGGTGTTATAACAATTTTTTAAATCACAAATTATGCTATTGTAATTAAGTCAAATCTAATGAAGGTTGAGATAATTATACATAAAAACAACATTTATCATGTGATTAGTTATATATGGCCAAACTAATTTCATAAAAAATTGATTAAAAAAATATATATTGTAGGTGGTGGAAAGGGCTCGGCCTGAGCAAGGAGCTGAAATCCTCTAGGGACCAACCTCTGAAATGGCACATGTGGCCCATGGCAATCCTCTGTGAACCCACGTGGTCAAAACATAGGACATTGCTAACAAAACCAATCTCCCTTGTCTACGCCGTTGACGACATCTTTGACCTTTATGGTACAATGGACCAACTCACTCTCTTCACAGAAGCTGTCATCAGGTGTATATATATACGCGTATACATCAATTTATTTATACATACGTTCGACTAATTAATTTGTACGAAATTAATAATTAATGACTTTAATTATACCCTTGTTTTTTTATTACATAACAGATGGGATATTTCTGCAGCTGAAAACCTCCCAAATTACATGAAAATATGTTTTGCCGCTATTTATGACACAACTTATGAAATTTGTAGTGTGGTTTTTCAAGAATACGGATGGAATCCCATCGAGACCCTACGAAAAGAGGTACGTAGGCACTGGGTGAAATGCAAATAAACCCTTCTAAGAATTAACCTTATAAGAATTAACAAATAATTATCTCGACATCCTCGTCGTTTCACTTAATTACAAAAATAACCTTTACTGTTAAATTAATTAATTGGGGGTTTGCAGCTTGTAATATATTAATCAATATGTTAAAATTTTTAAATAGTCTAATTATAATGTCGCATAGACTCGTTAATTTCTTCCTCAATTGAAAAATTGGAAGAGAGTATAATTGTAATTTCTTAAATATAATTAGATCAAACTTCAGGAATTGTTGAGGTAATTATTCCAAAAACATGAAAAACTTATTGGATGTTTTTCTTTTACATTCTTAAAATATTAGCTCTTTTCTTGTTTCCTTAATTTGGAAATTTGAAGTGTGAGAAATAAGAAGTGAACTTCCAACCTGTCTTTAAAGAAAGAAATGCGATGCCACTTATCAAAGGTTGGGGTAATTGGGAAGAAGATGAAACATGGAAAGAAATAAGAGAAATTGAATATAATCAATCTTTTCAAATCCAACCACAAGGATAATTATATGCCAATTTATTTTTTGATTAAAAAAATTCCATAATTTTTTTTATAATTAAGAGTAAGAATTAGCCAATTTATTTTTGTAGTGGGGAAGATTGTTCAATGCATTTTTGGTGGAAGCAAAGTGGTTCACATCAGGTGAATTACCAAAGGCAGAAGTGTACCTTGAGAATGGAATTGTAAGCTCAGGGGTACAAATGGTACTTTCTCACCTTTTCTTCCTCATGGGGAGTGGTTTAACAAAAGAAACAGAAATTCTACTTAATGATTCTCAAGGCATAACTTATTCAGTTGCAAAAATACTTAGGCTCCTCGATGATTTGGGAACTGCCCAGGTAATAACAGAAGGTTCTTTATAATACATATATATATATGGTATACTTACACAAGTTTTTCGAGTTGACTTATGTTTCGTGTTCTTAATGTGTGTTTAAAAGTCTAACAAGTTTTAATTAGCTAAATGCGTTCATCTGCATGTCCCACTGATACTGTATAGTAGATATATTTAAAATGTGTTTAATTACGTTGTAAGTGTGGTTTGGAGCGATCATTAGGTATCCTAATTAACCTTAAAGATTATTAATCGTTGATCACATTAATCCCAACGCATGATATGCATGCCTTTAATTTGACATGCGTGATGTGCACAAATTGCACAAAATAAAATTCTAAAAAGCAATTAATACTTATTTTGCTTCACAATCATATCATTATGTATTTAAAGATTTATTTTAGTTGCATATATATATATATATGCATTTATGCATATTCCTTGCATCCTAATATTTTTTTTTTTCTAAATATTATGTTGCTATATACACATCATGCATGTAAAAAAAAAAGGGTCCAAAAGATGGTAATTGTAACAGATGATTCAAAATGATGATTGAAGATTGAATCATTTACTGTGTGCACTTAAACATACAATTATAATAAAAAAAATTACTAGCGTACTATTCGATAAAGATGTCCACGAATTGCTGACATGACTGAAAAATAAATTAGTCTAAAATGAACGTAAATATAATAAAGAACACAAATTAGAGGATTAGTTCAATAACCTGATCCATTGTTGTCCAAAATATAGAGCTACTTTAATTATCATTATGGTTGATTATACTAAAGTCAATTTTCTTTGTACTAATAGGATGAGCATCAAGAAGGCTATGATGGTTCATATGTAGAATGCTATATGAATGAAAAACAAGTCCATTCATTAGAAGATGCACATGAGCATGTCATGGCCATGGTTTCAAAAACATGGGAGAATCTTAACAAACAGTGCCTTTGTTCAACCAGTTCATTCTCTCACTCTTTCAGAAAAGCTTGTTTAAACGCAGCAAGGATGGTCCCCACCATGTACAGTTATGACAAAAATCATCGTCTTCCACTTCTTGAACAACATATTAAGTCGATGCTCACAGATACTAAGTTCACTTCGTCAATCTTGGAATAGTTTTTAATTCAAATATTTGCAGTGTAATACATAGTGATGTAGTCTCACGCTCAAGTGGCCTTGTTGAGTAAAATAAATCCTTTTTTTCTTTTTGTTGATGTAGAAACTACATGTATTTTCTCGTTTCAAAGTTTAGATATTTGGATGAGTATATCAGTACATGTTTGTATTTCAAGTTCGAATACTTGTATCCGTAGTTAATGAATTACTAAAATTGAATATTCCCATCTGAATTCCAAAGATTTCCTAAATGTACGGATATTCAGTATCCAATTTAATTATCCCAACTATAAAAATATGTACATATCTAATTTATCGTATCCGACAACTGGATTAATAAATTAATTGTAGTGGTCAAGTGCTCGAGCTGCTTCGGCGATGGTTTTGCCGGAGAAAACTCGGTCATGTTTTTGCAGCACGATTTTGGCGATTTCTGGTGAGGATACAATAATTGATGTTTGGCAATTTGATTTTTTGCGATTTTTTCAAAACTTATACCAAATCATCCATCTAAACCACGAGTTTAAAATATTTGCAATCAAACCACTCATGTATATAAAAACCACTATAGGGTTTAGTATGGATTAATTGAGACAATTTGTGAAAAATTATGAACTACCCTATCGTCCACACTCCACGGGCACACACTTCTTTTAAAATACGAAGTCTTTGACCTAACAGATATTTTATGACAATACATAAGATTTACAACGATTTTCTAATGACTCGTCCAATTTGACGGCTTATCTACAATTAATTAATTATATCGATCTTATCAATTTTTAGATCATTAGAATTTTTTATTCTAAAATATTGTTGCATCTTTTATTCCGTATGATAAATAAATACTAAATACATCAAATATTCCTTTATAAAAATATAAGATCATAAACATCAGATATTTGATATGAATCTATATAATGAAACATAAGATAAAATATAAATTGAAATAAGAGATTCAGAGTACTTTTAGACAAGGACGTAACAACAACTTTTTATTGTTAATAACTAAATATATATGTTTTATTATACAAAATTAAAAGTCAAACAAAGATATGATTTGCAATTAACGCTTTTTAATACAATTAATGCCCATTTGGTTGTATTCTATTTTCAGTTTCGATTTCTATCATTTTTACAATGTGAAAAAATAATTATTGACTTTTATGTGAAAATAAAAATGTATTTGGAACATCTATTCGAAAAATATTGAATAGAATAGATATAAGAATAAAAAGAAATTAAGCTTATTATATCTATTCATGAAAAGAAGTGTTGTTTTGAAAAATATGTATATTTTAATTATTTTAAAAATGTAATGGTTACTTTAAGTCAAATCAAATTTAAATTTGATTGATATAATAATAGAATAATAGAGTATTTATAGAGACGAATTAAAATAAAAATGAATGATTTTTTTTAATAAAAAGATAAATACCTAAATGGTACTTTTCCGTTTTTATTTATTTTTTAAAAGGTAGAAAAAGTGAAAATAACTTTTAAAAATATTAACAAACAGGCCCTAAAGGATTAATGATGTGTGCACCAATAGCATTACTGAGCTTACCTGCATCTGAAAGGCTATGTCCTCAACGAATCACAAAATGGCAGAGCAAAACCCTTTTAGATCCATTTGCATTTTTAAGTGCTCCACTAGGAAACCTTTTCACAGCAATCACTTGTAGTGTAAGTGAAGTATCTAGAATTGAAGAGAGCCATATTTGTTGACATTTGTCGCTGTCCTCTAGACGAAGTGAAATCACTTCAAAGTGTAGGTTCAAATTTTATCAATAGTGTGCGGGTCTATATCTATCATATAGTAAAATTTTATTTACCACATAATAGTTTGTAGAATTTATTTTCTGTTTGGTTCTTATTTTTTATCTTTGAAATTATATATTTATGTAATGATACTAATGTAATAATTAAATATAATCGTTTCTCTCTAAAAATATTTGTCTCTATAAAAAGGTTCAGACCAAATTTCTTGACAATTGAATAAAATGGAAATTCAGAAGATCAAATGGGAACAAATGGATGAAGAAAAGCCTTCTCATTGGTGAAGAACAAGCCCTTAACCCCTGCTTATTTCAGTATACTAACAAGGGTAAGTTTGTCATTTCATGTGTAAAAGTAAAGACCCCGGATAAATTCTACGCGTTAGAATACACGGTCAAAATTTGGAGTGACAGAGATATTTTCCCGAAAGGGCAAAGAATTATCAGCTATATGTGATTATCACAGGAATATTATATTGTTATTTGCAATTAATCTCCCTTTACAGACACATTTGACTAAAAAAATGTGAAAATATTTTACACTAAAATGAAATCAAACACTAACAGAAACTATTGTCATTCAACAATGTATTAAAATTTTTAGAGTTTCAAATTAGGGTATGAAAGTGATTTTTTTTTTTCCTAAATTAAAAGAATATTAAACACATCAGTCCTTTTCATTAATTAATTTATAATCATTCAATTATAAAGTTTCACAATCATTAAAAGTACAAGTTGATATCAATCTTTATCAATTCAAAACAATAAAAAATGAATGCCTATACAACTAAAGAATATATTTTATAAAAAATGCCCATCCAACTAAAAAAATATATTTTATGTTTCATGTTCTTAATGTCTGTTTAAATTCTAACAAGTTTTAATTAATTCAATGCGTCGTGTTAGGGTTTTACATGTAAAAGGAGATAACATAAACCAAATCTGTTATATCGAAACATGAATGAACAAATTAGATGCTAAGTATTTCAAGTTTCAACTTCATCTGCATGTCCCACTAGCATTGTTTAGCAGATTTAGGGACTCCTTGATCGCTATGATAAACCTTGATGGACTAGTATCTAGGTTTTATCTTGTATTTAATTACACCAAATTTATAACAAGTTAGTCCGGGATACATTGTGCACCCCTACTAAAATCATGACTGCGTATCGCCATAACCCCACTATGATAAATTAATCATGTGTTAGATTAGGAAGTAAATCGACTAATATGTCTCTAAATCATTCAACTTGTAGCATGGCCCAATTATTATTATTATTATTATTATTTGGGTTGGGGGAGGGGGCAAAATGGTAGGCATCCATATCATACAAATTAGTAAAACCAAACAAATAAGAAAGACTAATTATCAACACTAATATTTATTAATTAAGATAATTTTAATTGAGTCTACAAAATTGTAGAACTAATCTAGTTAAATTTACCGAAAAGCTCCTTAAATTGTTGCCGAGTTTCGAACGAATGAGTGTTCTACACACTGTTAAGTTCATTTGCTGGATCTTGGCCGTTGTATTCATCCATCACTTTGGGACCATTGTTCCAAGTCTCTTCATCATTGCTCTTGCCCCAGAGCAGAACATACATTCCCACAATAACCACAATGGATCCTATAATGCTGCTCAAAACAAGCAAATATCATTATCCCATCAAACAAAAAAGGATAATTACCTTAACGCATCCCAAAATTTGACTTAATTACAAAAACGCTCTCTTGATTTGGGAATTTATGATGATGTGGCTTGGAGCCAATTTAATTGGCAAAAACATAATAGAATATTTGTAACATTACAAGTAGTCCTTTGAATAGGAATTTTTTTGTAATATTTCAATCAATATACTAGATTTTTTGGGGTATAATTATAACGTTACATATGTTCTATTAAATTTTTCATTAATTAAATTGACAGTAGAAGATATTATTATAATTTTTCAAATCACGTGGGATGTTTTTTTAATCAGTTCAAATTTTATATGATGTTAGAGGAAATTATTCCGTGAAAAACACTTATATTTATCATAAATACACATATATTTATTGTGGAAAATACTCTTACCTTCCTAGATAAATTTCTTCGTGCAATACTAAAACGTCCAAAATAGCAGCAAATATTTGTATCAAGGGGCTAAACGCAGAGGTAAAGACAGGTCCCCTCCGTTTAACACACCATGACATTATTACATAACATAAACCTGATCCCACGATTCCCTGTATGTAAATGAAGAATTCATGATGTCAGAAAACTCAATGAGAATGTAAGATAAAATGAATGGATTTATGGCCATCTTAATGCTTGAAAGTCGTCTAGTCATGTTTGATTTCATTTTCAATTCTCATTTTTATCCTTTCTGCCATTTGAAATGAAATTGTAATTGTTTTACTTATTTTCACAACAAGGCACTATTATCTAGGGATAATTACCTCAACACCCCTAGAGATTCGGTATAATTATCAAAATACTTCTAAGTTTGGATAATTACCTTCAGTTGGTATTAATTACAATTATGCCGCCCCAAAATTCTGAAACATTACAAGTAGAGCTCTATACAGAGAGGCGTAATTGTAATTATGTATAAATTAAGGGAAAAATGATATTTTTCACACTTCAAGACTATTTTAACCGTTATGCCAAATCTAGGAGTGTTGAGGTAATTTTCCCCATTCTCAAATCTATATATCTATCTTGTCAACTATGCTCGCATTTTAATACTTTGAAAAAATGAAACAGAACTAATTGATGAAATAATTATTTTTTCATTATTACAAAATAATGAGGCCCGCCATAAAAATAAATAATACTTTTATCAAGCATATGTTGACTGAAGTGACAGAAATTAAAATAGTGTGACCCACAACAAATTTAAATATTTTTATCATCACCACATGTATCTTATATTATAAACTATAAGGTTTAAGTCCAAAAAAGTAAATATTTAACATCTCTTATCCAAACACATCTTCATTTCCACAATAGCAAGCAAATAATTCCCTTTTTCCAACCCTCAAAAATACGAAAAATGAAATTGAAATTTGAAAACAAAGACAAAACACACGAAAAAAAGTTCATAAATATATACTCACAGCATAAATGACGCTTAGAATCTGTGGCTGTCCTTTAAGAATCCATCTAGAAATGTTTCTGTCAGTGATGAAACACAAAATAGCGGATTGGATTGTACTGAAAAAGGACACGATCCACGTGCTTGAATACTGATATGGAAAACTCTGTCCGACCCTGGATTGTATGACAAACCATGAAGACCAAGCCAGGCTGCCTGCGGTTAGAAATGCCGAGCCTGGGCCAAACCCCTTTGGCCGTTTATGGTTTAGGACAGCGTGTCGAGGTTGGTTTATCAAAGGGATTCCTTTGTAAAGTGAGAGTGTCAAGGCTCCAATGACACAGGTAAGTGTTCCTAATGCCTTTGCTTTTCCACTGTTGCTCTTCATGTTTACTTTCTCCATCCTGTGACATTTATGTCATGTTGCATAATTGAAGTTTAAAGTTCAGCATAATTATTAAAACGCGCTTGGGTTCAGATAATTACAATTATATTCTCTACTTTTAGTCAACTGACCAATAATTACAGTTATACCCCTAGAGCTGATGCATAACTGCATTTAAACTCTAAAGGGTTTACTTGTAATGTTTTGTGATTTTCAGTGATTATAATTGTAATTTTTCGTTAGTTGGACTAACAGTAAGGAGTGTAATAGTAATTATCCAAATTTCAGGATGTGTTTGGATAATTATGCCAAATTTCAAAGGATGTTAATATAATTATAAAAAAGAACTGATAAGCATTTTAGTTCCTTAAATCCAAGATCCGAACATAGATGTTCTTGACATAGATGTTGAAGCCTGAAATACTTTTGGAAATTAGGTAATTAGGATTGGGTTTATGTGAAAACACATAGAAAAAGTTGGATGAAGTGACATCGATATTTCATATTAAAACGTTTTGTACTTTCAATATGTTATTTACTAAATTTGCTCTCTCTTTATAGATAGGCTACCATATCGAACCACATTAAATTTTATCTCTATTTTGCAACTGATTTCCTTAGTATTTTCTACTCATTAACACCAAATCAATCAATTGCTATGACACATAGTACTTACCCAAAAGGCCATGCCAAGACAAACGTAATCACAGGCACCATATTTACGAAAGCGCAAGTAAATGTTGCTGAAGTATAGTCTAACCCAACCAAAAACAGGTATTGGGCAAGCGTCAACCTGCGAGAGATATACTTGTAATGTATACATAACGGCAAAATACTAGATAAAACACGTTTTAAAACAGAAGATCATAACTGTAAAACTAATAGGCTACTTACCCGAGCAGAGCACAAAGAAACATCTGACCAACCACGCGAGCTGTCAGTTTAGCCCATCTAGTCCTGCAATAAACTCAATTATCAGATTCAGACAATGAAAATTAAAAACAGTGTCCATAAACTACATCAGCTGCCCTAATTATCACTTAATACCTTTCCCAGAAATAGACAAACGGGATCAAGAAAATGGTAGATACTGCTTGTCTGTATGCAACAATAATCACATGGTCAATCCCTCCATTAAGTGCCTTCTTGAAGAATATGTTTACAAGAGCAAGACAAAATTGAACAGCCGCCATTGCAGCAACTGGCTTGCATCTCTCAATACATGAATTCATCATTTTGCAAATTTTTTTTTTCTTGTTTTATTCAGGACAACAGCCAAATCTTAGCACTAAGATTTATAGTGGTGCTTGAGTGATATTTATTACTAATTTACTTAGATTCTCATTGAAGCAATTAGCTTTGTGATGACTTAAATTAATCCACTTGACCGTAGAATCTATATATTTACTGGTGAAGTAATGCATATATTCTCTCTCTATGTCATCATCTTATGACCTCAGAAATTGATGTGAGTGTGATGCTATTTCTCCTTTTTACCCTTTAAAGTTAGCAAATAGTTATATTCTTAGAGTAAAATGTTGGAATTGTATAGGTAAAAGATATATAATTCACCTGATTATGCATTCAAATGGACGGGTGAGAGAGTTGGTCAATGGTACTACACTGATGTAGCATCAAACAATTCAGACCTTCATTGAATTGGGTGTGAATTGGTTTCCGTGAGGTTAATCGATAATCTTAATGTTCTTGTACTTCCAAGTGTGGATCGATTCAAGTTCGATATACAGGAATCACTCAATAGTTATCCTAACGTTCTTGTACTTCCAAGTGTATCGAATCAAGTTCGATATACATGAATCACTCAATAGTTATCTTTTTCACATCCATGAAAGGAAAATTGAAAATTATAATATTATCATGTATCTATGTAGGTTTTGAGTTCTTATCTAGAAATACATAATGAAATCATGAAATGGTGTATTGATATTATCATATATGATATTACGATTTATAATTTCATTGACATATGTCAATATTAAATTATTAATATATATATGTGTGTATTTATTATTCATAACTTAAACATGCAAGACAAGAAAAGTAAGCATCCACGTAAAAGAGTTGATTTGATGTATAATGCAATCACTTTTCTATTTAGAGGGAGCATGCATCTAATACTTTTTTTGGATATAGATGGTGGGAACCAGTTTACATGCATATACAAATTTGGTAGTTAGAAGTGGGAACAATATGTCTAATCTCGAGCATCACTTCCAAGCCCTTAATTATTTGGTGCATCATTTCTATGTGAAATTCTTGAATGAATTATATATTGGATCATAGGGAAGAATGGTGACTTATATTCGTCACAAATATATATATATATATATATATATGCTCCATCCCTGTTGATCCAGATCGTTCAATGAGAATAAATCAAATCATCAAATTATGTACATTTTGACGAGAAACATAGAATGAATTAATGAGTATTCTTCAAGAGGTTGGACATCTAGAAAGCAAGTTGCTATATTTTAGGCTGAAGTTTTACAAAATTGGAATCCCTATTCTAAATTGAACAATGGCAGTATTTATCATGAGGTTTAGTGTGGCCTATTGGTGTCAGGTCTACCTGATCACAACACTTTGTCCCTTCACATAGATTGATCGATCCACTGGCACTCACTGGGAGATTCGGGTAAGCCAAGATGCCAACTTAATTCGATGAAAAGAGTGCAGATCTAGGATTCTCAAGAGTAAAATGGTCTTCTTGATGTATTTGGCCTACTAGAAGCCTTGCTTTCCTTCAGTACGTTATTCGGCCAAGGGGGAGGCCCGTCACAAGGAGAATTATGCATATCATCTGTAAAATTAATGACTCTTTTTTTTTTTCTTTTTTTTTATACATGTAAAATTAACGACTAAATTAAACAATTTTGATGAGACAAAAGTGTAAAATTAAGTTTGATAACATCTATTATTAATCACAGATAAATCAAGATACTTTAGACAATTTATATATTGAAGTTCTCTTTATAACTCTTTTAAATAATTTTTTCAAAATATTTAAATAATTTTTCAAAATAAAATCTTGCCCAAATATATACAGTTGAAAAGGACAATACGTCGATAAAATTCAATATTCATATTCGACAACAATTTTGGGACAAACTTTTATATCGTTATCTTGTTTTCCTCCATCATCCAGGATCTAGCCAGCTCTTGTGTTCCTTTGCTTTTGGCATATTCCAAGAACAATAACTAAGTAAAGCTAATTACAAATTTACAACTCGTCTTCCTGTGAAGGGCGTGTACCAACCACATTCTTTTCCCTATTTCTTTTTCTATTTTCCTATTTTAATCAATGAAGCCAAGTTGTCGAGCAGATGAGCTGCTTCGAGATCTTCTTTGTCGGCTTTATAAACTTAAAATAGCTTTAATTTATAAGATTGTACTAACTTAATTAATTGTACTATTTTAGAATAATATATTTTGACTTGGTTTGAATTTCGTGTTTTTGTGATTTTAAAACAGCTTGGTATATGAGATCTAAAATTAAGTCAACTATTTTGAACAATATAATTCGATTTGATTTCAAATTTTTGTCTTGATATGGTGGTGTAGTAGTGAAATTTGGGCAAATATCACTAATGGTCCCTAATGTTTCGTTTTTATCTCACTTTAGTCCCTAATGGTTAATTTTTTACTTTTGGGTCCTTAAACTAACAAATTTGCTTCACTTTGATCCTTCGGTCAACTATCCGGTGACTTCTTCGCCGGAAAATGATCCCCTATCAATTTTTCAAGGGTATTGTGGTCAATATCATATTTTTTTTGTTACATTTTAGTCCTTTGTTCCACTTTAGTCCCTATGTCATTTTAGGTTGTAAAATGTAATCCAAATC
>JACFYI010001280.1:741825-752079 GCA_014898755.1 Handroanthus guayacan
CCCACCAAAAGATGTAGTGGATAGGTGTGCATGTTTGTTTCTCGCAACATTAATCTTTGTAATGTATTGTTTAATCTCTCTGGTATCTGTAGCCTGTGAACCATGGTAAAATAATGAAGAGATGTTTAAGACGAAAGAAAGTAAGGCCATATGGCTTCACTCTTTGCGTGGCTCAATTTTTGTATGTTATTATCAAGACTAAATAAGAATAAATTAAGTTATCCTTATGTGCAACTTGGTTTTACTTGGTATCAGAAAAACCATGTGATAGTTGCATTGACGTGATCCAAGTGACTGAATGTCAATCATTTTTTTTTTCTTTTTTTTTTTGAATGGCTGCAGTGAATTGGAGCTTAAGCCAGTGGGAAAGCTTGCAGTAACTGTCGTAAGGGCAAATGACCTGAAAAACATGGAATTGATTGGAAAGTCTGATCCATATGTTGTTGTCCACATTCGTCCTCTGTTTAAAGTCAAAACGAAGGTTGTTGAAAATAACTTGCATCCTGTTTGGAATCAAACATTTGAGTTAATCGCAGAAGACAAGGAGACACAGTCACTCATTCTTGAGGTTAATCTTTCTATTTTGTGCTTTTTCTCCATATTATTTTTGTATCATTTTTTCTTATTTTTCCCAAGAACGAGCATGCTTCCTGTATCAAACTTTAATACATCCTAGGTCATGGTAATGCCACTATTGTTGTTAAAACATGTGGAATACCTTTGCTAAACTAAGTGGCCCTGAAGTTCCCTGCCGAAAAGTCTGCAAAGGGTCCTCAATGTGTGTGATTCCATTTCTATTTGGCTTGACTTGATGAGAAACTGGTCATTACATGTTATTTGCGTAGTTTTGAGAATCTGAAAAACATGTGCAAAGAATCTTTTGTCCAGATGGAGCAGGACCTAATTTTTACTATTGAGAAATTGGAATGCATTAATGAGTCTCGACTCTCGAGTTACTACAAGTAGCTATCATTCAGTTCTATATTAGTCCTCACTGGAGTATAATTTTACTAAATATTGTTGGAAAATTTTGCAAGATCCTCTACTATTTTAATCTCTGAATAGCCTTTCTATGTATATGTTGGTGTTAGTCTTTGATTCGTTCCATTGGCTGAATGCTGATGCTTAGAACTGGATACAGGTATTTGATAAAGACATTGGGCAGGACAAGCGACTGGGCATTGCAAAGTTACCTCTGATTGACATGGAAGCAGAAAAGTCAAAAGAAATTGAATTGAGGCTGCTCCCATCACTTGATATGCTTAAAATTAAAGATAAGAAAGATAGAGGAACTTTGACAATTCAGGTACATACTTCAGTGTTATGATTGAATAAAATCTTCTTTGACCCTCAAAAGTTGGAAACGTGCATCAAAAGGACCTGCCTTACATTGTTGTCAAACTCTCATTCGTGACATTAAGGAAATTTTGTACTTTTTTGTGGTGGTTCAATCAATTACTGCCAAATTTGTTTCTTAGCAAGTCCTGACTTGGTTTCAGGTGTTTTATCACGAGTTTAACAAGGAAGAGCAGTTGGCTGCCCTTGAAGAAGAGAAGAGAATCTTAGAAGAGAGAAAGAAACTGAAAGAGGCCGGAGTAATCGGGAGCACGATGGATGCCCTTGATGGTGCAGCCTCACTGGTTGGCTCTGGGGTTGGTATGGTGGGTGCTGGTATTGGCGCTGGAGCAGGACTCGTGGGAAGTGGGCTAGGTGCTGGAGTGGGCATTGTTGGGAGTGGTCTTGGAGCTGTTGGCAGCGGTCTATCCAAAGCTGGAAAGTTCATGGGCAGGACCATTACTGGCCATTCCAACCCATCTAAGAAGAGCGGATCTTCCACACCGGTAAGCTCTCAAGAAAACGGAGGTGCGAAGCCACTGTAACTCCAAACTTGATTGTTTGTGTGAAATAGTTTTTAAGAATTTAGTTCTTGTGATTAGTCTACAATCTCTGTTCCATTTCGTTTGATGAAATCTTGAATTTCTCAATCCCTTTGTGCTATTAACATGAAAATATATGTTCTCTTTCTTCGATATTGTTAGGCCAACGCGTGATCGTAAAGTTTCATTGGATTGGCTAACATTTACGTGAAATAGAACAATGCTCATAGACATCACTCTTGCTTTTGAGAATCTAATTCAGATTCTTGATTTATGTTGTAGATTTACCTGAGAATCCAATCTAGCCTTTTCTAAAATAGAAACCTTTGGGAGATGTTGCCAGTGCTCAAAGTGGATGGCATGTTCTCACTTGGTAAAAACAGTACTAGTAGGAATATATATATGTATATATATATATATATTTATTTATTTATTTATTTATTTACAGCAGCATGCGGTAAAAGGGGAACTTAACAACTCATGTTGCGTTCTCGTGATCGCATTATAGACTTACCCGTGAAGAAGATCCAGTTTCTCCATCAGTCCGTGAAGGAAAAACGTGGCAACTATAAAATTAAGTTAATGTAGTTTAGCCGCTTATATGTTAGTTTCTTTTATTAGTATTTATTAAATAATTGATATGTTTTCCATTATTCTTCTCAAAATTGGAAAAAGAAAAGAAAAAAAACGTGGAACTGCTTCTATAGTTCCATGCTTAGCTAATTTTATAAACCTAAATAATCTTGTTATTAGAGAGCCTCTTTTCAGTCATTTGTATTGTACAAACCAAAAGAAGCTCTAGCTTTTTAATTTACACTATTAGGACCGCTAAACCAGCTTTGGCTCCTTAATTAAACTTTTGTAAATCCTCACGTGGTTACTTGTCTCGAGAAAAAAAAGGAATTGAACTAAATTATTATATATATATAGTGAAACAAGATGGGGTTGGTGGAAGTCACGTGACATTTACTTTTTTAAAACTTTCTTGGTTAAATTTTTAACCCCTTTTTGGTAAACTTATAATTTCAGTTTGACGAAAAAAGGTCAATAACTATTAAAGTCGAAGCACCTAATTTTTAATATTTTAAATTTTTTAGTTACTACCGTCATTATCATCATCATGATCCCATTTTTATAAAAGGAATTATGCCATTTTTATCCTAATATTCAACAAGATAAAGAATAAACATATATACGTCTTCCTAAAAAAGAAAAAAATAAAAATAAAAAGATATTCTCTTTGTTAGCCTTATCACTAATTTTGGGATAAATTAATCCAGACTTTAGAGCGCGTCGCCTGTTTTGATGAGATCAGATGATTCCCTGAGAACTTTGACAACATCACCAATAAAAGGGTGAGCGCATTAATGATTAAATCTTTTCCACGCGCAGCCACTGGCGAGTACGTGACGACTACTACAACTTGGCCCACCGCAGTTTTATCTCCTTTCCTATTTGTCCTCATGCTTTTTGTTTTTTTCCGTGCTGGACCCCTTGGCTGTAACCAAAACCTTTTTCATTATTGCATTCCAACCCCTGTATGCGATTTAACCTTTTTGCTTTTACTTTTAACTTTCCCAAAATTGAAAATATTTATATGAAATTCGCCCTTACCACGGAAGAAAATGTTTCTTTTTTTCTGTTTTTTTTTTTTTTCGCCCTTTTTCAACTAGAAAAAGTTTACTTCATCTAATTGGTGCGCTTAAGCTATTAGATGAGAATATAACGATATTATAAAGTGAAACGAAAATATTGTATAATTTAATATTTTTAGTTCAAATAAGCATATTTCAAAGTGATATATCTGACCTTTTGAACTAAACATTTGACATTTAATTTTAATATATATTGATTTATCAAATGTATAAAATTTCATCATACATTCAAGACAAAATCATAACTGACCAAATGCTCTTCAACCATGAACTTGGCAAATGATTTAGATTTAAATTTTTAGTTAATATACCTAAGTCTTTTGAAGCCCGATATGGGTTAGAATGTATAAAATCCACCGAATTAATAAAAGAAACCTACATGAATAGGATATAATAAAAGACCCAAGCATCAACTCAATCTACTAGCCCGTAGACAGAAACATTCATATCATTGATCCTATTATGTATCAACATTTCAAGGTTGTATGAATGACGTACAACAAATATCTCTGATCATCGACTGTCTTTCACATAGTACACAATCTTTTGTAATATGAAAGCATAGTACGATCAGTGACATAACTGTACAGTATGACTATGTGAGATTGACAAGCAGTACAACAAGACACAATTGGTGTTCTCAAACCATAGGAATAGTTGTTGTTGTTATTATTATTATTATTATTATTATTATTATTATTACAGCAGCTAGATTAGGTTACGCAATCTAAAAATTCTTCTGTCTATTAGCTTTTAATTATTGACCACACGACCATTGGTCCTATATAACTTATTTATAATTGGTTTTTAGAATAAGATCCATATAAATAGTTTGGTGTAGAATTATCTATTAAATTTTCCCTTCATCAAATAAACCGCAATTGTTAAAATGAATTGAAATCCCGTTGATGGAAAAGTCAATATCATCTTCTGTTTTGATGCTCTCTTATCAGAGTTCTCTCATTGTACCAAAGGATTGAGAAGGAATTTACCCAATAGCTCTATGCCAACGGTCAGTGATGTCCTTTTCGTATGACTTTTTGGGATATAACACTAATTGATTATATTTATATTAGGTCATTTTATTGAATAAATATTTAATGTATATATGTAATTTAAATTTAAATAATAATAATAATAATAATAATAATAATAATGCATACACTTTATTCTACGATATTACTAATTATCATTCAAAACTTTCACAGTTCCATACTATTTCCCTTAAAGATAGACATTTTCAGTAATAAAATCTATAGAATGGTTAATTAAAAAGATAAATTTTATATATAATTTTACATTATTAGTATGAAAATAGTGGTTGAAAATTGGCAAAGTTGTACTATTATTTTAAATGAAAAAATTTTTTAATATAAATATTTAAAATAAAAAAATATTTTAAACAATTCTGGAAATTAAAAAAAGAAAATAGAGCAAGAGAGAACAGCTGGAATAGTACGCAGTATATATTCTTGACCTCTTTAAAAACCTTTTAAATAAATAAGCTTTTAAACAAAGAACAAAGGGAGAGACAAATAAATATCTGGAGATTCTTGTAATTTTATTATATAATTTTTTTCGAAGAATTTTATTATATATAATTATATAAATAGGTTTTGTATGTATAAGAATGAGGATTGATTGATGTTTACAGTTGGGTTCTTAGTCAACTTGACACAGACCCGTCTTGCAGTCTTTCCAGGCACACATTATACACTATAATCCATAGACCCGTTCTTCCCTACCCCACTTTGACACCCCAATAAAATACAAACATTATCCCTACTCTTTTCTTTTTCCTTTTTTCCTTTTGATACTAGTAATTATTCATGCAATTTTCGTGTATATTTAAAATATTATTTTAAAATAAAAATAAATGAATTGTTGTAAATATGAAATGACATTTTTATGTAATAGTATAGATCAAATCAATAATAATAGTTTTATTACCATAAATTCTCTGCGCATAATAGATTTTAAATTGCCACTCTCGCTTGCAAAAAAACAATTTCATTTTTGTTATGATTAATTCAACTCATCTATTTGTATACATTGTAGCTATGTCCATGCCTAATATAATTTGAGAAAAATTAAACTCAAATGTTACAAATTTATCATTTCTAGTAATGTAGTAGGCCAATCCGATATAATTGTCAATTGTGAAATAATCAAATTCCATGGAATTTTTCGCTTTGGATGTGGATAACATAGTTTCATCTTATTAGGATTTTCTTGACTCTCTTGGATCATAAGTTGATTTATTATGTGTTTTTATGCAGGTAAATTTCATTCAGTATAAATAAATTATCGTCATACAAAAATTCTTTATCGATGTTTTGATTGCTAACATTTCTTGATTGATAAACAATTCTAGCAAATCTCAAATCAACATTTCTTTATAGGTTGATAGTTTTCTTAAGTAGAACACAATGAAAAATTCAAAGTATAAAAACTTGTACTAGAAACGCATTTTGTAATTTAACTTCTAAACAAGAATAATATGTTTAACTAAATATATTTCATTTACATATTTGTTGACCCCTCTCTCACACTGTCACACACAACACCAACAGAAGGCAGTTAGTTGCGTCTTGAGCACCATCACAAGCCTGTAGCTGTAGCATTTGACTCACCCGTTGACAACACGCACGCGCACACACACACACACACACACAGAGGGAGAGGAGGAAGAAGACGAAGCACAATAAGAACAAAAGCATTTGCAATCTCACACACACACACACACACACACACACACACACACAGAGTTGTGTTCCTTCTCCTCCCACTAGTCTCTTTCTATTATCTCCACATACTCTTTGCTTCCACGCCTATATTCCCCAACCCATCCCTCATTTTCGCATCATATTGACCATAATGCCACCTCCTCCGGCGCCGCTCCACCGCGGCCACACTCCTCTCCTACCACCCCTACTCGCCGCTGTAATAGCTTTAGCTTTTTTCTTTCTATCAGTCATTTTTTACCGCAAGATCACGCGCAAAAGAACTGTTCCAACGGATCTGAAGCCCCCATTTCCGCCGCAAAGATTATCTTACTCTCTCCTCCGCCGAGCCACCGACTCATTCTCCGCCGCCAACCGCCTCGGCCAAGGAGGGTTCGGCTCGGTTTACAAAGGGATCCTCCCTTCGGGTCAAGAAATCGCGGCGAAGCTCATGAGTGAAGCTTCTATTCAAGGTGAGCGCGAGTTTCATAACGAACTATCATTGGCTTCGCGCATAGACACCATTTGCTGCCCTTATGTTGTTTGTGTGCTCGGATTTTCAACTTCAGACGGCAAAAAAGACTACAAATTTCGGTATTATGGAAGTAGGAAGAAGAAAAGAGGGCGAAAATTAGTGCTTGTTTATGAGTACATGCAAAATGGGAGCTTGCAGGATGCATTATTAGATCGGAAGTGTGAGGAGTTGATGCAATGGAATAAGAGATTTGCAATCATAATGTCTATTGCAAAGGGTCTTGATTATCTGCATTGTTCTTGCGATCCGCCTGTCATTCATGGGGATATCAAACCTTCAAATATATTGCTGGATTGCAATTTTGAAGCTAAAATTGCTGATTTTGGGCTGGCCCAGGTGTTGACAAGAGTGGAGGACATGGCGGAAACTTTTGTGGAAGAGGATGAGGAGGATAAGATTGAGAAGAAAGTGGATGATTATGGGTCAATAATTGAGGAAAATGAAAGCTTTGTAACAGAGGATGCTGTGGTTTTGAATGTGGAACAGTCACCAGATAGTTACTGTGTGAGGATAATTGATGGGGAGGAAGGGGTAGTAGCGGCGGAGGCTTCACCATCTGAGCGATTGGAGAAGGAGGGAAGTGTTTCCGAGGGGATATTGGATCGAATCAGCATTGATAGTGCGAATAGGAAAGGGATCGTGGGGAGGGGGAAGAGCGAATCCGGGAGAGATTGGTGGTGGAAGCAAGAAAATATGAGTGGATTGTCAGATTCAGGTAGGGTAAAAGACTATGTAATGGAGTGGATTGGGAGTGAGATTAATAAAGAAAGGCCTAAGAAGGAGTGGATCAAGTCTACAAATTCAATCGAAGAAGGTGCTAAATTGGAGCAAAAGAAACGAGGCAAGAAGAAATTGGAGTGGTGGGCATCATTAGATAGGGATGCAATGAGGAAGGAGAAAAAGAATCGTAAGCCGAGGGAATGGTGGAAGGAAGAGTTCTGTGACGAACTAGCCAAGAAAAAGAAAAAACGCAGCCATAAATTGGATAATGATGGAGAATTATGGTGGCAAAGGGATGAAGATGGGGTGCAAGAGAAAAGGAGGAGGAGGAGCAGGGGAAGTAGGAGTAGCATCGACCGTTGGCTCGATGGTTTTAGTGGGGAATTTCGATTAGGAAGAAGAAACAGCCAAGATTTGGCGAGTGGCGATATCCCAAAAAGTGGAGGTATAAGTAGTACTCCAAGTATGAGAGGAACCGTTTGTTACATTGCACCTGAATACGGTGGTGGTGCACCTGTTTCAGAAAAGTGCGACGTCTATAGTTTTGGTGTTCTATTGTTAGTTATGGTCTCAGGACGAAGGCCATTGCAAGTAATGGCGTCACCAATATCTGAATTTGAAAGGGCTAATCTGATATCATGGGCTCGGCAACTGGCCCTTAATGGTAGACTGTTGGATCTTGTTGATTCAAATATTCAGTCATTGGATCGAGAACAGGCATTATTATGCATCACTATTGCCCTTCTTTGCCTGCAAAGATCACCTGTGAAACGACCCTCAATGAAGGAGATTGTGGATATGCTTTCTGGTAGATCAGAGCCACCCCATTTGCCATTTGAGTTTTCTCCATCTCCACCGTCGAATTTTCCTTTTAAGTCGCGGAAAAAGGCCCGGTGAGATTATTAGTTCTGCTGTGTCAGTCTTAGTTTCATTAGTGTAGGACTTATGATTCTTGCACGGTACATTTATATGTTGTTTCGTACATGAGTATAATTTTGTCCGAAATCCCATATTGGTTTGACCTCTTTGGGAGATGATGAAAGAAGAAGCTTTTTCTCTTCATTAGTGGGAGCGAACTGTTGATATATACTTTGGAGTCCCATGCATAGAGTCTAGGCATAATGTCAATGATTATTGCTCTTGCTTTTCAAGAGTTGAGACCCTCTCTTACCAAAGGATTTAGTGCCACTACCTTTCTTGAGCTTGCCTTTAACCTTTTCATGGATGTAGAACTGTATTTCGGATCCTCTATTTTAATACATGTTTGATCTTTTAAGTATATTTTATGAATTCATAGCAAGCATGTTTTTATTTATTATAAGGAAATATTTAATGAAGTGGACATATATTCGAGGAATAAAATGACAAATAAAATATGTATTGAAGTAGAAGATCTGAACTATAGAGCTAGTGTACCTCGCTTGGGACCCAGAAATGACTTAGACTTTCTATCTTGTCTGTTGCCTTATAAAAGGGTTTACCTTTGTTCAAAAGTGGCATTAATTTCAGCAGAGAGGAACCAGACTAGGTCCCAGTATCATCTCAAAAGTGATTGTATCCATATTCATCTTACTTTTGAGTGCTTATAGATGGCCCCTTTGACATAAATTAACCCATATAATGCACGAAAGTAAGCATCCAAATGAAAGTCACTCAAGAAAAAAGATGACTGAAATCCCACACATGGCATGCCTACCTTTAAGATGATTATCATTTTGATGGGTACGTTGTTCTTCTGAATTCTAGCATTTTATGGTATACAGAACGGGGTCGCACACAAAAAACAAAACAAAATCCGTGATGTAATGTGCGTGCTGTTGAGTTTTTGTCATGACACTTCGATACAATCTAGTTCACTTCAAGTAACTCAATCTTCATGTTTAGGATTGGAGGTATGACTTGACCAAGATAACATTAATGAGATTTGACACATCACTAGAATTTTCTCTAGATTTATTCTAAGTAACTAAATCTAGACGTGTAGGGTTGGGAGTGTGACCTGGCCACGGAAACAATCTTTAAACTTGACGCATCACGGCAATTTCCTCTGGACCTACTCTGAGTACGTAGACCTCGATCTCTATGGTCGGGAGTATGACATAACCACAATAGTAATTGTTAGACTTGTTCTAGTCCCTTCAACTATCTTATGATATTTTAAATATCAGAAGGGAAAGATAGTTAAGTAAAGCACGATGAATTTAATGGCATGCTACCTTTGATTATGATTGATCTATTTATTCAATTTCATATGTACTACGTTCTATGATGCCATGTGGCAACATCTCAGCGCTTGCTAGCATGCCATGTCTACGGTTGAACAAATTATTGCTCTCTTCAAGGGTGATGACATTCTTGGTTCTTCTTCTTCCCCAAATTTAAATTCTGCTCCTCTCTCTTGATTTTTTATGCAACGGCTATTTGACATATATTCTTGCAAGATTCTTTTGTAAGATAAGACAACTTTAACTTAAGACAATAACCAAGTTAATTGAATCTGCTCAAAGATGATTATAATTTGGATTGTGGAAATTAATATGGGTGTGATCAATTTAAATCTTTCCAATTTAATAATAATGATGAATGAATGAGATTTTAGTTATAGATGTGTATTAATTATTGAATAAGAAAAGAGTTGACTATTTGACGTAGCAAACATGTCTTAAATGATTGTGAAAGGAAATCAAATGGGAAATTATTTTCAGACAAGTTTGATTGATTTGCACAAGAAATGAATCATTAAC
>JACFYI010001280.1:768145-801061 GCA_014898755.1 Handroanthus guayacan
GAAGATATAAGGGTGATAGACCTACCAAACACTTGCTTCGGCCTTTTGACTCGAGTGTGATACCTGTTATTGATTATTCTGTTTATCCTGCATGTTCTGTACTGTTCATTAAAAATCACATTCTTGTCGTGTTGTTGTTATGCACCTTGTTTGGAACTCTTTTCCGTTTCTCTCGTCATGCCGTAAGTTTTACTGGGTCGTGTGACTCATGACTCCAATATATCATGTAGGTTCTTGACACGTGGAATATTAACTGAAGATATGGGCTCGATTTGTATATGTTTCTTTTGGTATCATGTATTTAAGTTGTAACTCCTAGTTCAGCTGTATTTTGTACTTAAGACTTGTTATTTAGTTAGTTGAGCTCTTTTGTTTAAATATGTAAGTTGATTGTACTCCCGCTGACATTAATTGATTTGGAGAATTTTAGTTTATTTGCGTATCCCATTGTTTCACTTTGGTTTAGTATGATTGTCCGATTGCGAGTACCGTCCCGGATCGTGGGTGGGGCACCTGTCGCGGTCCGGGGCGTTACATTATGAGCGAGTTACGATGTAGTTATTATTATTATCATTATTATTTGTTATAAATTGTATTTACGGTGTTATTAAAAAGCATGAATAATATATGAAATTTAGACACCGATTACACTATCTATATTGTGGGACTATATATGATGCTATCGTTTAATTGGTAACCAAGTCTCCCATCTTCAGAATTTATGGGGGGGGAAAAAATCATGTAAAGCACAAGTGCACAGATTACAAGTAAAATTCCGAGTTTTTCAATCTCTTGTTTCGGTAGTTAGAACATTTTTATATATTTTATACTGCTATATAAAGAGAAAAGTCTAGAAAACGCGGCTTCGTAAGTTCGTACGAGAAGAAACATTATGTTTCTCACTAAAATTAGATATTGAGAACTAAACTGCAATTTTAATTAGTTCTTTAAATTAAAATTTTTGTCCGGAAAAATGCACATGTAGCCCACATTCTCAATTTTTGACAAAAAAGTCACTAGAAAATAGATATGAGAACTAAATTGAAATCAAAACAAAACTTTAGAAACGGTAAAGTAGAAATTAAAGTTGAGGAATCACAATGCAACTAAAGTGACATTTCAAGAACTATATGTGAGTTTTAATTACCTTATATTTAATTTAATTTAAATAATATTATAACAATGTCCAGCAATCAACTATACTACTATTTTTCATTGGATGAGAATTAATAGATTATGACTCGTGAATGAATTGTGGGAAATTGCTACTTCTGCCTAAATATGTCTAAATTGCGAGTATTCATGAATGAATTCTAGTTAGTTACTTCACACATAATGCATAATTTAATGTACTCATGATGGTTGACTAGAAATAAAAAGAACTTTTTAAGAAAATCATATAAAAAATACTGAAGAGGCCTTGATACTTTTCTTATCAAATATTTTACAACCAAATATCCTTTTTTCTATTACAACTAAATATCTTTCTTTTTGTTGATGTCTAATAAAAAACGAAAAATTAGCACATATCTTTAATACTTATATAATTATTTTAAGAATTGGTTGTATTAATGGTCTTTTCCTAAAAAAAAAAAAAAAAAATTCTTTTTTTTGGAAAAAAAGAAAAGTTGTTAGAGCCCCATCAAAAGACAAACACTTTATCTTTTTAAAATTAAAGCTCTTGATTTATAATCTAAATTATCCTATACAATAATTTTACAAGTATTATCTTTCCTTTTTTAACTGTTAAAGTCCGACCAAAACACACACACTCTTTAATCTCCTCCTATAAAAGCAACTACTGAATACTTCAAAAGATTATTCCTCAGTAATAAGACACTTATATGCGCGTTCCCGACCAATAATTACCACAATGAATGGCAGAGGAGGCGACGCGCCGCCGGCGAATGGCGGGGAGTTCCTCCTCCAACTCCTCCGGAAACCACCCAACCCCAACCCTCCTACTCCCTTGCCACCGCAGCCGCACCCACAAACCTTCTCACAGGACCCGGCGGTCGCGGCGGTCGGCCGCACAATTCCAACCTTCCCGCTTCCGCACGCAGCTTTCCCATCTGACGGTCACGATTTTCCTTACTATCCATGGAATCACTCTCCTCCCCCACCTTTTGCTCCGCATAATTACTTCCAGCAAAACCCTCATGCGAACCCTAATTTAAACCCTGATTTCTCCTCACCGCCTGGGGGGTTCACTTATACTTCGCATCAATCTAATCTTCAGTCTAACCGCATCCCACTGAGTGATGATACAAGAAAATTAGGGTCTTTTGGGGACAATTTCAAGCCCAGCGTGCCTCATCAGCAGGAGCAAAATCTCATCTTTGGTTCTCTATCTGCAGATGCTTTGCGTCAGGGCTTATATCAAAAGAATAAACTTGGAAATTCCTATACGGAGGAGGCTTTGGGGATGGATGGAAACCTGAACAGGTTGCGGATAAATTCTATCGAGGTCAATGGGAATGCACGAGGGAATTCTAGTGTATCGAGGGGTTACGAGCAAGAACGGAGTACTAATAGTAGTAACGGAAGAAATCAACGAGATAACGGTAGTTCTAGAGCTGTGGCGCCTCCTCCGGGGTTTTCCAGTTATGTAAAGAATTTAAGAAACAGGGAGTCTGGTTATGGACGGAGGATTTCTGATCATAATGTGGATAAGGGTAAGCGTAATTCTGGTGATTTTCATAAAAATGTGGGATTGAGTAATCAGCTTGATTTCCCTGGTCCCTCGGCTGGAAGCAGCCTACAATCTGTTTCGGCTTTTGATATTGAGGAGTCTATGATGGAATTTCATGGTGAAAATGGTGAAAATAGCGAAGATTTGAGATATGGTGGGCAGGATAAGATGAACAGAGAGCATGACCGGACTGAGATGGATGATCTGGAGGATCAGCTTGTGGATTCTTTAGGGCTTGAAGATGAATCTGGCGAGAAGAGTGATAAGAAGAAGCACCATCGTGACAAGGTAATCTCTTGTGCATATGTTTATTTTCTTGAATTCGGATGAAATATTAGTAGTCATAGTCCTTTTCCTTTCCTCAATTCTCAACTTTTTTCCTGTTTGAAACAGAACATATTGTGAGATGTAATGGCGCCGTAAATATGACTCATTAATTTTTGAAGGCATTTAATTGAATGCTAGTAGTTGTTTTGAGTTGATGGGATGCTTAATTTTTTACTGCCCTCCTTTCCAGGATTGAGGGCACTAAACCAATAAGGATTTTAACTATTTAAAAAACTCATAACGTGTCAGGAGAATTTTAATAGCAATTGGAATTTCGCAAAAGGTAATCTGGCTTTGGTGAAGATCTGGTACATGGGATTGTAGAAGCATCATTTATACTAATTGTCGGCAATCAGGATCATTAACTCTTATGTATGACATAACATCTTATCCATCTCTTGAACTTCTCCCTTGATTCTCATCGCGGGCATATGCATCATCCTTTTCCATTGTTTCTTGATACTTAAATTGCCTGATTCAAGCATAGGTCATTCTTAATGTTGTCCCTGCAGGACATGAAAACAGAACAATTTAAATAGTTGAAAGCTATGCAAATATTCAGTGCTGATACCTTATCTTAAAGTTAGTGAGATGTAACTTTTCATGGAATTAACTGACTAATTAGTCTATTGATTTCCTGTTATGAATTGGAACTAATATGGTCTTCCCTTTTTAAAACGGTGGTTAAGCGAGTGACTTATTTTATAATACGATTAGTACACGTTGTTTTCATATGGACCTTAATAGCTTTTTCATATTCTCATTTCTTGAACTGATTTTGTTTTTGATTAAAACATAACATTTAATCGATTAAACTAGTATTTTTCTTACTTTTGCATTCATCTGTTGTAACGTTTCTCACTCCTACATCTTTGAATGCAACTGAGCTAGTTTTAGGAAAAAGATTTAGATGACACTAGACAGGATGAGTTTGATATGGTTAGTTCTGTCTCTGGTATTTTTAAAATCAGAATGGGATTTGTTTGCATCTAAACTAATAAATTGATTCCTTTACACTTTTATCTTCTAATTTGCCTTTTCTGCTCTTTAAAAACTGAAAACGTGTCCTATTCTTTTTTTTTTTTTCTTTTAAGTACTTATTCTTAAGAAAAAGCAAGACCTTCGTTATTTCCATGTCTGTGTTTATGTAATATCTCAACTAGGAGCCCAATTCTGCGGACTTGAAAATAACTAAAATCCACTAAATAGTTACACAATTATTTCTCTTTCTATTCTTATACAGTTATGGGACCCACAATAAAATTAAATAGTAACCTTATCCCAGCATAGTTGATTGAAGTGAAAGAAAATAATGAGACCCACAGCTCACCCTTACGTTAAAGTATCATTTTTCCGATCCTATAAGCTCAATATTTGCCACTATATCAAAAGGTTTTTTTGTTCACACAAAAACGAATAGGAAACATGTTGTCATTTTCAATATTTGAACATGTCAAGATTGAGAATTGGAAACGAAAATGAAACCAAACTGGCACTTTCTTCAGTTTCCATAAGATAATGTTGATTAAACTTTAAATGGATATACGGTATTCTTGCAGACTTGTTTGAACAATCGACTTTTAGATATTGGTTCCTTTCTGCAGCTTTGAAGATTCATATGTCTGACAAACAATTGTAGCCTGGACTTCTGTTTCTTTGATAGCTTACCTTTGGTCTTTGTGGTCAGGATTATAGATCTGATAAGAGAGGAAAGTGGATAATGAGTCAGAGGATGAGAATTCTTAAAAGGCAGACAGCATGTCGAAGTGATACAGACAGGCTTAACAATTCATTTTTAGCAGTCTTTGAGTCGTTAATCCCAGCTGATGAAGAAAAGGTCAAGCAAAAACAGCTCTTGACAGTATTGGAGAAGCTTGTTGGGAAAGAGTGGCCTGAGGCTCGATTATATCTATATGGATCATGTGCCAACTCGTTTGGCTTTCCAAAAAGCGATATTGATGTTTGCCTTGCAATGGAACTTGGGGATATTGATAAGTCTGAGGTCTTGCTGAAGCTGGCGGATATATTGCAGTCAGACAATCTGCAGAATGTGCAGGTGAAGAATGTGTGCTTGTGCCTTCTAATTACTTGGATAAAATTTGAAATTTTGTTTCCTCTCTGTGTAATAACCATGCTTGAATATGTTTGTGAGGTTGGAACCTGAAGACATATTGCAATCTTAATTTTTCATGTTTCTTCTCCAGGCGCTTACGCGAGCCAGAGTTCCTATAGTTAAGCTCATGGACCCAGTTACGGGTATCTCATGTGACATTTGTGTGAACAATGTGCTGGCTGTTGTAAATACAAAGCTGCTACATGACTATGCACAGATAGATGTAAGACTCCGGCAGCTGGCATTTATAGTGAAACACTGGGCGAAATCACGAGGAGTCAATGAAACTTATCAAGGAACGCTCTCGAGTTATGCGTGAGTCATCTTATTTGATAGTTATCCTCACATTTCCAGCCTTTGTGTATTTCTTTTTGGCTAATCAATTACTTGAATTGTTTCAGGTATGTATTGATGTGCATTCATTTCTTACAACAGCGCAGGCCTGCTATTCTTCCATGCTTGCAGGTATGTTATAACCAAGCTTGGATATTCAGTGCAGTTATTACTTCTTCAAACTTTGGATTTATTCTGTCCTAATAATTACTTTGAATTGGAAAATTTGCCTTTGTATAGATGCCATATGTATAAAGAACTGGTGAAAGTCACAGATAATCATCTCATGACTAATGTTTTACAGTAGAACTCAGCATGCTCTTTATCTTATTTCTTCTCACACTTGTACATGTGAATATGGATAGGGTATTGTGATTTTACTTCTTCAAACTTTGGATTTATTCTGTCCTAATTAGTACTTTGAATTGGAAAATTTGCCTTTGTATGGATGCCGTATCTATAAAGAACTGGTGAAAGTCACAGATAATCATCTCATGACTAATGTTTTATGGTAGAACTCAGCATGCTCTTTATCTTATTTCTTCTCACACCTGTACATGTGAATATGGATAGGGGATTGTGATTTTTCTCTCCCTTCTCGATGTACTTCTTTAAGTACTGTTCTTCGAGCCTCATCCTTGTTACACCCTTCAGCTGACACCATCTTTTCTCATCATAATGACACAACGTGGCTGTGGATGACTCCAGCATTTGGGTAGGAGTATAAGACTATCACAAGGCCCAATTATATTTAATGGAAACATTGAACTTGCCAATGTTTTAGCATGCTATTTTTTGTTTCATTGACTAAAACTTGCTGTTGGAACCCAGATATTGTATCTTGGCACTCATTGCTCATTTTGGGTTGGAGTTTGTAAGCAATGATGTTGTAAATTTATTCTTATCTGTTCTCTATTATCTTTGACAGGCAATGGAGGTTACTTATGTTGCAACCGTTGACAATGTTGAATGTGCTTATTTTGATCAAGTGGATAAGCTTCAGAGTTTTGGGTCCCGAAATGGAGAAAAAATTGCTCAGTTAGTCTGGGCTTTTTTCCATTATTGGGCTTATTGTCATGATTATGCAAATGATGTTATATCAGTTCGTACAGGAAGCACACTGAGGTGAGGAATGCTTGATATGGAGATGCTCTCTTTTTCTTATGGGTGTCCATATCACAGATACATAACATGATGCTTTTTCGACATTTGATTGTTATTGTTTCTCAGAGTTAGCATAACATCTTTTCGTACCATACAATTTAGAGACAATTTTTGGTGTTTGTTGCTTTTTATGTTTATTCCATTTTCCTTTTCAACATAAACAAGGGCAATATGTTGGGTTGATGCCAAAATAACTGGTCTGTAACTATGTGCTTCGCAGCAAGAGAGCTAAAGACTGGACAAGAAGGGTTGGAAACGACCGCCACTTGATATGCATTGAGGATCCATTTGAAGTATCGCATGATCTTGGCAGAGTGGTGGACAAGTATAGCATTAGGGTCCTACGAGAAGAGTTTGAACGTGCAGCAGAGATTATGCAGTATGACCCTAATCCCAGTGTAACGTTGTTTGAGCCCTACGTGCCTAATTAGTATCTTGTGGTGTGTGTAGAATTTTATCATGGTCAACTTGTAAATTCCTTATCATCGTATGTCGCCGAACTTATTAGATGTATCTAGGTTATTTATTGACAAGAAACTTCTCTATATAAGCTTCTAGCTTGTATATCGTGCAATTTTGTTTGGCTTGTGTTTGCCATTGCTGGTTTTGCAGAATGAACGTCCATTACAGTGTTGGCTGTTATTCTGTTAATACGATCATTTATTAAGTTCTAGCTAAAACTTGTCAGATTCTATTTCTTGTCTGTGTTTTGTCTTAACTCGTGTTGTAACCTATTTGGATATGTTGAGTGTGGTTTTAGAGGCATTTTGCAGTGGGAACTGAAACAAGTAAACCAGGTTTGATCTCTAGAAAACTTTACAGTTCATGATCTGTTACTGGAGAAAGCAAGGGCTCGTTGAGAAGAAAGCCTCTAAATTACCCGTTATAATATCGAAAGCCTTGCGAAATGCTTCTTCAGTGAAGGCAGCTCGATGGGATGAAATGACCACATTATCCAACCCGAAAAGTTCAATGGGGACATTAGGCTCATTCTCAAACACATCCAGGTCAGCACCAGCAATTGCTCCTTTGATCAAGCATTTAACCAGTGCTTTCTCATCAATAATGGGGCTCCGTCCTATGTTAACAATGATCCCATTCTTGCCTAGTGCAGCCCTTACATCGTTGTTGATCATGTGACGTTTGTTCTGTTAATGAACAACAAATCACAAGGATGTCGGAATGAGATGCAAGTTCACAGGCAGTGGGATAGAAGGTGTGGGGGACTCTTGGTTTCTTGTTCCTTGAGGTGTATGAGATATTTCATAACCCGACTATTCCAACTCGTTAGCCTCCCAGCTGAAAGTAGGGTAGAGGAAATTATGCAGTGAATTAATGGATTTTTCCGTTGAAATTCCAACAGATTGGACATATGTTAAGGAGGGAAATAAAAGTAAAGAAAAAAGAAAATCAGTGGGAGTATACCAAGTAGTAACACGAAAATATCTTTTTATAATAATGATCTTTGCAAGCTCAAAGTGATAAGAAGAGATATTTTAATTTGTTGCTATAAACAATTGGTAATAAATAGTTATGATATTTTGTCAATTGGATTATCATTAATTCTGGATAGTGACAACTAACAACACTATTTTTTGTCATTGTAAAGCTATGCCATGATAGAACAAAGATTAATGTCACTTTAAACAATATGAATTGTTATCTCAAAAAAAAAAAAAAAAAGGAAAAAAGAAGAAGAAGAATGAACTGTTATTCTGAAAAGACCCAAAAAAGGGGAAAACAAAAAGTTGTTACGACATGCAAATTATTTCCTTAGTTATATATCTTGTCAAATCGTAATATCCCGAGATTTTCACGAGAAAAGAAGTACCTTGAAACCAGGAGGATACTCGCGGCTTTCAGGCCAAAGCACCCAGCGGACAAACCTGTCGCCGCCGCTAATTTTCCTCATCACATCAATCAACAATCCCACTCCGCCTTGTCTTCTGAGAACACGTCAGCCGTGCTGGCAACCGCGATCCCGCTGCGGCTGCACGCAGGCAGGTCTATATGGTTAACCCCAGATCCGTTCGTTATCACCAACTGAAGCGCCGGGAGGCGGGGAGAATCTCGGGGGTTACTGGGCTCACGCCGAAACAAAGAATGGCCTTTACTGACTGGGCATTTTTCTGCAAGAATGTTTCTGTTGGGGGAGGGGATTCGTAGGCTTTGAGAAAGTTGAATTTGGTCGAGAATTCTCGCTCGTACGCTGTGAAAACTGGTGAAGGACGTGTGACTAGTAGTTGTGGGAGTTCTTCTCCGGCGAGTGGTGGTTCGTGGCGGAGGAGCGGCTGGTCGCGGTGATGCTCTTCCATTGCTAGAATGAGTCAGCCGAAGTATTGCAGCGGAAAGATCACATGGTACAAATGCTACTTCAATAGGATATGAGATAAGGAAATTTGAGTTCAAATTAGATTTCAGGCATTGATGGCGATCGCGGGTGTATTATGTTTATCCATACCATCTGATGATCATTCAAATATGTGGATGACATGGAAACCAGCGACATCTAAAAACTATCCTGCCATATCTATTTTCACTTTTATTGAAAATGGATCTTGGGTCTAAATCATTATTACCAGTTTATCATAGAGGCCTCCATTCACAATAATGGTCCAGATTCAAATGCTAACCCATCAAAGAGATGCTCTGTATTTAGATCCATTTTTCAATATAGTATCAAAGCCAAATTTATTACTAATTTGGGCTATTTAGTGTGGTTAATTCACTTATTTCATATTATTCCATATTTTAGATGTTTATTCTTATACATACTAGAGATATGTTAGAATTTTCGTATGTATAAGAATTTCACATCAGAAAAAGTGTAAAAGTTAAGGTCTCTTTATATGGTTTTGACTAGTTCTCATATGGCAAGTTACTTTTTGGAATTTAGTTAGACTCAAAGTTCATTTTTGAACAACTCTCAAAACGAGTCGAGAGGAATGGTGTTGTATCAAGGATTTTGGACTCTTCGTGCTTAAGAAGATTGGGCTCAAAATATAATTAATGAACTTCTTTATGTAATGTTGAGCTGCACTACGAGTTAAAAGCTGAAAGATAGGGCAAGAGATGCAATTGTTCTTATAAGCATCCATAAGAGATACATCAATTTCATAAAAAAGTATAACTCTAAAGAAATGTCACTTCGAGACAAAGTGAAGTGGCAGTTGGATGTGCAAAATAGGACGTCGTTAGGGACATAACAAGAAAAGCGGCAAGAAAACACTTAATTTTATAATCTTTGTGAATTTAGGTTATCAAAAATTTAATATTATTATATTTATTTTATGTTATGGTTGTAAGAATTTTGGTTTGCATCTCTGTTGATGCAATGGTTCGTAAAGGTTGACAAAATATAATAACATTTGTTATACCATTTATCGTTAATGGATTTTTCTTAGTTATATGCTCGTTATATTCTATCAATAAAAATATAATATTATTATAATTATACATAATTTAATAGTTAATCAGATATTATTTATACAAATAATATTTATTCGATGATAATATAAGCATTATTTACCGGAATGGGATTTCCTATTCTAAATTAGTATTTTATCTTCTATTCCATATTTTAAAAAACATAGCACGTGTATTAAATATTTTTTTATAAAAATATTTAGTAATAAATATAATATACATGTATTTAAATGTATGTAAAGGGAAATGAAATGTTATTTTAAAATAAAAAATGATGCCTTACTTACCCAACACCCAGTGAAATATTGTTCCATTGAAATGGGCCCAGAAAAAGGCACTTTCGCCTTGTCCGTGGACAGAGACTAAACAAAATGCGTCCCATCAAAAAGCATCCCATCGACTGGCTCAATTATTTTGGTCCTTTTATGATCTATGATCTCTGAGTTGGAAACACCCGGTATTTTTTAAAATGGATAATTATCTCTACACTCCTCAAATTTACTATAATTATCAAAATACTTCATATGGTTTGAATAATTACTATTATATTTCTTATTGTATAATTCACCTAATATACAATTATAATTAAATCCTTCAAATGTATGCATAAATCACAATTATAACCCCTTATCCAAGGAATCTATTTGTAATATTTAGAATTTTTAAGGGGGCGTAATGATAATTATCTAAGGATGTTTTAGCAATTATACTGAACTTCAGGGATTTCTAGTAATTATCCCTTTTTAAAAATGTGCAAATCCTATCCAATTTTGTCTTTTTTTATAATGTTATTGACGTGGGTGGAATTTGGAGCTGCTGAGCTGGAATTGACCTCAGCACGATAAATCGATCCGAGTATAGATTGTGGGCTTTACCTGCAAGATGGAAAACACGTGGGACTAGCGGAATGTCTCCGCGAAAATCCTTCGATGCCAAAGTCAGTATATGAATGGGACTTTTAGGTCGAACAGAGGAGGTTAAGTATTGGGGTAGTTGCGCAATAAATGAAGCATTAAATGAAGTAACAAATGGACCTGGTATTTATAAAGGCCTAGGCTGGTGAGTGAGCTAAGGGAAAACCCTGTTTTGCCCTCAACTTGCGCTTGGGAATGAACCAGCAGACAAAATGATGGCGGGATCTGATCAGTCTTTTGATCGACGGGACCAGTTGTATACACCAACTCTAATTCGCCGCGGGCCAGCCAATAGTACGCTTTATCAAGCATGGATCACGCACCTGATGATGGAGTTCATTTAATGCGTGTCAGAGCAGGTTGTTCCTAGTTGCACTTTAATAATTCTGCCATAAATGCCTGAAAGCGACGCCAATCGAGTGGAATATCGACCTACGAGGCCGATGGATTATTAGCAAGATCGAGTGACACTGGCCCTTTAGGACGATCGATAACCTCGACCGTCCCAGTGCCGTGCCAGACGGAAGTTTAACCTGGGTCGATCGATTGGAGGGCCACGGGAGTTGGCAACGGTTCAAATCCATGCTGGCGTGTGAAGGGATCGACATGATTGAACTCGAGGTGCCACGTATCGGTCGATTTCCAAGCTACATCAGTTATAGTTATATTATATATATATATAAAGAAAACTTTCTATAAGAATACATATAAAGAAGTTATTTTTTTGATTCCATCATAGATGTAATTCGACATTGATCAATGATGAAATTTGAGATAAAATATTAAGGGATTTTAAAAAAGAACAATGTGTGTGTCTACATATATATATGATAATACTTGTGATGATTTTGTGATATATTTCCATAATAACTTTTTGATATGTGTTGCAAATTATCGTAAAAGTTAGTTTTCTGGTGTATTCCAATTCAACCATAAAACTAATCAGGTGACAAGGTACATATAGTAACAATTTGTGATGGAACAAAAAGTATCACAATTCACAAAACCATAGTAATGGTAGATTTCCTTAAACCTATGAGGGATTTTCCATTAATAAAATGGGGTGTGTTTTCTTGCCATAATAATTAGGTGTTTCTATGAAGAAATATGTAATACACTCGATTATATGCATATTTTTGCAATAAATAAGATATGAAATATGTATTGAAATGAAAAATGTAACTTGGGCCAATTCCCCATATATAGTGATGATTTTTTATTTTTTATTTTTTTTTAATTTTTGTGCTCCATGGTAAGAAGCATTTAAAATTGGGTGTTGAAGGCAATTTTGGAAGCCAGCAATGTTCTAGTTGTTCCTTTCGTTTTGTTCATGACTATTCATTTCTAATTCATTAACTTCTGAGCTCCTTTAAATATCGTACAATATTCTTCCTTCAATTTACTCAAAAAAAAAAAAAAAAAAAAAGTGGAATTTATCTTCATTCTGTCAAAAACATGCTGGCGTATGTACATAAACAACCCACTAATGCTACTGCCAGGACAATGAAATATGTATCCCTGCAGCCACATAACTCCAATAATTCAATTCAATGTTTTTATTACAACATAGAAAGAGGCACACTGTCGTTTTCTTTTTCCTTTTTTCCTTTTTTTTTTATTTCTTCTTGGTTGGGTTTGGTTTTTTTTTTTTCTTTTTATTTTTGGGTGGGGGGTTGTAACTTAAATTTTCTTTGAAAATGACATATAATTATACGAGGAGGAATCGATGAAAGGCTGTATTTGAATATGTATCTTCTTAAAACTTGCAAAGGATTTAACTTTGAAAATAGAGAAACACGTTAATAGTGTTGTTGGGTTTGCCCAACAAAGACATAGTAAGAAGTTGAATATAAAGTAAAATGAATATTAATAAAATTGAGAATCGATAAAGTGTTTAATCTTGTTAAGGTCTCGTAGGGTAGTATTAACCATAGTGTTCAATTAACATGCCCAATTGTATAAAAGGGTCACTAGAGATAGTACTATCTGTCTTCGTCAGATGTAACAATACACAATCCCAATTAACTCCTACTTGATTGGTCCCCCACTATAATTCACGAGAGTGTAATTAGGGCATCTCCCATTGTTGAAAATGTGAAAGCTCAGCTGATAAAGAGGGCTTGGCTATAATAGGAAAAAGGGCCATTAAAATTCCCACTTGGACCATTAAAAATTTTTCTATATATGGTAAGCCCTAACCACCATCACAGCCTAGCACTAGCCCACTAAACATGGTTGAGCACAATGTATGTGTTATTCAAAATTATTGTCAAAGTTCATACAACCTACTTCACTATGTATTAAGTGGGTTGAAACTCCTTCATTGAAATAGGATGATATTATAAAATAAAATATACATTAATATCATTGCGTTCACTTCCGTATAAATTGAAATTGGTGGCAGAAATTGTATCTAAATTGTAGCTCCATCCCAATGTGAGTGCCCTCCTATCAACGTCAAGCCTCCGACATGGCAAGAAAATATTTCTTTATTAGTGGAAAGATATACCATGAAATGTTATTCCAGTATAAATCCATTAGCATATGTTTTTTCACTAATTAAATCTATTATGAAATTGAAACCCATCTTACAACTGCCCTTTTGATGAAATTGATATCACAAACAAAATTAAAATTGTTGTAGAAACTCATCGCGAACATGTAACAAGTGCTATCATCCAAATGTAAATATTTTGCTCTAGCTTTCTGTCACAAATATGCCATCTATCTGTGATGGAATTTCCCTTGTCACGACTTCTCCGATAGCGAATAAGTGTTTTCTTATATATAGTGTAACAGGACCACAACAAGTTCTTTGCCATAGTTTGGAGCATAGCTTTGAATGAAGTGGAAACCCATTAATGACACATTTGTGTGTAGGCATAACAATCAAAATGGTATATATGTATGCATTGAAGATGTTAGTAATGTGTTGGTCTAGTATATGCCACAACCATTCTTTTTGCTCTCTTTACTGTTTCAACTTTATTTCCTATTTGCAACTCTTTGTGGTAAATTTCAGTTAGCAGATTGGCATTGTTTATGGGGTTTCCATGAAATGAAAAACAAGGGCTATACATGGCAGTGCCAATTTTGTAAAATTTGTTTGCAAGGAGCATGTGATAGTGCTCCAAAGTTTGCTCCAAACAAATTTTTATTATCTTATAGTACAATAATCTATAAATATTGCAGGCTTAGGAAAGCTGGCCGGTACAAAAATAGTTACATTATTTTATGAATTTATAAGTTTATGAATATGTTCCAGTGTGTTTTGGGGATTTTGTGTGTGTGTGTGTGTGTGTGTGTTTCCTTTCTTTTTTCTTTTTTCCAAAGACTAAAATCCTATTATGATATATTTTGTGAAAGTTAGGCATGCGTTTTAACTCAACTTAAATGGTACATTTAAGAATGCCGACATTTCGCTATAAGTGACTTTGATATAATGAAAAATTAAAACCTATAAAGTTAAGTGACATAAATTTAAATAATTTAAGATAAAATAAATTATACTCATCACTATAAGAAATCTGAGCAATAACATAGTTGGAAGCTGATATTAATAGGAAATAATACAGTAATCATGGTGGAAAGTCACTTGCTACGCCTTCACCACGACAATAATGCATAGTTCTAAGTGGAGGTTTCAAAAAATCTACCATGACGTATAGTCATATTGGATGTTTTTACTTTAGTATAGATAACGACAAAATATTTTCACCACATTAACCTTAGATCATTAGTTATCGCTTCCACCACAACTATTAAGTTTGGGTTATTAACTATTACTTTCACTACAATTGATAATATTTTAGTTACCAAAATTCAATTATTTTGTAATACATGCCTGATTTCAAGATTACATTGAGAATTTGTCCACATGGATGATTGTACGAAAAGGACATCAACGATTTAACCCTTAACTTATATGATTGAATTGTAATTTTCATATCACACCTATCACAACATGGCTGTTGTTTACTTAATACAAGTCAACTAACTTGTCCAACATGCACATGGAATGGTATTGCCGGATTATGATACGCTTAATTTAAATTGTTTGATTTGCGCGAGATATCCATGTCATATTACACAGATAATCCTATCCTTGCCACAAATTGTGAAAGGAAAAATAAAATTTTTAGTCATGTAACTTTGCCTTATTTTACTTAAGGTCATGTATGTTTTGGCTTAATAAAAATAGCCATGTATCTTTCATTATTTTTGCACTTTTAGTTTTGTTACTCGCCAAAAACCTACTTTTTCCTACTGAAATTGCTTACGTGTCCACCGTCAAAAGTAGGTTTTCAGCTAGTGATAGGACTAAAAGTGCAAAAAATGAAATATACATTACTATTTCTGTTGGGTCAAAACATATATAATCTTAAGCAAAATAGGACAAAGTTGCAAGATTAAAAATAATTTTCCCAATTGTGTGACTTAGAATACATATACTTACTTAGATTTCATACCCATTCACATGCTAATTATTTTATTTTTCAAGAATTGCCCATGTAATGACACATTGAGCACAGAATTAAATTCCCCAAAATGCGCAAATAAAGTAGAAAGATCCAGAATGTGATGTATATATCATTCTAATACACAAATAGGTGATGTATATTTCAGTGCTGGAAAATCAAAATAAAAATGAAAGAAGTACATAAAGTTAAATTTATGTGGCCTGTGAATTGACACAAAGGAGAATTTGTCACACCTTTAGTTCAGGTCCCCAGCGCACACCAATTGGATGAGACTTCAACAAGTTCTAATTTTTCTAGTTCGCTGTCCACATAAAGCATCCTACTAGGTACTCATGTACAATACATAAAAATGAAAGTTTTTCCATTGTCAAGGTGTTTTTTTTTTCTCCTAAATATATCTCAAATAAAAATTGGATTTCTCGACATTAAATTGTGCAATGCTGATGGATTTATGACACATAATCAAGGATGATTGAAAAAATATTAGGACATATATATAATTATGTGCATCATTTGTTCAGAACTTTAGATATGGAGTCTCTCAATTACATAAAGAAGATATCTTTCTTTCCGACTCATGAAATCGTTGTCCACAAATTTGATGTTGACTGGGTATAATTAACACCCGTGCATAAATCTCCGTATGATATTTGCAAAAAACACGTTAGGAATGACAAATTCTTTTCAAAGAAACCTATCCTATGCTGCAAATGATACTGATTTATCTTCGATAAATGAAATAATGTAGCGCTATAATGTTAAGGCCATGTAGAGGCAATTACATGGTAATACCTAAGTCCTCTCAGTATCCTGCAGTCGCGTATATATGATTTGGTTTCTTCAATCCCCCATACTACTTGGATGAGGATTCTCGGCCTTTATTTGATCCTCTCTCTCCCCTTATCTTCTATTGAGTACGTAACTTACACTAATATGTGTCAACTTTTCCTTCTTAGGTTGCTCAAACTATCCTAATTAAGACTATATAATTTCCATATGATCGAGCTCATAACTCAACTAAATTTGAGGACAAAAGTATATAACAAATAATTTATGACCTGATAATATCCATATCAAAATATTGTTGTAAAGTTATCAAATAAAGCAACATGTAAAATAACGTGACTTCAACTTGACATTAATGTTTCTCTCTTCGTGAACAAGCCAAGATTGGTCTCCTTTTTTCTTTTACCAGTTCCATTGCCGTTTCTCCATGTGTTTATAGATCGATTAGTGTCAAGAATGACTGCTACATCTTCCACAGTTGACTTCAACTTTTACTCATCGACATGAAATGTCACTTTATGTGTAAATGAACCTTTTTATGTCTTTTTACATGATTGAACAATACTATTAAGATATATAACATATGTATTGAGCTATGTTTCTATGAGTTATTATTAAACATATTCATGATACTCAAAACTTATCATTAGACAACGAAAATTCTATAAGTGCTTGGAAATTAATTTTTATAAATATATACGATGATGCTCAAATTTGTCATCAACTATGGAAGAGTCCCTTCTGCAAGGTACACGATGGGAATTTTTTTCTTATAAAAGATAACTTAATAGTATAACCTAATTATAATTATGCTTTTATAAGTATATCAAACATGTAAACACAATTACCAAGTTTTTGTCGTGACGGATTATGAATAGTATGCCCAAAATCTGCAGATGACACCCACTGTCGGCCTAAGTAATTATCATACCATCTTATAAACTTTACAACATTCGATCAGAACTTATATGGTACTAACCGTTAGTTTGGGAATCCAATGAACATGTTTTAGTTGAAAAAAAAAACATAATAAAACTACAATTAACAAAAACATACTAAAACAGCTAAGTACTTGTCAAGTTTAATATCATCAGACATTCTTGTTTCTTGTCCAAATCAATGCAAGCATTTAGAAAATTAAGCCCTCCATTCACATGGGCAACCTTAAACCCAACTCCACTTTTATTTCTTAAACTACCCTTTTTCTTTTTCTTCTTTTCACACAGTTGCAAGTACTGCTTAATCATGTTTTTCACGACCACCTAGTAAAGCGCGTGAGAACCAGTCTTTACCCCAGAAGCCAGTGGTTTATTTATTTATTTTACAGAAGAAATGGAAAGAAACAGCAGTCAAGTTTTCAGCATTACAAAGACCAAAATATGAAATGGGAATGGAAAGAAAAGATTGAATAGTTTCATTTTTTGCGATACCATTTTCTTGCAATACTCTGACTGTATTACACATTCATCCCACTTTCATATTCCCATATTGATTCTTTACACTATACACACATATATAAAATCTGTGAAAAAGAAAAGAAGAAAACAAAGAAAATGGGGAGAGGGAGAGTGGAGTTGAAGAGAATAGAGAACAAGATCAACAGACAGGTGACATTTTCAAAGAGAAGAAATGGGCTTCTCAAGAAAGCTTATGAACTTTCAGTACTTTGTGATGCTGAAGTTGCCCTTATCATCTTCTCTAGCAGGGGAAAACTCTATGAGTTTGGTAGCACCAGGTATATATATATATATGTGTGTGTGTGTGTGTGTGTGTGCGCGCGCGCTCGCGCATAAATGTAGGTATCAATTCATGTGTTTATGGTGATCATGCGTCAACAATGCTTAAATTTGGTTTTTCCGGCATGTTTTGGCTGTTATTTTACATGGGTCTTGCTCAGATTACCTTAACGTATGAAAAATTATACTATTTCTTGAAAGTTACTCTCTTTGCCTTTGTTTTCTCTTTCTCAACATCATATGAAGCTGGGCTTTCGGTTAACTCATGGTCTTACACTTGTTGCAGTTTTTATTTGTTCTATAATATGTTTCTTTGTACTTAGACTGAACGGATTTCTGAAAGACTTAAGATTATTTTCCATCTTTTCTATTGCTTCAAGATTGATGCTTTTTTGTTCCTTTTTTTTTTCCTGATAAGTGTTTGATAATTTTCCAATGAGGGATCGACACGTTTCATGGTTTCTGAGACTCCCATGGAAAAGATCAGAGAACTGACTAAGTTATTATCGGGTTGTTACACTTCAGAAACTTCTGTAACCCCTTGCTTGGACCTCTGTGTAAGATCTAGGGTTTCTCTCTCCTTTTTGTTCCTACACTTCCTCTCTCTATATACTTTTCTGCTTCACAATTTTAATGAGGAACCAAATAAATGAAGCACTTCTCAGACCCTCATAGCGAAAGCTTCAACTTTGGTCTTCTTTTCTTTTCATCCTTAGATCTTATGGTTTCTTTACTGGTTTTTCACATCTCAAACTCTTTTCAAACTCACACCTTCAATCATGGCCTTACCTTACATAAATCAGATATATATATATATATACACACGCACACACATACAACTATGTGAAAAATATACATATGATTCTCGAAGACACATGGATTTGACGAAAAGGTCGCATGTGAAAAATCCCTTATATATTGTAAGGGGAAAACTTGGAAATATGTGAGGGCTTATGTGTTTTTGGCAAGGAAAGCATATTTTGGTGAAACTTGTCCTAGCAAAAGGTCAGTTTTTAACTTGGTTTTTTTCAAGTTATCCTGTTCCAGACTTTCAGTCTGGTATTTGTTTCTAATAGACATTTTGGTGAAACATATGTCTAGGAAGTGTGGATGTATTTTTTAGTTAACTCAGATTCTTGCATATATATTGATTTTATTATTTTATGAATTCTCAGCTTTCTTCTTTTTTTATTTTTTTATTTTGACAGCGTGACCCAGATCCTTGAACGTTACCAACGTTGTTGTTTCAATTCTCAAGACAGCATTTCTGAAAGAGAAACACAGGTTTAGTACTGATCTTCAAACTCTAATGGTAATGATGAAAGTTTAGTACCTTTATTTGAATCCCTTTTCACTATTGTCGTTTCTTTACACAGAATTGGTATCAAGAGGTCTCAAAATTGAAGGCAAAGTATGAATCTCTTCAAAGAACTCAAAGGTAATTAATTAAATGTCAGGGAAAATGACAATTTTTGCCCAATAACTATGTCATTTTTCACTTAGTGACTTGTATTTTTTCAATTTCGAATTCATGCTCTGTATCTTTACGTCGTTTTACAAAAAATACCCCTTTTCGCCGGAGCACCAAAAAGTCACCGGAAAAGATGACATGGCATGGTGTCATGTCACCTTTTTTGGTGCCACGTCACCTCTCCGGTGACTTTTTAGTGCTCCGATGAAAACGGACATTTTTTGTAAAACGCATAAAAATGCAGGGCATGAATTCGAAATTGGAACTATACAGGTCATTAAATGAAAAATGACATATTTACTGGGCAAAAACTGCAATTTTCCCTAAATGTCATTATTACATAGTCATATAAACTCTTATCATATGGTAGAATATGTTGTCATTTATAGATATTGTTTAATAATGATTAATTAAATTAAGGCACCTGCTGGGGGAAGATCTTGGACCGTTGAGTATTAAGGAGTTACAGAATCTTGAAAAGCAACTCGAAGGAGCTCTTGCTCAAGCCAGACAAAGGAAGGTACTGAACAATGTTAATGTCTTAGCTAATGTCTTACATTTATTGCAAAAGTACTAATATGGTTCTTGATTTAAGATTCTTATTTCTTTAAAATGTGTTCGTCTGAGTGAACCATAATTTTTTGCAGATGACGTATATTAGGAATTAAATACTTTTTATGATACATTAATTAATTTTTCTGTACAATTTGATACACAAAAAAACATTGGAGTTGAAACTTTTCATTTGCCAAAGTTTTTGAGCATTAGAAATGGGGTTAATTCAGTATATTCATGATAGGGGTGTTCAAAACCAAATCAAATCAAACAAAACTAATTCACCATCCGATTGAATCCAAACTAAAAACCGATGATAACTAATAGTTTTGTTTTGATTTGGTTCCAGGTGTTCTTTTAACCGACCCTATATGTATTAATATATATTTTTCATCTTATTCTAACTACTAATTTGTGTCGTTGCCATTGAGTTTGAATACATCAATTCTTTCTTAATTCCTTCTATTTAGGATATTGTATCTTTTTCTCTTCCGCATTTCTAATGATTTTGAGATTATGTATTTTGTGATGGAATTAATCTTTGTTAAATTAATTTCTTTCTTAATTTCTTTGTTTGTATTCTACTATTCCTAATATTATATATTTTTCGTTTTAAACCAGACAAACTAATCTAATCCAAATAGATTTAAATTGATTTTGATTGGTTTGGTTGTCCCAAAAAGGAAAAAAAAAAAAAAAAAAAAAAAAAACAACAAACCGACCAGATGTAATTTTCCTTGTTAATTTAGAGCAGATTGATGTTTTGCCTCAAAACCAAATCAAACTACACTGCAAATACCCCTAAATTTCATTACACAAACATTTGCAAATTTGGTTTCTATTTCAAACTTCATACGTTTGTATATGTTTCAGTCATTTATATGGCCTCAATTGTCATGATATTGCCACCATCTTTTGGATGAAGTGGTACTGTCTCCCTCTTTTCATATGCAGGTGCAAGGTTTGAATCCCACCATAGCATATAGGTGTTTGTTTATTGTGTAGCAGTATTTGTCTATCAAATAGTAATATAGGTATTTGAATCGTGTTTAGTTCCTATATTTGATCTTTAGAATATTTCCATGTAATAATATTGATGTATAATTGGATGTAATTAATTACTTCTCTATTGGGAAAAAAAAAAGTGTCTTGATCTTCAAATGCGACCGATATATTTGAATCTTGAATTTAGATGAAGAAATTATTAAAGAAAATCATTTAATTAGTTGCTTCAATTTATGTGAATTTATTCTTTATTCTCGGATATGGATGCATACCTATTCTTTGGAAAGTGCATCTAAGGTCAATCATTTTGTTTACATTTAAAAGCACTTGATGCATAACTTATGTAAGAATAATTCCTTTTCTGTGTTATTGCAGACACAGATCATGATGGAACAAATGGACGAGCTCCGCAGAAAGGTAAATTTCTTTGATAATTTTAGCAACCCAAAGCTATCTACAACTGAAATTTAGTTGATATATAGTAACGAATTCTTGGGATTTTATTATTTTTTATTTTTATTTTTAACATCATTACAAGATCACTCCATTAAGTCACACCCCATGTAAAGTTTAGTAAGTCCTATGCTCATTTTAGTTCATTATTTACCTTAAGTTCGATATAAATATGATCAATGATGAACTTGTTTATGTTTTGCAGGAGCGCCAGCTTGGAGATATGAATAAGCAACTCAAGATCAAAGTTTCACTAGAAATGTCATCGGTATGTATAATCAAACTTGGTTATAACTAATATCATCGATAAAAGTGAGGATAGTTACTTCAACACCATCTGAGATTTAGCCTAATTATTGAAACATCTTTTGTAGTTTAGGAAATTACAACAATACCCTTATCTTTAGGTTAACATAGGCCTAGCTATTTGTAGTGTTTCAGCAACACATTCAGGGGTTTAATTGTAATGTGCAGGATTCATTGTTGACATTTTTCATACTACGAAGGATACTTGTGTAATTAGGCTATACCTCGGGAGTGTTGAGGAACTGTCTCTAAGAGTAAACATGAGCATCCAATTAGAAATAGGGATAATTACCTCAACACTCCCTGAAATTTGACATAATTGGCAAAACAACTCCTAAAATCAAGAAATAGACCCCATAGACAAAGGGGTGTAATTGTAATTTTGCGTTAGCTCAAAGGATTTAATTGTAATTATGTGTTAACTGAACTTAAGGGTAGGGAGTGTTATAGTAATTTTCCAAACCCCAGAGATATTTTGGTAATTATACGAAATCTTAGGAAATGTAGAAGTGAATATCCCTTAGAACTAACATTTGAAAAATATACAAATATGTGCAGCTAGAGGCGGAAGGACAAGGTTTAAGATCCTTTCCTTGCCAATGGAATCAAGGTACATCAGCTGGAACTAGCAGCTTTCCTCTTCAAATACCACCTTCAAATCCAATGGAAATGGAACCAGAACCTGTTCTCGAAATAGGGTATAACACGTACTAAATATCAACAACATAAATTACCTTTTTTCTTCCTTGGCAAAAAAGACAAAAATTTGAAAGAAAAAAGAAAATATGATGATTAGATATTGCTGTAATTTTTGTACAGGTACCATCATTATAATCTTGCAGAAGGATCATCAGTTGATAGAAGCATGGCTCTTGACAGTAATTTCTTCCAAGGATGGAGTCTTTGATTAATTAACCTCCTTTAATCCCAGCATTTCTATAAATAGTCATTCTCATTTGACTGATTTAAAAAGGCTTTGTTGTTTTTGGGATATTTGAAGATTTTCTCGCACTTGTTTAATATGGACCAGCAATTTGTAAAGTGCACCATATATATCATGAATAACATAGTATTTATTTATATATATATATATATAAACAAAAAAACAGAATAACATAGTATTTATTCTGTCTGAATTTATGTTATGATTTTATTCATGTGGGGTTAATCTTTCTACTGCATTATTCAAAAACAATTTGGGAAACAAAAAAAACAAAATCCTTAAAATAGTGTCGAAAATATTATGTGATAATGATAATATTGAGTAATTATTAACTAAGTTTCGATAATTTTGTTATGTCAAAGATTCCCCTGCTTCGAAGTGTCGGATTTCTGATTCAAGTTTTTGGGTTAAGACGAAATCTCAAAAGCCCAAATAATCGGCCCGATTCGATTTTCGAAGTGTACTTTACCCATTTCCGGCCCCTATTGCGGAACTTTGTGGCCGGTGTGTTAATGTAGGCGAAACTCTGGCCCAAAATTTTAGGAATATACGGGCAGTAACGCTAAATATGGGCTGAAGTGGTTTGACCCAACTTTAGCCCAATAAATGAGTTCTCTTGTTTTCAAATAATCAACATTTTAATCTTGCAACGTGGAAAAATTCTAGTGCAATATTTTAAGGGGCTCTGTTGTCTCATATTTAATAGCAAGCCGATCTGTTATAAGAGTTTATTCTTTACTATTTCTTCTACCATTAATATTGGGTCCTCCCTAAGGTAAATTAGTATAAGATTATGAAATTTCAATAATATCCTTAACATTATAATTCACTAGAGGAAATGCTGTTTAAAAGAGGGCATTGATGTCTTTAATTTAACAATTACAAATTAGTAAGGGCTACCAAACACTTGATTAAACATATAAATATATTTTATTTTTAGTTTTTTAGTTTTTTTGTTTTTTGGGAGAAGAATCGATAATATTATAAATCAACTTATGTATGATGACATTAGGAATAAAATCAGAACAATTAAATAAACTTCTAGATATACTATCTTAATATTATTCACAATTTAATAAGAAATATCAAACTCGAGACTAATTCATATATTTTTACAATTTAATAGTGTACAAATTATTATGATACATTCAATATTGCAAATCAAGAGGCCCTAAGAAATCAACTTTCTATATAAAAGGTGACTTTATAAATAAATCGCGAAGTCAGACGCCACATTTTTTCTGAATAAATGTAAACCAAAATCGCAATCGAGTCATGCTAATATCCCAGCCCCTGTAAATTTTCTCGATATTTTTGCTGATGAAATGAGTAATACTTGGGCACCAACATATCTGGCTTCCATTATCTAAAATTTCCCTTCCAAAATTATCTAAAATTTTCTTATTTTTGCTCTATATATGAGTTGTTCCGATCGGCAATATGCAAGTTAATCTCTTACCTTGGAAAATTATGAACTTATAGCTTAAAAACAGCAGATTCTGAGTGTTTGGAAGAAAAGCTTTTGCTTTTACTACAACTAAACTTGAGTGAAAAATAACTTGAAGCAAAAGCATCTCCTCCTCTACTTCTACCTATTTCTCCTTGAAATTAGTAACTTTTATAAAATAAAAGCACTTCAACTACTTTTTTCCCAGACACTCCAACTTTTACTTTTTTCTGCTTTTGAATACTATTTTTACGTACTCTCAAATTTTACTACTTCAACTACCTCAATGTTTTTACAATTTTTCACTTCTGAAAACACCAAAATTTTTGCAAACACTGTACAGTTTTAGAAATGTTTGTGAATATATACAAAATCCTACATGGTAATATAAATTTGGTAGAAGTTACCGAGAGAGCCCAGGATTAACGAAATGATGTCCTAACTACAATTTCAATACTCATTCTGCCTCAGGTAGGTGATTTATGTATCAATTTTTCATCAACTTGGCATCAATCCTCCTGTTTTTACCTTTTATATTTAAAAAGAAAAAAAAAAGAAATTGGTTTGGGTAAAGGAAAATCAAGTTAAAGGTGCCATTGGTTTTATATAACCTAAGATTTTAGGTCAAATTTGAAAATTGTTCAATCACTTTTGACGGGTAAAACTGGCTAAAAATTTTACCCCTGATCAGTGCAGCCTGATCTCGCCAAGAAACCAGTCAGCTTCCCTACCAAACACCCCAACCTGCTTTTGCTTCAAACTGTGCAATATATACATACCACAAAAATTAACTAACTTACGCAAACTATATAAACATACTACGGAAAATCTCGACTTTCATGTTGATCCCACGAGTTACAATACAAAAAAAGATTCAAAAAGACCAATTCTGCTATATCATAAAAAGTTCTGAGAAGTTACCATTAAGGAATCAGAACGATAGTCTGTCGAAAATCACAAGAGCAGCCATGCACTTACATAGCTGATAAGATATTATTTGCAATTTCAAATACACAAGAGTTGGAACTAATCAAAAATGAAATGACAAGTTTATATAACTTACAAAAGCCGACGACAGATTAATTAATTAATTAATTATTCACATATCATTTCTGGAAGGGACGCTTGTTCCTCGTCTCAGGTGGTCCGATGAACAATTCTGTCTCCACATCGGAAACTTCACTAGTCTCTGCGGAAGGCTGCGGTGCTAAGGCTCGTTCTTCAGTTGATCCTCCTCGTTGATTTTGTTGTCCGAACTATTACATCAGAATAAAAATAAATTTAAGGTAATGAACAGCTAATATAGGTTGCATGAATGAGATATTAATGGTTTGTGAAAGACTACGTTTCAAAACTTTTCTTTAGTACTGCAGAAACATCCTAGTATTGGTGTTTTGCAACAACTTCAAAAAGAGTGTTTTTCAACTTTAATGAAATGGTGCTTCTGCTTTTAATTCACTAAAGTTAAAAGAGTCGACGGCTAAACATCAAAATTAACCTTACTGCCTTTCTAATTAACTTTTATTTTCAAACAATCTCAACGTCTCTAAAATGAAAAATGTGTTACAAATACCATTTGACACAAAAGTTTACAGCTTATAGCTTAATAATTGAATAATTGGTGAAGTTGTTTAGAGGGCCACTACTAATAATTAGGGATATCATATTACCTCTATATCCCCTGAGATTTGGTATAATTATCAAAACACCCTCTACTAGTAGTTCAACATGATGCATAATTGCAATTAGACTCTCTAAACTTATGCATAATTACAATTACACCTCCTTGTCCGGGGGTTTACTTAATGTTTCAAGATCTTTTTAGAGTGTAATTATAATTATCAGTCCACTGAACTAAGAGTAGGGGGTGTAATGGTAATTATCCATAATTCACGGGGCGTTGAGGTAATTATTCCAAATAATTAAGCATAACTAAGAGGGTGTTTGGCTAAGCTTATTTAAAACATCTTATAAGCTCTTACATCTTATAAGATGTTTTTTGAGCTTATAAGATATTAGATCTTATTTTAAAAATAAGTTGTTAAATTGTTTGGATAAAATAAGATCTTTCAACTTATAAGATGTTAGTAATGGCAATGTTGTAAATAAAATGATTAAAAATTAAGGTGCATGTGAAGATCTTAAAAATAAGTTGGGAGTTCCCTACTTTTTGAAAAAGAGCTTATAAGCTCCTAATATCTTATTTTTGGAGCTAATAAAATCTTTTTTAAAAAAATTTACCAAACACTTGGTAGCATCATATAAGCTCTTAAACATCTTATAAGAAGTTTTTAAGAGCTTATAAGCTCACCCAAACACCCTCTAAGTACCATGATTGGCACACTGCATATCTAAGTTCTTTCAAATATAGTAATCATTTAATTTTATCCATATTCTCTTACCAAAAAGTGTCATTTTCTTAGGCAAATTCTTAAATCATAATCGTAAATGCAGCAAATAATGAAATGTCATGGAGTAATTAAGAGGGAAACTCAAATTGTTCACCTTCTCACAAAGCATGGCATTTTCAGCAGCTAGGGCTTTTCCCTGGGCACGAAAAGACAAAACAAAATAACATAAGGAATCAGCAAAATAACATATATACATACATATATATATATAGGATCCAACTCATTAATTTAAATAATTCTCTATAATTTCAAGTGCTAAAGTTCTTCAAATCCAAACCCCACTTCACATTAATTAATTTCTTTCAACTAAAACAGTAATTAAAAAAAGCTAATCTCTCAGTATTTACCTTTTCTTTCAACTGCTCAATCTGTTGCTTGTACACTTGCATCTGAATACGCAAACATACAAAAAGAAAAATTAAAACAGATTCTCAAATCCCAACCAAGTCCTAGAAAATTCTTAACATTATAATACCTTTCTTGCTCGAATATTGCTAACACTACGCTCCAACTGCTGTTCCAACTGTTGCAGTTCTTCAATGCTGCATGCTGATAAACCTTCCCCAAGTAGCTTCCTGGAGAGTATATTTAAATACTCAGTATTTATTTAATACTTTCTTAATATTCAATAGTAATAATATCAATATATTCAAACCTTTTGGATGCTTCAAGTTGCTCAATCTTTTTCATCATACTTGCCGCTTCGTGCTTTAAGTGCTGCAATTTTCATGTACATATAATGAGCAAAACCTTACAACTTTCGAAATCCAATAAAGGAATTCGAGAACATTAATTGAATCAGAATAGATATATAACCTGCATGTTATGCTCCGCAGGTGGATTGTTAGCTTGCATCTCTTTAGTATGCTTTTGGTAGCGCTCGATTGTCTCGTGCATGCTGAGAAGTTAATTCGTATGTCAAACAAAACTGAATTCTTTTTCTGTTCCATGACATGAACGAAGCCTTTCAAAAAGAAGTAATAATAGGATGATTGATGCTCGATTTGGAAAATCAAATAATCCCTGGATCGTTGGTCGGAAGATCATGGGGAGAGCACATAGATGAAAAATTGGGATTTAAGACAATTTACATGTACCTGTAGTATCATGATATGCATAGGATGACAATCAATAAATAAATAAATAAATATAAATGCATGATTAGGCAGAGATTTTGATTTGAAACATGACTTAGGTTATGGAAAATAAGCCAATATTAGCCCCCATTTTCATGTTATTTAACCCAATGATTTGGCTTGACTTGCTAATTAACAGCAATCAAGATGTTAAGTGTTTATTAATTTTATCTTTGTTATTAGGGGTATAAAATGAATCGAGCCAGCTCACGGTCTAGTGAGACGGCTTGAGTGAGACTCGACTTAAATTTTTAGAGTCCAAACTTGCTATCCTAGAACTTTTACAAGAGTTTCGCTATGCAAAAGCTCACATATTTGTTCTTCAACACTTTATTTTGTTTTATCTATACTATATATAAAGCAAGAGAGCCAAAGGTTTTTTTTTTTTTTTTTTTTTTTTGTCCATCATGCTAAATGTGAAAAAATAACCCTATAACACAAAAATAATGACATAGGAGTTATAAGCAATAAAAACAAAATATTTCTCTTTAATTTTTTTTAATATCTTTTTTTATCTCATTAATTTCTTCAATTATACTTTTTCTCTTTTCAACTTTAGTGTCTTTAAATTTATCTTTCAATCATGTTATTTTACATAATAAAATCAAGTAATAATATTCAATAATTAAGAAATATTTTTCATTATTAGAAATAAATAAGTATTTTTAATTTTATAAACAAAAAAATTTAGTCACATGCGTTGAGTGTGCCATAGTTGCTAGTATTCTATAATTTAATAACAATAGTATTGGCAATATTCATAATAATAAGGTCAAGTATAACAAGAGTAAATTTATAATTCTCTATTACATTAATTACATTGGTAAATGCGATCGTATTACATTAAGTAAAATCTTAAAGATAATCAATAATTCAAATGTTATTATTTCAACATCATATCCAAGTAATAAGCAGTCATGGTGTAAGCAAGACAACCATATAATATAGTATAGGTGAACTCAAACTATATATGTGTCATAAGAATTTAATTAATATTATAATAACTATATTAGTAAATTATACACATATATATATATTAATTTTTGTGGAAGTATATAACAAGAAAAATATTAAGGAAAATTAACAGCTTAATAATTATATGCAAAATTGTAATTACCATATAATATGATTCATATTATAGAATCAAAAATTATATTTTTTGTACAGATGAGCTTAAAATTGAAATTGAATAGGTTCGGCTATGAACGAGCAAAGTCAAACTCAAAGTAATCTCGAGCTTGAGCCTAAAATTTATAAGCTTGACGAGCTTAAACTCAAGCTTGACCTCAAATTATTTAAAATGACTTTAATTTGCATGACTTTGCCATAGAAACTTCGACAAAAAAATGAAATATAGAAATTATAAAACGCTTAGAAAATATTTGGGGAAAAGTGTTGTTCTCTCTCATGCATAATATAACACACATATATGATATGAAAACATTTCCCACAACCCTACTCCACAGTGGATTTGAGCCTACAATTTTCTGATGAGTTGACATATATAAGGTGTTTAAATAGAAATTATAATGTTTAATTAATAATTCCTGAGCTGTGATCCATGAAAATAACAATGAGTTTGTTGGCAGTATTTTATGAATTGTTATCTGTTTTGCTTGGATATAATAAGTTCTTACTTTTTATTTTGTTTTCATAATCTTCATCATAAATATAAATCCATTAATCTTGATAAAAACATCTGAGACCTAAGAAATATGTAATTTGACTGGAAGTATTCCATAATATATGTTAATTTATATAATTAGCTTTACCCTATTTGTGTGGAGTTTTAGCAAAAAAATTAGTATAGAGCAATAAGATTAATAGAACTACAAGTTTCCTAGTCCTACTGAAAGAGTCACAAATTAGAACACTCTTATGACTCACAAATGTGTAGCGTAGTCAAAAGAACACTCTTATTAATAGAACTACAAGTTTCCTAGTCCTAATCCTACCAATCAAATTCCTTGAAGGCTACTCATTTTAGTAAAACTAGAACACCAAATAACATTTGGTCACTTTTAGACACAACAGGCAAGACAACATAAAATGAGTTGCATTATTGCAAAATATAATGTTTGCAAAACCGAATGAGACTAGACCACTAATAGCAATTGCCAGCATCTATAGTAGTTCAAATTAAATAAAAACTAAGTTTGACCGAATACATAGAGTTAAGTTGGATTAGCATCAATAGATGAAGATTTGGGACTATAATCAACTATTTTCCTAAATGTAAGATTATATAAATTAGTTATTTTTGTTAATACAATTGAATAATATAATTTCACTAATAATATTTTATGAAACTTGGAGACTTATGTAGCGAAATGTAAATGCATTTGGAGAAGCCTCTATCTAAGACCAAAAGCATGTCATAGCATTTTCAATAGATGGGCTTATATTTTCAACACAAGAAGCCACAACATATGGAATATGATCTAATATGTAATATTTGCTTGATTTTAGGATAATTACTTCAAAATCCTCTAAGGTTTGATTTAACTACAGAAACACCCCTGTGATTTGTGAAATTACAGCAACACCCCTGCTATTAGTTCATATTAGAGAAAATTTAACTGAGCATATGTGACATTACAAGCATACCCTGATCGAAAACAAAGGGCCTTCTTGTAATGTTTCAACCAATATATTAGTCAATATATTATATTTTCGGGGGTTAAGTTCTCCATCAGTTGAACTAACAGTAGGAATGTAGCAGTAATTATCCAAATACCTCAAGATGTGTTTCGACAGTTATGTCAAACTTCAAGGGATATTGAGGTAATTATCCGTTGATTTTATTCATACGGGAAATAAAGGGACTTCAAATTCTCTTTTCAAAGATTGTGTTTCATTTCCACTAAAATATAATGATCCTTTATTTGCATCATCTCATATTTTATGCAAACGTGACTTGTTTAATTCTGCTGGAGAATTCAGACTAATTAAATGATTGTGATACTACCCTACTTCATTTCTAATATTTGGAAGACTTCTCTATATGTTTCTATTTTCTGAAAAAAAAAAAAATTAGTAGGTTTACTACTTGTAAGTTATTATAAAAATAACTACCTCTAAGTCCTTCTAGCAGTCAGAGGACCACTTTCTTAAGAATCCAAAAGACTAATATACTTAGACATGAACTTTTCATTACATATCTCAACAGTGAGATTTTTAACGAGCTAAAAAGTTTTGATCCAAGGATGATAAATTGTTTCCAATTCATGACATAACTCCTCTTATTTCATGGTACCAAAAATGTTTTCTTAAATAGTTAAGAAACAAGACAATTTAATCGTCATACATGTACTAGAAGAGAACATATAACCTGCACAAAATAGAGAATCAGTAATAGTTTTAATTTCTTAATGGTTTACATAAAATACTTTACAAAGTTGTTCTTACATCATTAGTTCTAAACAATATTTTCTCTTACAACTCAAAACACTGAAAAATAGAAAACATTCTTAGATTAGTCTCCCAAGAATGCATCAATTTGAAAGGCACATATGTAGTTATATATAAAAGACACAATGGAGGGTACTACCAAAAGCTTAATAAAGTACACACACACACACACACACACACATGTATATATTATACAAACACAAAGAATCTTGTGCACGTTTTATTTCTAATTTAGTTCTGAAGTAACATAAAAAAGCTGATTTCTTACTGGAAAAAAATGAAGATAAAATATGCTTAAGGGCACATAAAACATTGATATTGGTATGTGTAACATTGTAGATAGAAATCCGTACAAGCAATATTTGCTGTTGCACGAAAGATTCTCTAAGTGTGATATAAAGGGAACATAATATGAGTGTGGCCTCTTGAACTAGGACAGAATGCGTCACCAAGTACTGCCTTGACAACTGGATTTTCTTCCTTATTAACATAAAAAATTTCTTACTCTTGGGTCAGTAATTAGTACCCTTTGTTTTTCTAATTTTCTTCTTTTTTTTTTTCTTAATCTTTTATCATCACTGATTTTTCACATTTTTCATAATGCTAGTGGGAATCAATCTCTATAATAGCATACATCTTTCTTTAGACTTTGAAGATTTACAGTTCCATAACCCTATAACTTGATATGATTGAAAAGAAAGGTAGCCCAGAATAGCATGAAATTATTTGTTTTGACAGCAAAGTTTTGTTTACTATAATTCAAGAAATTATAACTATTGAAATCAGTAGATAAAAGAATTTGACTATATTCAAGGTAGATATTTGATTCTAGATTTACAAACACTTATATTAGCATAGTAATTTCTTCTTATTATGAATAGCTAGGTATTCCAATAACTTATAAACTCTATGCTCTCTTTTATGATAATTTATCTATCTAAATAAGAGTTTTTCAAGAGATTTAATTCTTTGATGAGCATTAGCCCAAAAGAAATATCACTGGATTGATGTTCAAGAAATCAAAAAGTAACCAAGAATCATCTTACAGGAAAATAATAATAATAATATCATATAAAATCATTTTCAAGAACAGATATTGGTGAAGTTCATCAAGGATCCAATCCATCTGGTTTAGGCTTAAACTAGGTACGTTTTTCGGAAAAGTCTAAGTTAGATTTATTCCTAATTTCACATATATCCATCATGATCTTAAAAACCCAAATCTTTACGGATCATAACATGTGAAACGGCAAAAGAAGAACAAAAGATTCATCCGAGAACAAAGAATCTATGTATATATGGTGGTACCTTGAACTTGCAAATTCATAGAGTTTGCCTCTTGGAGAGAAGATTATGAGTGCAACTTCAGCATCACAAAGAACTGAAAGCTCAAAAGCTTTTTTGAGAAGCCCATTTCTCCTCTTTGAGAAGGTCACTTGTCTGCTTGTGGCGTTCTCTATACGCCTCATCTGAGTCTTTCCTCTCACCATTTCCACACCTCTTAACAACACAACAAAAGTACACTTTTCTTCAATAAGATGAAGCAAAAAAAAGTTGTGATTTGATTGTAAATTTCTCAATTGTGATAAATTTGTGTGATAAACAAAGAAAAAAGCAGGAAAGATTGTTTCTTGAATTACCTTTGTGCAATAATTTGCCAAATAAGTGATATGCAGGATTGTATGAGTGTGGGGAAAAACCAAAAGGGATGCTTACAAATTTGGCAAAAACACAGAGAAACTTTTGGGTTGAGGTGGGAGATGAAATAGGCCTAAAAAGGGAAGACACAAATCTGGTGTGTGTGTG
>JACFYI010001280.1:849326-867243 GCA_014898755.1 Handroanthus guayacan
CATAAGGAAAATGATTAGCATTTATGTACATAATATACTACATTTGAGGGTGATTAATAGAGGGAATTGTAAGTAAAGCAAGTGGCTATAATGGAACAGATACAGATGAATAGAGAAGGAAGCAGAGTCACATTCAAGAGCTTGCTCATGCTGCAATAGCCAGCTATCGTTATCGTGGCATCTGCAACGACCCGAGCCAGAGTTCCAGCTTCTGTCGACAGCAATCCACCATTGTAGGTCCCTCTTGAAAGCCTCGATGACATTACTCGGGATAGAAGTGACAAGTTAACACCTATACGGAAAAAGGATTAATACGCGAAAATCATGATCCTTAAGGGAGAGGATTGAATTAGTTTAAGACATATTCTTGATCCATACAGCTATTTAGACAGCCTAGTATCACACAAAATCTATGGTTTCCTACATATGAAAAAGGACATAATGACCAGAATATTCAGAGATTACCTTCAAGAACTTCAGCAGCCACAAATGTAAGTAAAGCAGAACAGACATATTGTGGCACTGAATAAGGAATTATAAGTTGGAAGCTCAGAACTATGCCTACAAATACCATAACTTCTGATGCCAGTAAAACTTGCCTGCAGTTAAAGATTAGCACCTACTTAGCTTGGATTCAACTATATCTTTTCTGTAACCTTTTGATAATTGCATTGTAAGAAGACTCACCTTTCCTCAAACTTGTTGCTGAGGTAGCTTCCGACAATAACATTTACAGGAAGGACTGTAAGACCAAGACATGCAAGAAAAATAGCCACATTGCTCGATGACCATATGAAGTAGTAAGCCGTAATTACGCTTGACTCAGCCAGTAAAACCTCCATAGCATACTTGAGCATGAAGTATATAAACAACTGTACCTGTTCAGATTATCAGGACAAAGTTTAATGTTCTCCGAACTTTTGGATGTAAGATTAGTTCATAGAGAAGCAGGTAGGAGCTAAATGTGCGTTTTAACCTTTACAGATGGTGTCAGCAACTTATATGCAGACACAATTGATGTCACAGGTTTACGGCTTTCTTCTGAAGCTTCTTCACTATTCTCAAGTTCTTGATCTTCATCTTCATCTTGTGGCTTCTCTACTGAGGTTGAAAGCAGCGGTCTGTTGACGCTGTTCTCTAAGGCACCAGTCTCCAGTACTACAAAAAAACAAGCACAACTATATCCAATTTAGATACTAATTAAAGTTTAAAATTATAAGAGTTGAGAGGAGAAGTTATCCCAATTCTTGTACCATTGTTGGTCTCATGCTGCGTAGAATTCACTTTCTCAAGGGGAGAAGGTTCTTTAAATGACACCCATAACCACAATAGATAAACGAGCCACGCCAAAGCCATAAACCATCCCGGTAAAGTATCTTCGTTGAATGTAATTTTGAAGATCTTAAACTTAGTCTGGAGTAACGAGGCAAAAGCCGGACCGCACGCCATTCCAAGTGCACTAGCACTAACGAAACCAGCGGAAGCCTTCATACGCATCCTTAGAGGAACACAATCGCTTATGTAACGTCGATTAACAGCCCTTGCAGATCCCAATCTGAATAGCAAATTTCAAACATTTAAACGAGTTCTGTACTTAGGTTTAGTTGTGAAAAAAGACTAAAGAATGAAGAATGATCAATTCATACCCACAAAAGAGACGACCAATCAGAAGCACGTATATTGAGTTGAGATCGTAAGCAAGAGCATATAAGGTATTCCCAACGAAAAGAACAATGCTGCTGAATACGAGAGGTTTCATGTATGATTTATTCGACCATGCACTAAAATACACTGATGAGAAAACCTGAGCAACGGCCATTGACCCCACAACAGCCCCACAAACAGTTGCTGCAGCTCCAAGGCTTAAAGAGTAGCTGTCCGCTGTCGGGACGATTATATATGTATTCGCCATGTATAAAAATGTATTTGCAAGGTTTAGAAGAAGAGACATGAAATGATATCCCATGTCAGCATCATCGTCTGATGGAGTTGCGAATTCTTCCTCCAGAATAAGTGCATGTTTTCCTAAGTACTGCAGGAAATTTGTCGAATTATTTAACCTGTCAACTGCAGCTTTGATAGACTCAATGATAGAATCCTGCAAAGGTTTACTCCAAAAGTTAATATGGTAAAAAGTTAATTTGACTTTAAACTTATATTTGAAAACTTGTGATAATTGTAAACTTGGAGTTACGCCATTTTCTCTTTTGGTAGTAAGGGATAAAGCTCAAAGTATTCACAAAAAATTTTTTGACGTGAAGTTCTAAAATTGACATATCTTTAGTAATTAAAACGTAGGAATTACGTGGAACATGACAGAAGGAAAGTATTATAATTCAGTAGTTCGGATTTAATAATGGATGTGAGCAAAACCGGAAGAGACAGGGCAGGCTGATCATAGATTGAGATAAAGCTCTCCTCGCAGTCCTGGAGATCAGCAAGATTCCGAGATAAAGTACCAACAACTGCTGATATTCCCTGTAAGTGTGTTTCTCAAGGTTCTCAGATATACTAAAAATATAATTATGTAAGAAAGTAGCCGTTAAAGATTCCAAGAATAATAACTGAAAATTTGTCTTACCACGTGCTTAAACACCTGTCTTAGCTGAGAGTACGGATGGTTTGCTCGAGTCTTGACATAGTAATTAGTGAACTTATAACCAAATCTCTTATCAAACTTCTTCAATATTTTACGAAGTCCAGTGGCATTCAGTTCTACAAAATACAAGAGTTTTAGAAGATCTCGTCCCACATTTCGATATGCTTCTTGCAGTTCATGTATCCTCATGGCATTGGCTTGCTGAATAAGGGCATCATGCTGTTCTCCAAGATCAGACAACCTACTTGCCAGATGCCCTTGTTGTTCTAATAAAAACAGAACAGTTTTTTCGATCTGCAGTTATAATCAGATAAGAAATGTGCATTTTTCCCAAGATATCGTGGAAAATGAAAGGAGAGGCAACTTAGTATAGTCCTACGGGACAAGATATGATTTTCCACCTGCGTATCCAGAACCCTCGAGAAATCCTTGAGGACGTACTCACGATTTTGTTCAGACACTTCAATTTGTTGAACGTATTGCTTCACTTTTTTCTTCATTAACTTGTAGTTAATATAGTAGCTGTAGGAAACGTAGAGTAAGCTTGTTAATAACTTAGATAATAGAAATGATAGAATATTAACATGACATTAAAAGCCTTATATTATCTCTTAAAATGCTTTCAAATATAATATGACTGAACTTTCACACTAAAGATTTTGAGGGTGTTTGGGTGAGCTTATAAGCTCATATCTTATACGCTGTTTAAGAGCTTATAAGATGTGAAAGTGTGTTTGGTAAAATTTTTTAAAAAGGATCTTATTAACTCCCAAAATAAGATGTTAAAAGCTTATAAGTTTTTTAAGAAAAATAAAAAGCTCCCAACTTTTTTTTAAAATTTTAACATCCATCTTTATTTTTAACCATTTTAATTACATCATTGCCATTACTAACATTTTATAAGCTAAAATATCTTATTTTATCCAAACACTTTAACAACTTACTTTTAAAATAAGATCCAAAAACATCTTATAAGATGTATGAGCTTATAAGATGTTTTAAATAAGCTTAGGGTCGAGATCCTCTATTCCAAAATGATGTTTCATCTCCTATTTCATACTTTAAATATATGCTACATGTATTAAATATTTCTATATAAAAATATTTAGTAATAAATGTACTACATATGGCATGCATCTAAAGATATGGAATAGAGGATCCCATCCCCTCTAAATGGAGTTCCAGTAGATGCAACTTGAACAAGGAAAGCTCCACACCAAGAAATTGGAAAACAAGATAATAAAAATCCCACTTTTTCTTTCCTTTCTTTTCCCTCTCATCAGACAGCAATTCGAGCAAAAAGCGAAATTTCAACAAAATCTAACTGAAGCATGTACCACTGCCATTCTTGAACTTGTAATTGTTTCAATTTCTTCCCAAAGGCAACCATCTTGCAACAAGCACTTAAAAAAGCTGCAAGAACAACATATCATCTTAAAACTCAAACCAAAACAAGGGAAAAATAACGTAACATAATCCTAAAAATAAGTTTTATGAATATCAGACAATAACCCCGGTAGCGTCATGAGACAAAGCTTTATTTACAACATAACGGTTCCCAAATCATCGATAGCATGCCCTGAGGCAATCTTGATTCTTAAAGTTCCCATTTGGACATCTGAGCAAGTTATTTATCCATTATTAACATTATAAATAGAACAATAAACTTGGTGATTTTCTTGAGGTACATTACCTAACTTCACAACAAAAAAGATTCATATTAATTCTTTATGTAACTTAAAAAAAAAAAAAAAATCCTCATCCTCCACTGACGAGAAGTTCATATTCATATGACAGCAAGTAAACTTTTACACAGTCCTTTCCTCCAAAAAAAAAAAAAAAAAAAAAGCAAATTAAATTAAACAAAAAAAAAAAACTTTCTTAATATTTTATTTTCATTCATCACGCAACATAAATCAAAACAGGAAACTACCTTGAAAAACGGGGCCAGCTGTGAATAAACTTTCAGTTGGTAGTTGGAACACAGAAAAATTCGTAGGCATAAATACTGTAAACTTGCATGTCGTACTTGTATCAAGAGTTGTCAAGAGGTTTGTATATATTTGTAAGTCGTTATAATTTTATATTTAAAAATGAATATGTCTCGTGTTCGTCGGGAGTAATACTGATATATATGTCCATTATTATGGAAATTGTAACATTTTTCTTCTTCCATGTATTATCATAACTAATTTTATTTTATGAAATAATACCATAATATATCTTTATTTTGTTTTCTAATTATTTTACCAATTTGTTGTCAACCACTTATTTTCTTGATGAGACATTTTCCTATGAAGTATATGTAGTTTTAGAGGATAATCCACAGCTGTAGCTATCTTTCACCCCTCACCTCTTCTTTTTCAAATTTCCATTTTCCATCATTAAGTAGGTTCTCTCTCCCTCTCAAAAAATAAAATAAAATAAAATATAATATAATAAATAAGATAAAATCTGTAAGTGGGTTCCGCTGTATATTCAGTTATGATATCCACACGCCATATGTAATAAAAATGGACATTTAACTATATCCCAATTGGATTTTTGATCAAATTGGTTTGGACCTCATATAAAAAATTTCCCTACAATCTTTAATATATATTATTTTAATATTCAATTTGATCATAAAATACTCTAATTAAATCTAATGTATCATAATTAACGTATCATAATTATAGCCACTTAGACTTCTTCTACAATCTTTTAATTTTTCTTCTTCTTCTTCTTCTTCTTTTTTTTTTCCTCTCCTTTTATTTTGGCTCTTGTCTGCTAATAAAGTTTAATCCATTCTTAATTTCTGCAATATTGAAGTACGCATGTTTATTTTGTCATATAATATCGTACTTAACTAAATTTCATGTCAATTAAAATCACTAAATGGATTCATCATCAAACTTCAAAGAATCCACCAAAGTTTTATGGAAATTAATGTTGCTAATTAGAGAATAAAAAAATGAAATTCCACGTCGTTTCTTTTGTATTTTTTTTTTCTTTTCTTATTTAGGGCCGAAAAGCATGAGGCAGAAGTATATATACATAAATTTTTCATTTCATATAGATGTATGTATATATGTTTCTGGGCTATTTTCAAACTTTAGAATTAAGTAGATAATTAACGTTCCATAATACGAGATTAGACTTATAAAACTAAATACAAAATGCAATTAAGCTTACTTACAGAGAAAAAATTTACAGTTCTGGGCAGCTTTCTGAACCTTCAAAAACTACTGTGCGTGGGCGTGAATTGTGTGAGCTTTGTGCGTCTTTTCTGCATGTGCTGGTCTATGTGTGAAGAGGTGATCTTTTGGAGGGGGCGAGGGCCGCATATAATGGGAGAATGGTAAAGGCGATCACGTGTGTTTTTTCTATCAAAAATCGACGCGTGTTAAGTTATTACAGTACAAAATGCCTAAAAGCGGGAGACAAGACAACATTATAGAAAACTAAAGCCGAGAAGTAGCAGACTAAGCCACTAATTTACTAATCCAAAGGTGGAAAATATAGCACGCAACGTGTCATAATTGAAAGATATGAACTCGGAAAAATGAGAGAGAAGATCCAAATGTATCAATTATTTCAACAAATTTTGATTCCTATTGTGTAGGGTAACACCTGGGGACAACATTTCAATTGAAAGATATGACCTCGGAAAAATGACAGAGAAGATCCAAATGTGTCAACTATTGCAACAAATTTTTATTCCTATACTGGTAGGGTAACACTTGAGGACAACATTATGCATCGCCATGTCCCTTAAACTAGAACATTACAAGAAGTTTAAGAAATTATCACAGTTAAATGTCATAAGAGTGATGAAAAGTCGTGTAGATTGGTTAAGGGTTGTGAAAATTCACCATGGCATTGATATATAAATGTATTCGCCTCGATATAAACAATGTTAATGGTGTTCCACCTTGTTAATTTTAGATATCTGACTATCACTTTATCACACTTGATAATTTTGGACCACTGGCACTATTTTCATCACAAAGGTTAATGTTTTTATTACCAATGTTCAATTATCTTTGAGGTTTGATCATGACTCATGTACCATCCCCGATCAGTTGAGTCCATCAATTGCTCCAATATGATACCCTAATCAAGTGGTTTAGGGTTAGTTGAGTCCATCAATTGCTCCAATATAATACTCTGCTCGACAGGTTCGATGATGGCCTACGTGGGAAAGTGCTAATTAACTATCATCATAACCCTAATTGAGTGCTTGATGATGACAAATATAGAAGTCTAGCGACGGTCATGCATTTTTTATTGAGTAGACATTCAACGTAATATTTAAATTGTTTCAAATCCCTCAATTTTTTGGATGTGATAAGATATTATTTCATATAGACAAACTTTGGAACTTTTTGCATGTATGTTTGCACATTCAATGTGTGACAGGAAGAGTATTAACAGACTTAAATTGAATGTCATATTCATCTATTTGGTGGCATGGATATGGAATGTAGCAATGCATTATCATCTGAGTGACATTAATTGTCAAAAGCAAATGAATATACTCACGATATCCCATGTTCGCCAATCTTTTTGGGCATTATAATTAAAAATAATTTAGATTTTGGGTCACGATCAAAGGTGGGTTTATATATGTTTCAGTCGCCAAAAAGATACATAATGATAGAGTGGCTAATATATAATGGCTACGGATGTGATGTCTTTCAATGTGATTTTTTTAATGCTCCTATACTGACATATAAATGAAAATATTTTATATGGAGTAATGTAATATTAAAGATAGATTGCTACACACAGGTAACGCATTATGCTTATGACAGCGATAGACTTGCTTCGAATCTGAGTAATTATGTTTAATAGACTATAAATAGACTTATCAATTTAAATATTTGGATGCGAATACCACTATATTCTAATTATTCGTATCTGTGTACCCAAATAGTTATCCATATTCTTATGTGTATTCGTCGAATATTTTAAAGGGTAATCCACATTCTTATCCGTCTTATAATATTCGGATACGGATATTATCCTATCCGATTTTATATCCTGATATTCAAAGTTATATCCTAGAAGAGAAGACAATTGTGAAATAGATCCGCGGTGAGTCGATGACACCGGGACGGCCCACAACAATGAACAGGGAAAAACGATGGAGTCGTATGGATAATAGACGGAAAACTCGGGTGCTTGTGCGGCTCACCAATTTTGATTTTGAAAATGAATAAAATTCGACTGTTGTCCAATTCGGGCTTGGGCCCAATAAGCATTCTAGTAATTTTTCTTTTGATGAATGTTGTGGCGAATTAAAAGTATTATAACGGTTAGATTCACACCTTTCGATTAAGTTTTAATTCGTATTATTTATATATAATATTAAATATATATCATTAAAACTAAATATGTAGGTAGTAGATGTTGATATTGTGGACATGGATACGGAAATACAAAAAACTATCTTTATTCATAGCCATTTGATTATGGATACGGATGTGAATACATGTGTTTGCTTTCGGATTCGATTAATATCTGTTTTTTTGAATGCCGAAGTGGATGGATAATTGGATACTCTAATATTTTTGACAGGTCTATCTACAAATGTTAATATTTACATAGAATAATTACTAACAAAAAATAGTATTCCTTCCTTAATGGAAGATTTATGACAAGTGAAATTTCATTATAAACAGGAAACATCAATGATGCATTAGTGATGAAACTCTATAGATTTAGAAAAAAGAAGTAAAATATATATTCAGATGGTCATGAATTCATGATAACTTTCTGAGTGATTTTTTTGCTTGTGATTAAAATTTAATCGCGAAAGTCAGTTTTTTTTATGGGCTTTAATTCCATTATAGAACTAATATGTTACCACCCATATATATATACTAACGGAACTATGACAACTAAATTTATCAAAAAACTATATTAGTAACAAAATCCATTAAGTTTGTTATTTTCACCAATAAAGAGGTGGTTTTCGCTAATACCCTTTATGACTAGAAAATTTTGGAATTGTTAAACACTTTCTATTCCGAAGTCTTTTGTTTAATGGAATTATGACAACAAAATTATCACAAAAATATATTAGTAACAAAATCCATTAATAAATTTGTTATTTTCATTAGTAAAGAGGTTGTTTCCGCTAATACCATTTTATCACTAGAAAATTTTGGACAGTTTCTATTTTGTGGTCTTTTGTCGGAAGTATGCATGTTGATCCATGTACTTCTATCAATTTCTAAAATAATCAAAGTTTTGTTATTCAGTTCTAGCTAATTTGGTAGAAAGATTATTATCTCAACTTAGCACATAGTTGAGTATGCGTAAATTATATTTTGTACATGCTTGGTTTTAACTAATCTTTGTTATCATATTCCATTGAATTTGCTCCCTTAAGTGAGTAACTGGTTGTCTGGATATTGAAAATGATAGCAATAAAATCCTGAAAATAGGAGACAAAATTAAATTTTTTCAGAAATATCCACTGCCAACGTATGACAAGAAAACTAACATTGTTTCGATATATTTAATGAAATTCGAGGATTGGGAAGAGAAACTAAGAGATATTCGAAGATGAATCCAATTAAAGTTGGAAAAATGTTTCCAACAATGTACCGAGCCTAATTATTTCATTTTCGAGTAGATTAATCCAGATACTTAGTAACCTGAAAGTGTGAGCTGTCAAATTAATTAGAATAATTAAGAATATAACGTACTCATAAATCACAACTAAAATTCATTTTTCCCTGAAACAAAAAGAGAAAAAGGAAAAAGAAAAGGAAATGCTATCTGACAAACCATAAACAACAGTTTACTATCTAATGAACAACAAAAATAAATTTAGAAATTAAACCTGGAGAAACACAGTAAAAATACTTAAACCCTGAAATTTGAAAATGGCGTGATTTTGATGACGAGGCCTGGAAACACATCATCAGGATCATGAATATGAGGATTCTGCTCAACTATAAAAGGATCGCCGCACTTTTCGCTGATGGTGTGGAGAGTTTCTCCTTCTGCGACGACGTAGATTTCGTCGCAGGCTCGGCTAATCAGCAGCTTCCCTCTCACTATTTCATCTTCGCTGCTCGAAGAAGAGCTTAAAAGGAGCGCAAATAGAAGAAGGCTCGCACATAACCGTGATGTGTATATTAATCTCTCCGCCATGCGCCGACGAGAGAAAGTGGAAGCCATCAATCTTGCTGAGGTGGTAGTGGAGGGATAAATGTGGTTGCAGTGAGCATTGCGTGAGAAATAGGAGTTTCTCTTGTGTGTTGAAAGGGGTTCAAGCTTGGCGGTTTTTTTGAAGAGGTCAACGATGGCGTTACGTGCCACGACTTACTTTGTGGACCAAACTGTCAAAAACGATTTCGTGGGTTTCAATTTTGGCAAATTTTTCGTAATGTATTTAATTGAATTATGGAGCATTAAATTAAATTATATATATAATATTGATGTTTTCGAGATTATCCAGCTTCAAGTCTCAAAAAAGAAAAAAGAAAAAAAAAGGATTACCAGCTTCGGATAATATGCTCTTTGCTATCAACCAAAACAAGAAAATAAGGCATATGCTATTCGGATTAATATTGAGAACATTTGTACAAAGACCCAATTTCATGCTTTTCCTTAAATTGTACATTAGTTATGACATGATTAACAGGACACTCTTAAAAATGGCTTGAGGGAAAGCAAAACTAGCCTAAAATGGGAAACACGGGTTGTTGAGAAGGACAAGAGGGGCCCGGCACTGGAGCGTCCATGAAGTTACAGAAGTAAGAAAAACATTAAATAGCACAATAGAGAATTATATCTGATCAACTCATTTAAATGAGGCAAATTATATGTACAAAGATTAGCGTAACCCCGCCAAAAAGGAGATTTGGAAGGGGTTGGTAAAACTAGAAGTTCATGGCCAATATAAAGAAGAACCATGATTCCTTACATTTGCAATTGATAACATTACACTGTCATGAATGGACCTCGCGGTTTTCATTACATCTCTGTAAGCTCGGGTAAAACATGCCATGTCTGAAGAGGAGGATTATAGTTGGTTCCCCAACTAGAGGGACTCAAACCCGTGACTGATTTGTTTGCAGGTATGGCAGCTCGCAAACAAGCTACCAACTCGTCCCTAAACATTACATGTGAATTAAATTGTGAAACAGAGCATCTGGCATGTACAGCTTTGTATAAAAACGTAACACTGATCTATATCACTAGTTGGCTCTGGTTCAAAAATGCTTCATTTTCTTGAAAAGCAGGACTACAACAGCTTCCAGACGGAGATCTCGCCAGTTGCATCACCCGTAAAAAAGAGTCCATCGATGCCGATTTGAATCACTTGAACTTCTTGCTTTGAGAATATTCTGCCCCTTTCAGCAAATCTTAAGTCATGAAACATACAAGGAATTAGTGATCATTAGCAGAGAGGAAATGAAGCTAACACAAAATGATCTCGGTTGTGATACTCACGAGGGCAAATCGCAGAGCCGGACAGTGTTATCATTACACGAGCAGAGCAGAATAGGTTTGACTTCTGCATCATGAATGCCGCAGAGAGCAATGAACCCCTGCAGAACAGCATAAAATCTAGATTTTAAGCAGTCTGAGAGTATATGTCTTAGCCTTTGGTGCAACAATTTATAAAAACACGAGAGATTTATAATATATTGGAAGGAGTGCAGATATTTATGTAATTTTCTAGAACATAAATAGAAAAGTCAAGGTTATTTACTTACATAATCTTCTTTAATCTCGTAAATCACTTCTATAGTTTCACTTTCAGTTGCAGCCCACACCTATCAGACCCAGAAATTAAAGGAACTATCACAAGTGCAGCAGTGTGTATAAAGAAGTTGAATAGTAAACATTACAAGTGAACCATTCAAAGCGATTCTGTACATATATATACAAGGCACTTAGAGAGCCAAACCTTTAATATGTTGTCCAGAGAAGCGGATAACAAATAGCAGTCCCAGCAAACGACAGACATCACATCTTTTGTATGCCCATATAGTGTCTGCACACACTGCAAATTTTGCAGGTCCCATGCCTGGAGATAGAATAAATAGTACATAAATTATTTGTCATAAAAATCTTTGGAATGCAGAAAAAGACGCAGAAAGCAAGAAAGAGAATAGATTTCTCCAGCAGCATACGTACCTTTATGGTGCAGTCCCTCGAACCTGAATAGAGCCTATTTGCTCCTATAACAAGTGAACACACAGCACCATTGTGTTCCCTCAGCATTGCAGCGGGTTCAGGAGTACTGTTCTCCAGATTCCAGATTCCACATCCACACCAATATAGTACCATCCTGCATCCGTGAAGGTATATACAGAAAATCAAAATCCACGATACCGTTAATCCTCAACAAAAAGCCAAAATCCCCGCTCAATGAATAGATGAACTTGGAACAAGGGCATATCTCAAGACACACAGGCTAGATAACACCAAGTGAAGGACCATGGAAGTTACCTCCATTCCAGCAAACAACTTATCATCGTCCATAGCCATGCTGCAAACTAATCCAGCTGGTGCATTGAGAGACAATTCTGTATGATCTTCCAGGTTCCACGCCTATATGACCAACAAAAATAAGCCTGCAGTGAAAAAATACGAAGAGGGGCTGAAAATTGCATAAAGTAACCTAGTTCATGAAAACACAATGACCATGCACGAGAACCATTTATACCTTGACAACATTGCGTGATCCAACAAACAACCATGGGCCTTTGTTGATTAAACACCCTACTTCACCATTGATTATTACAGAACCAGCACACTGAGACCAGCAAGAATAAGCACATAAGTAACACTGCATTTTCTACATAGTACACAGTTTCATATACAAAATAAAATTCCAACCTGACCACTGTGGCAGTCCCAAACTCTTATAGATCCATCCTTGCCACCAGAATATAGCTTGTCACAAGCCAATGGGAGGGAAATTCCAGTAATAGCCTGAACAAAATTGTATAAATTACTCGTGTATTAGTACAAAAACCTATAAGAAACACGGGGCTAAATTGTGAGCACATTCACGTGAAAGGCAACCTCATTGGCATATCGACCATGATTATGAACAATACATAAACTCATGTATATGATAAGTACCTTATTATGCCCCCCTAACTTTGCCAACATTGTGAATCCAGAACCATAAACCAAGAGTGCAAATCCTTGCACTTGTCTCCATGTACACAGTTGCCTGTAATCCAGTACTTGCATTGCTTGGGCTGACTTTCTTGAACATTACTTTCTCCAAGATCAGCTCTTATAGTGGGAACTTTTTGATAGGCCTCTATACCACTGCCAGCGGAAGCAATGACCACTTCTTTATCCATATGACTGCCATTTTTTCCAATATTTGCCGAGGCCTGCTTTGAGGTTTTCTGATCACTGGTTCTGTTGAAAATGCTCCCTTCATCACTTGAAACAGCAACAGTCTTGGGGGTGTTGCAGCTAGGATTCCTCCGGATCACCTTTCTAGGTCTGTCCCGATGAATGTCAGCTGGTGATACTGAATGGTGCAGCATAGATTGTGGAGGTGGTGATTCTTGGTGCATGAACCCACATGGGTTCCTGTTGCATTTCCCCATAAGCCGGAACTTGCAGACTTGGTTTTTCGCAGGCCGTCCTCCAAGTCGATCAAAGACAGACACTTTCCTTGCTGCCTTAACTGCCATCGTAGTATATACTAAACCAAAACAGAATAACAGATTTATCAAAAACTGAACCAACTTGGTGCAGTTTAAAACATAAAGTGTGTTGTTTCCAGAAGTAAAAAACTGAAGTAACCCATAACACAGCAGATCCGCAAAATCCAAAGATCATCTCTGACTTCACATGAGTTCCCTCTAATTCAGTGCCACAAAAGAACTACAACCTAGCAGCAGAAACACTCAAAACCCAACCTCGCTGTCCATACAACTTGTGGAGGCACTATGCCTTATAAGAAGACCGGTATAATATTTTCCCATATCTTCCACACAGACGTTGAAGAATCACACATATCAAAGCCATAAAATTGGAAGCAGATGATGAATCCCAAAATCCAACCTTCATCACAGGCGGTACCATAACTTTCCAGAATAACATCATAAAACCCAGAAATTCCGTGCAACAGAAACCTATAGGTTCCAAGATTTTTATTTCTTTAATCGAAATATAACATCTCGGAAAGAAAACCCACGTCGTCTCAGAGAATTCACTCGTAACAAAGATTTAAAGAAATAAAAAAAACAAGCAGCAATTACACCTAACTAATCCGAATAAACAGAACCCGAAAGCCACCACAAGAAATCTGATGAATCCAATACAAACATCGCCGATTCTCGAGGACCATAAATTCCAAGACTTTATTTCTTTAATCGAAATATCACATATCGAAAAAGAAATCCACATCGTCTCGGAGAATCCATTCGATTCAGAAATAAAATAAAACGCAATTAAACCTAAATAATCCGAATAAACAGAATCCTTAACAACAAAACCTTATATTTCGAAACCCTCGAAAGCCACCACAAGAAATCTGATGAATCTGATACAAACATAGCCGATTCTGGAAGACCCATCATGATGATGAATCGGTTGATTGATTGAAACACGTCCACGAATCCAAAACTCTAACAATTACGCCAAATCAGAAAAATAGCAAACCTGATTAGATTGAGTCGAAATTTCCGAAAGAACGCTTGTGCTGTCGAGAAACAGAAAGAGATCAACGTTCGGAAGCAATTGGGAATTTGGGACAGAACAAGGAAAATAATAACCATGTTCGTCCTTCTTACGCTATATATGCTCCCCATATATAGGAGTATATATCCCACCTAAGCGCAGAATATAATAAATTAATTATAGATAAAGTATAATTATTATACATTATTATTATTATTATTATGATTATTTTTATTATTTTTTTAAAGGAAAGACCATTATTACAATTAATTCTTAACATCAATATATCAAATCCATAATACTCAAAATTAATAATTAAGAAAAAAATTTCTAACAAAACTATTATACAGAAAAAAATCTAACAAAACTACCATTCAATAGAATAAAATGCTTCATATGTATTCGGAAAAAATCGAATAAGGTTATGAGACTCCCCTAATCAATTTGGCTAGAGCTCGTTGATATTATTATATATTATTTTCATTTTAAATAAAAGTGCACAAATGATATGTTTTTCTATTAGATATATCAATGGTACAAATTTAAAGATCTCTTTGACTCTTTTCCTGCAACATAACAAGGCATCAATATGGATCTAGACAATTAAAATAATTGTTGTCAAAACACCTACAAATTAGCACGTCAAAATAAAAGAATGTATTGATTAAAGTGTACTTAATAAAAAGACATTGTCATAATTATTTTAAAAAAGTTAATATTAACAATAAAATGTGGAGTTAATTAAATCGTTCCCTTAAGAAAAATAATTAATTGTTTCATACTTCTATGTTAAAACAATAATTTTAATGTTTCAAAATTTTTAAATATATTGTAAAAGGAGGTGCGCCTAAAAAATAAACGCTATTGACATTTTAAAATCCTCTATTCCATACATTTTAAAATATACTAATGTATGTTTGAAAAGATAACATTAATGAATTAGTGTATCAATTAGTCCCCATAAAACATTAAATTCTGCATATTAATCACAAAATATCAGAGTCACTATTAGAAAACTTTAGTGCGCGACCACTGATACCCACTCAAAATGCATATAAGCCCAATAAAATTTAAATCAAAAAACAAAAAATTTTATAAATTAAACATACACAAAATACGTTCAAAACATGTTTTCACAATATTACACACTCGTTCCTATAGTAGAACAACTCATTGGAATTTCTAACTCTAGAAAAAAAAAAAAAAAAGAAGACTATCAATCACTTCTTTATCACTTGCTAACAAATAAAAGAACCCATTCCTTTCATTTATGATAGTTATAAGCCTTGTTTTATTACTAAAAGAAAAAAAAATGCAAATTGGTACTGGTTGGTGCTAGTTGGAATAACTTGTTGCTAATTAGCGCTAGCTGTCTATTGTTGGCAATTTGTTAGCCCCCAACTTGCACAAGTTATCAATTGTTGTCAAAAGTTAACAATTCTTATCCTTTAAGGCCTTGTTTATTTGGCAAGTTAAATTCCAATAGACTAAGTTATACCAAAGTAAATCAATGTTCACTTCAGTTGGGCCAAACCACGGGCTTGGCCTGGTAGCCTGGGTTACAGCAGATTAAATGACAATTAACCTAACCTTTTTTCTTTTCTGGTTTAACAAACCCAGTTTGTAACCAGTTTTGCATATTTCCATTTTTGCCCCTCAAAAAAAAAAAAGAAGAAGACAACGCCTTTGTTGAATATTTTTAATATTTTGTTGAAGAAAAAAAATGTCTATTTTTTGAACCCCAACTCATTTGAATATTTTGTTAAAGAAAAAAATAGAAAAAATGTTTAGTTTTTGAGCCCAACGCATTTGAATATTTTGTTAAATAACAAAAAAAAATAAGATAAAAAATGTCTATTTTTTTAGCCCCAACTCATTTGAATATTTTTTTTAGGAAAAAAAAAAGATAAAAAAAAAATGTCTACTTTTTAAGCCCAACTCATTTGAATATTTTGTTAAGGAAAAAAAAGATAAAAAATATCTATTTTTTTTAATCCCAACTCATTTGATTAAGGAAATGTGGAGGGTATTGTGGATACTTTAAAATTTACACAACTTAATACTATACAATTCAAAGTAAACACACAAGTAAACTAAGATAAAATAAACTAATATTAACATTCAAAGTAAACAACAAATGAAATACATCTTACTCATTTAAACCAATATTTAAACCATTAATAACCCAAATCCACATTATACCCAAAAGCCGAAGTAAACGCACCCTGAGAATTCTTAAAAATTAAGCAAAGTTTGATTTAACTTTCATAACATTATATATAGTTTCAATTAAGATTCGAAAAGGAGGAAGTAAATAAATAAATTAATTCAACTGTTGTCACAAATTAGAAGAGTGTGCTTTGCCCATTAAACAAAGTCTCGAATAATAACAATCAGAAGGCCACCGCCCCCTGGATGAAGTGGCACGGCCTCCTCCTTTTCATAGGAGAGGTGCAAGTTCGAATCCCACCGGTAGCGTGTGGGTCTTTATCTACTATATAGTAGTATTTATCTACCGCATGGTAGTTTATAAAATTTATCTTGTGTTTAGTTCTTGTACTTGATCTTTGAAATATATTCATATAATGATATTGATGTAATGATTAAATGTAATTACTTCTCTCAAAAAAAAAAAAAACAATCAGAAGCAGATTTACCAAATAACAAAACTTATACACCAATATATATTTGAAAAAATAACAATAATGAATTAGTGAATCAATTAGTCCCGATAAAGCATCATATTCTGCATATTAAGCATATAATATGAAAGCCATTTTTACTAAACTTTGGTGGGTGACAATTGATTACCAATAATGACACACATAACATTATATGTATAGTTTATATTAAGATTCAAAAAGGAAGAAGTTAAACTAATTAATTGATTCAACCACTTGGTCAAATCAAAGGGTGTGCTTTGCCCATTGACCAAAGTCTCGAATCAACTTAGGGGACTTTTTATTTAATTTCGAGGGAAACCTAGATAAACTTGCGTTAAACAAAACGTGAAAGAAAATAATGCACGACAAGCCTTTCTATGTGAAAATTTAAATGGGGAATTGAAACAAATATAAAGAGCAATCTATTTAAAACAAAGCCTCAAACTTGTTTTAAATAACTTAAAATAAATTGATCCAATATGTACATTTCCTGTGAAAAAACTAAAACAAGAATTGAAACATATAGAGAGAATCAATTTAGAACAAAAACTTGCTTTAAATAATTTGAAAGAAATTGATGCGCTATGTACTTTTTTTGCAAAAATGATAATCCAAATCAAGATGCGAAACAAATATATTAATAGAAATAAAACTAAAAACTAAATCAAGAATTGAAACATGTAGAGAGAAAATCAATTTAGAACAAAAACTTGCTTTTAAACAACTTGAAAGAAATTGATGCACCTTGTACTTTTTTTTTCGCAAAAATAATAATCTAAGTCAAGATGTAAAACAAATATTTTAATAGAAAAACACTATCAATCCAATTAAACTAGGATTCTTCTTTGTGTATATCTTTGTTTGCGTTAGAGATTAACATATTCATAGGAACGAGAAAACAATCATGATAAATGTCCATATATTATGAAGAATTAGATATGATGGGAAATTGGTGGGATAATGGAATTTTTATTTTTTATTTTTTATTTTTGGG